>VZQC01012434.1:370752-398252 GCA_009823505.1 Rhizomys pruinosus
CTATGCAGCAGTAAAGAGGGACAACATCATGAACTTTGCAGGTAAATGGATGGAGCTGGAAGACATTATGTTAAGTGAAGTAACACAGTCCCAGAAAAACAAACGACAAATGGTGTCCCTCATATGTGGATGCTAGTACCAACAACCCAGATATAAATATTTCTCATGGAGAGGGATGCATAGTAAAAGAACAACAACAGAAAGACTGCATCAGAAAATGGACTGAAATGGTGAATTGGAAAGGGGGGATGGGTGGGAGAGGGACACGGGTGTATATTCGATTAAGGCATATTTAATTGACGTGAGCTCAGCAAGTACCCAGTTTCGCCTAGACACTGTCTACAGGACACAAGTCCAATTTTTGTACTGTGCATATGCTCTTGTCTGCTATCTGCAGGCCCTCCACTGGGACTGGAACTGGATGACCTACCTGCCAGGGACCACACCCTCTAAAACCCGACTCTCCACACCCCCATGAATCAGAGGATAAATCCTCGGCTAGGGCTGGGAGCTCTGGAACCCCTCCCCCCCTCCATTCTGGTGTGTTGACTGTAGGATCTGGTGCAGGCAACACACATCTGCCATGAGTTCATGGGTGCAGCAGTCCTGTCAACCCCACACTCTGGTTCTTACAATCTTTCTGCTTCCTGTTCTACAAGGTCCTAGCCGTGGGGGAATGGGGTGGGGTACATATGTCTTAATTGTGGCAGAGGCCTTCAGATAACTCACTCTCAGCACCTTGACCTGTTGTGAGTTTCAGCAGCAATTCATCTTTAACTCAATTGAACAAATATTCTGAGTATGGTTTTGTCTTTTATGTAGAAGGATCGGCTAATACCACTAATCTGAAGGGTTATAAAAACTTTGACTGGGCATCCTGCATGAGAGTGCATTAAGCCTAGAGACTCACTTTACCATTCAAGTGATGCCTGACTGCGGGATCCCTCTGTTCTATTATGTAATATGTACGCCTAAGTTGCAAACCTAATGGAGCATTAGATTCTCCATTTAAAGATGCAAATAAAGCACCAGCTTAGAGATGAAAATAAGCTAGGCTGGAACAAAGGTGTACGTGGTACACTTGCATACATGCAGTCAAAATCACACATAAAATAATATATATATTTAAAGGTAATAGGAGTTTAGATCCCAGCATCCACATAACAAACCAGACATTCCCACAGACACTTGTAATTCCAGTTCCAAGGGGTCAAGGCTGTCTTCTGGCCTCTTGTCACACACAGAGAGCTGCTCATGAGCATATACACATACACACACACATACACACACACACACACATACACATATACACAGACACAAACACACATACACACACATACACATACACACACATACACACATACACATGCACACACATACACTCAAACACACACACGCATACACTTGAACACACACATACACACACATACGCACATACACACATACACACATGCATGCACACACACACACACCAAATCTTTCGGAGGTTTTCGTTTTGTCTGAGATCAAATTCACCATGTTCAGTCCTATCCTAGAATCAGTAATTTTAAAAGTGAGTTTCAAGCAAGGGGTGCAGCTTGAGGGTCTCCCGGGATCCCCCCCACTTCCCCGCTCTTTCCTCAGTTTCATTTACAGTTCAAAAGCAGTAATGTGCTTGCAGCGTCTCAGTTCTGCTTTCTCTGCTTTATTGTGCCCACTGTTGTGTGAAACCACGTCCTGCCTGCACCTGTTTGACAGAGCAAGTGCACAAGCTGTCCCAGAGCTCCAGGACCCTGCATCACTGACGGACCATTACCACTCACCCACGCAGGTCACAGGGCTCTGTCTGGTCCATTCACACCCCCTTCTCTGAGACAATGGTTTCCAGGTTCCCCTCCTCCCTGTCCCCAGGTCACAGGGCTCTGTCCTGGTCCATTCACACCCCTTCTCTGAGACAATGGTTTCCAGGTTCCCCTCCTCCCTGTCCCCAGGTCACAGGGCTCTGTCCTGGTCCATTCACACCCCTTCTCTGAGACAATGGTTTCCAGGTTCCCCTCCTCCCTGTCCCCAGGTCACAGGGCTCTGTCCTGGTCCATTCACACCCCTTCTCTGAGACAATGGTTTCCAGGTTCCCCTCCTCCCTGTCCCCAGGTCACAGGGCTCTGTCCTGGTCCATTCACACCCCTTCTCTGAGACAATGGTTTCCAGGTTCCCCTCCTCCCTGTCCCCAGGTCACAGGGCTCTGTCCTGGTCCATTCACACCCCTTCTCTGAGACAATGGTTTCCAGGTTCCCCTCCTCCCTGTCCCCAGGTCACAGGGCTCTGTCCTGGTCCATTCACACCCCTTCTCTGAGACAATGGTTTCCAGGTTCCCCTCCTCCCTGTCCCCAGGTCACAGGGCTCTGTCCTGGTCCATTCACACCCCTTCTCTGAGACAATGGTTTCCAGGTTCCCCTCCTCCCTGTCCCCAGGTCACAGGGCTCTGTCCTGGTCCATTCACACCCCTTCTCTGAGACAATGGTTTCCAGGTTCCCCTCCTCCCTGTCCCCAGGTCACAGGGCTCTGTCCTGGTCCATTCACACCCCTTCTCTGAGACAATGGTTTCCAGGTTCCCCTCCTCCCTGTCCCCAGGTCACAGGGCTCTGTCCTGGTCCATTCACACCCCTTCTCTGAGACAATGGTTTCCAGGTTCCCCTCCTCCCTGTCCCCAGGTCACAGGGCTCTGTCCTGGTCCATTCACCCCCCTTCTCTGAGACAATGGTTTCCAGGTTCCCCTCCTCCCTGTCCCCAGGTCACAGGGCTCTGTCCTGGTCCATTCACACCCCTTCTCTGAGACAATGGTTTCCAGGTTCCCCTCCTCCCTGTCCCCAGGTCACAGGGCTCTGTCCTGGTCCATTCACACCCCTTCTCTGAGACAATGGTTTCCAGGTTCCCCTCCTCCCTGTCCCCAGGTCACAGGGCTCTGTCCTGGTCCATTCACACCCCTTCTCTGAGACAATGGTTTCCAGGTTCCCCTCCCCCCTGTCCCCAGGTCACAGGGCTCTGTCCTGGTCCATTCACACCCCTTCTCTGAGACAATGGTTTCCAGGTTCCCCTCCCCCCTGTCCCCATCATTGCCTTCTTGCTTCCTTCCTTCCTGAAAACATGTAAGATCATCTCAGACCTCCACAGGACCTGAATACCCACCAGAATCTGTGCCTGTGCCCTCTGCTTCCCCTCACAGTGGTGACAGGCTGTGCAGATGCTCCGTGGGTGAACTCTGCCTGGGCCTCAATGGTGCTCCAAGCTACCAGGTCAGCTGAGTTGTGGTGTGGGCTTCTCTGTCCTCCCCAACACTGGCATGTCATTTCTTACCTTGTTCCTCATTCTGATGCCTCTCTCTCTCTCTCTCTCTCTCTCTCTCTCTCTCTCTCTCATCTATTAATTGTCTATCTCATCCATCCATCCATTGGATATTGACTAGGGTCTGTTTTCCCATCCTTTTCTTCACCAGGTACAGAAATATAGGAAGAGAAGTTACTGAAGAAGAAGCAACACTCCACAGAGCAAACAGACTCCTGGAATGGAGGAGGGTTCTAGAGCTAGAGCACCATCCCCCACTACCCCCAGAGAGTCTAGGTTTTCATATTCTATAGGGAGAAGGTGGGGTAGGACTGGGCTCCTATTTTCCCATTGGACTGGACAGGGTGGGATGCATGTTACTACTTGGGTCACCTTAGACTGAATAGAGCAGGGGTGGGAAGTTTGAAATTCCCATCACAGGAAACCTCCTCCCCTTGCAGGTGAGGAGCTCACACAAAGGCCAATGGACAAGAACCCAGAAATGGACCATCTTGGATGAAAGCGAAAGTGATTGGAACACAGCTGAATCTAGACTGGGGTGTCCTAACTGCCTAATTTATAACTATCTCCCTCTATCTATGTGTCCATGTATCTATGTATCACAAATACAAGTGAAAGTGATTGGAACACAGCTGAATCTAGACTGGGGTGTCTTGACTGCCTAATTTACAACTATCTCCCTCTATCTATGTGTCTGTGTATCTATGTATCACAAATACAAGTCAGGCACTTGGGAGGCAGAGGCAGGCAGATCTCTGTGAGTTCAAGGCTAGCCTGGTCTACAAAGGGAGTTCCAGGCAAACTGCCTCAAAAGAAAAAGAAGAAGGAGGAAGAGGAAGAGGAGGAGGAGGAGGAGGAGGAGGAGGAGGAGGAAGTTCCCATAGAATTACCTGTTTTATATCTGCAGTAGCCAGAACAGTAGCTGCTTATCATAGATGCTTGAAATGTGGTAGTGAAACTGAGAAACTAAAATCTCAGGGGTTTTTTTCATTGCAATTTACATAATTTATATAGCCATGGGTAGCTGCTGGCCACCAGGCTGTGCCTTAGGAGTGGGTACAACTTGGGGATGGTGTGGAACAGGATTATTGCAAGAGGGGTACTTTAGGGACTAGAAAGTTCTTTGCTGGAAAAATCAACTACATAGTATAAAACCATAAAGAATTGAAACTGATTATTTGATATGAAGTACTGGGTTCAATTCCTCGTACCTTCCCTTTCCCAAAAAAGAAGAAGGGGAAGAAGAAAAGCAGGAGGAGGAATAAGAGGAGGACAACGATGAGGAGCACCAGGAGGAGGAGGAAAAGCAGTTACTAAGTCCGAAGGGGTAGTGGAGAGAGTTTCAATGAAGAAATGGCCAAATCATTGAGTGGCCAGCACATGACCACAACTAGAGCCAGAGGGAGCAGAATCTGATGTCATGAGCTTCAAAGATAAGTAGCCGAGCCATGTCTGGAGGAGACGGTCTGGAACAGGAAGGACACCTACCCAACTTTGAGGTCCAACAGCAAGTGGTCCAGAGTTTACATGGAGATTGTGGAATTGCTCAAGGACCTGGGTAGGGATGGAACACAGAGCACATACAGGGAATATCCAAATACCTGTGGACCAGACTAGATAGAGGTGGGGTCAGCTGGAGTCCCCTGGCATCTTGAGATAACAAAGGCATGGGTCACCATGGCACTGACCAGCACTGTATGGAGATTGTGTATTGGGATCAGTAGGTGATGTGGACTCGTAAGTGCACCAGGAAAAGGCAGCCACACCACAGCCCTGTTGAAACCCTCATTGTAGAGGAAAGGAGCCTGGGAGATGAGCTCCCCTGAGGCCTGTGGGGTTCCATCTTGACCTGTGTTAATGACTGTGAGGAAGTCAAGAGTCCATGAACTCTTCAGTGGGATGCTAAAAAATGAATACGTCATTCCTCCATGTTCATGTACAAGAGCAGTCCAAAGGCAATAAATTCCACTGAGTGGGTGTTTTATGGAAATTTATAAAGCTACAGGTTTCAAATAGAAGAAGAAAAGCCTATAAAAGCTAAGTCAACTTCTTTTACTCCCTTTATTTGCTTATTTTTAAAAGGATTCTACAATATAAGAGCACAGTTGTTTTCAGATCACATTAACCTTGCTCAGTTTGCCATACAATTAGGTAATTGGTGCTAGCATCCACAGATGAGGAATACCATTCATCATTTGTTTTTCTGGGACTGTGTTACTTCACTCAACATGGTATCTTCTAGCTCCAACCATTTATCTGCAGGGCTCATGATGTCATCCTTCTTTACCACTGCATAGAGNGACTGTATCTTTTCTTTCTCAGCCATTAAGTTGATGACATTTTGTCTTGTTGGGACCCACAAATCTTTTCCTATAGTTAGTTTTAGGATTTGAATTGCAAGGTTTTTGACAAAAAGGTTTCATGTCTATCTGTATCCCTCCTTTTTTTTTAACCCATGAATCTCCAGAAGACAGTTGTATTATACGTAACTATAGGGTGGAATCAAGGCAAAGATTTCATCAAATTCACCCATGTGGTTTTGTGTGATTATATATGATTAACTTGGGAAGCAAACTTAATTTTTACGTTAAATCATCTTAAAGAGAATGCTACAAGGTGGTACTGTACAACAGAGAAATTATAGAGAACATTTGTGTGTGCCAATCCCAAAGTTATTGCTCTACACATTTTATGTAAAACAAATGTGGACAACAGTGATTTATATCTCCATTTAACTCAGATGCATTACCATTTTTATCAGAGTCTGTAAACCAATGTTGTTTAATATACACATATTTACTTTTACTAAGTCCCAAGACATCGTGTTTCCTGTAGACAGTGTCTAGGCAAGACTGGGTACTTGTTGAACTCACATCAATTATATATGCATTGATCGAATATACATCCGTGTCCCTCTCCCACCACTCCCCCCTTCCCAATTCACCATTTCAGTCCATTTTCTGAGGCAGTCTTTCTGTTGTTGTTCTTTTACTATGCATCCCTCTCCACGAGAAATATTTATATCTGGGTTATTGGTACTAGCATCCACATATGAGGGACACCATTTGTCATTTGTTTTTCTGGTACAGTGTTACTTCACTTAACATAATGTCTTCTAGCTCCATCCATTTACCTGCAAAGTTCATGATGTTGTCCCTCTTTACTGCTGCATAGAACTCCATTGTATACATGTACCACAATTTCTCTATCCACTCGTCAGTTGAGGGGCACCTGGGCTGGTTTCAGCTTTTTGCTATTGTGAACAGAGCTGCAATAAACATATCTGTGCATGTATCTTTGCAATAAGATGTGTCTTGTGGACACATACCAGGAGTGGTATGACTAGGTCAAATGGAAGGCTCATTTTGAGTCTTCTAAGGGTTCTCCACACTGATTTCCATAGTGGCTGTACAAGTTTACATTCCCACCAGCAATGGATGAGTGTTCCCCTTTCCCCACAACCTCTCCAGCACTTGGTATCATTCGTGTTCCTGATCCTAGCCAGTCTTATTGGAGTAAGGTGATATCTCAGAGTGGTTTTAATTTGCATTTCCTTAATTATCAGCGATGTTGAACACTTCTTAAGATGTTTCTCGGCCATCTCTAATTCCTCCTCTGTGAAGTCTCTATTCAGATCTTTGCTCCATCTTTTGAGTGATTAATTTGTTTTCTTTCTTCTTTGTTTTTTGAGTAGCTTGTATACTGTGGAAATTAATGCTTTGTCAGATGTATCTGCAGTGAAGGTTTCCTCCCATTCTGTGGGTTTTCTCTTCACTTCCTTTATTGTTTCTTTTGATGTACAGAAACTTTGGAGTTTAATGAGTTCCCATTTGTCAATTGTTGATCTTATTTCTTGTGCAGCTGCTGTCTGATTTAGGAAGTCTTTTCCTACACCTATGTCTTGTAGTCTGCTGCCACGTTTCTCTTCTATCACTTCCAGAGTTTGGGGTTTCATGTTGAGGTCTTTGGTCCATCTGGAGTTGACTTTTGTACAAGGTGAGAGATAGGTGTTTAATTTCATTCTTCTACAAGTGGTGATCCAGTTTTGTCAACACCACTTACTGAAGATGCTGTCTTTCCTCCCTTGTATTGCTCTTTTCATTCAGGGTTCAGACCAATATTTTCTTTATTGGTTTAGTGGACTTTGGTAACACTCTCTGGTATTCCAAAGACCAACTGTACACTTGCAAGTGCAGTCTCAACTCATCTTTCCCATGCTTATGTCAGGTCTTTGACAGCCGGGACTTTACTGCCTCTCTTATTGCAGGTATCCCAGTTTACAGGCAAGAAGACTTTACCTTTTGTGGGGTGGGGGCTTGGATTCCCTGGCCATAATCTCCTTGGCAGAATAATCCATTGATGATATCAGAGCTCTCCTGTATTAATATATTTTGCTTAAATGTACAGCTTGAAGAGACTCCAGTGTTATATTTGGTTCTGAATAGAGAATAATCCTTTTCACAGTTCTTATGCCTATTAGTCAATTAAAGAAAACAGTTTTACTGGTTTTATAAGGAATAACCACTATAACAATCAGCTCTAATTTACAGTTAGAGAATGAGTTCATTACCATCATATTTTTCTTTGTTCTATAAAAGGGAGGTAAGAAATTCTCTCATATTAAAACTTTGCGGCACCTAGAATGTAAGGTTCATCAGGACTCATTATAAACAGTTGATGCTTAGATGGGCCAACTTCTCTCAATGACAAATGGTATCCCTCATCTGTGGATGCTAGTGTCAATAGTTGTAAATATTTCTTGTCTAGAGGGATGCATATCGAAAGAACAACAGAAAGACTGCATCAAAAAACTGACTGAAATGGTGAACCAGGAGGGGTGGGAGGGGTGGGAGAGGGACAGGGGTCTATATTCGATTAATGTATATTTAATTGATGTGAGTTCAACAAATATCCATTTTTGCCCAAACTCTGTTTCTTTTCCATTTATATGAATTATTTGTATCAAAATTAATTGTTTATATTTCAGTGTTTACTTAACAAATATCCTTTCCCAAATGTTGATAATTATCTCTGATAGCTCCTTGTGGTGGTTTGAATGAGAATGTCCACCACAGTCTTCAAGTATTCAGACATTTTGTCCCCAGTTGGTGGCGCTGTTTTGGGAATTCTTAGATGGTGTGGCCATGCTGGAGGAAGTAAGTCACTGGGGGTCAGGGTTAGAGAGTTCAACAAGCCTTGCTGGTCTCCAGTTGCTCTCTCTCTCTCTCTCTCTCTCTCTCTCTCTCTCTCCCAGCTTCTGGTATTCCCTGGAAGATGCAAACCTCAGCTTCCTGCTCCAGCTCCTGCCAAGATGCCTCCTGCCACAATGGATTCTATTTCCCTGAAACCATCAATCGTAAGCTCAAATACTCTTTCTTTTATAAGTTCCCTTAGTCATGCTGGTTTTATCACAGCAACAGAAAAGTGACTAATACTCTCCTCATGTGACAGAAACATTTTCCTTTCAAGCAGCTTAAAACAGCAGCATTTCAGTTGAGTAAATTTAACTAAATATAAGGCAATTAAGGTAATCAGACACTATGTTTTAAAAAGTGAATGTAGCAAACAGATGTTCAATATTCTTATAGATTACTCAGCAATGAAGATGAGACTAGAGGAAAACAATTGAAAAAGGTATTGTCAATCTTTAAAAATTATGTATATTAAGCATTTTCTGTAGTTATCCACATGTGAAGAACACATGAATTGTATTTTCTAGATGTCATTAACATTAGAATCACTTCATTTTATCCTGGAAGACTTGCAAATCACCCCATCTTTTCACCTTCCTGTAAAGGCTGCAAAGTTGCTTTGAGGATTTTTCACATTGCATCAGTAATTAAAAACTAGTGGATAAAAATATATCTACCGATCGGGGTAGGGCGGCAACAGTTATTGAACACTGAACAAGACATGGGTCCATGGCTACTAAAATTTTTTCCAACTCCATTTGTTTTTGTGAACATGTCATGATGAGAAGTCCTGGACTCACAGTATATCCTGTAACTGCCTTCTTCTGTCTGCTGATCAATGATTGTGATCAGGGTGCAATTCTCACCAAACCTAAAGAACAGAAAACAGTGTGTCCTTATTGCTCAGAAACACTTCCCAATCTGAGTATTTGTCTCGAATAAAAGTAGATATGATTTTAGGTCCTGATTGTAACAAAAGTCTTCAGCCATCTGAATTTTCTAACAGTAGATCGTTAGTTTTGCATTAATTTGTTGGTAGCTTTAATTATTATTAAAATTTTTAATGTTGGGATGGAGAACTCTTTCTGAAGTTGAAACAGCATTCTTGTTTACTGTATATGGTGTACTGACATCACTGACTGGATAACTGGGATCTATCCTCATCTGAGATTTGGAATTAATGCTAATGCAGCTTGCAAACATTGAAAATGCATTCATGCAAGGTCATTAATGTAATGTCAGCTACAACATACCAAACACGCCTTCTCACAAACATTAATATAGGCATTTATATACAGACATCTACATATTTTATTTCCATAATATAGTATCTAGAGTAATGTAATAGGCTGAGCATATGGATACTATTTATTCAGGGTTGAAAGCATACATTGATTAATTTAATTATGTGATCATGATGCAAGCTGGGGAGTCTTTTTGTGCAGACCCAGTGAGTAACTGCAATAAATATTTTGAAGACAAGCATCAAGAATGTTGTTGGCCCTGTCAGGCTACAAAGATAAGAGTATGTCCTCACAGAATTTACCTATTTATGATCGCTCCCCTATAAGGACAAGAAAAAGACAAGGCATTTTGATAGTTTTTCTGGACATAGCATAGATCTGGAAACTCAGCAGAATACTAGTTATTCACTTAAAATTTGAATGTGAAGTTTATGTCATCCTGCAAGTGATCCTCCCCATGCTTTGTGTAAACATCACTTACTTGATATAAAAGGACAAAGTGACATTCTCACAACTTGGAGTACACTCCATGTGATGGTAGTAAACTCTCAGAGGCCTGCCTTCACTTGTCTTCTCCACATTATCAGCTCCTGTGTAAAGGGTGCACCAGGCCCCATTTACCTAGAGAGGAAAGAGCCTGGTGGGAAGGTTAATGGAGGTATTTTTACTTCTTAACTATCCCACACTATAAATATCACCTTTAGTTTATCTCAATTGAAAAAACTAAATTCTGCCCATGTCATGCAGCCTTCTTTCAGAGTAAAATCATACTATATGATTTTATCACATAATAGCTCTCATTTGCATGAAAAACCATGGTATGGAGTTTTGTAAAAAATCATTATATCTTGTAAACTATGCTGTGTCTAAATGATAATGTCTCAGCTCAGATTTCTGCGTAGGCAGACAATGTTACAGGAATGGGTGAGGCATACAAAAACATGAGTTATATGTATTGTTTTATACAGGAAATATCATATGATGAATATGCTTGCCCTGAAATACATTATGTGGGCATTTGTGATATATCCACACAAATTAATGTGAAATACACACGCGCACACACATACACATACACAGAGAGAAATTACCCTTGCTGTAGTTCTTCTCATACCTGACTAGGAGTGAGCTCTTGGTCTTCACCATGAACCAAACCAAATACCAGAGTGAGGAGAAGGAACTTCTTCCTGGTGGAGCCTGTCTTCTCTCCTGGTGAGATTCTCCAAGCAGGGCTGTTGCTGGAGACAACTGGAATCATGTCTGTCTTTCATAGTTCTCATGTTTACCTCTAATGAAGCAAGAGTTCATCATGAATATGTGTCAATGTTTTTCCAGAAACTTGTGTGTGTGTGTGTGTGTGTGTGTGTGTGTGTGATGATTTGTACATGACTTTCTGCTAGTTTGTTCAGGAGATTAGAATTAAGATTAAGAGGATGTACAGGGTTGAACTTTAGGAAGACTGTGGACTTGAGTGATGGCCAAATGGTAGAAATATTTCTGTCTCTGAAGTCCATCAAGTAAGCAAACAGTGCCACCTGTACTGTCTTTTGAGGAAAGGAAATGTCAAAAAATAAAATAAATAAAAATCTTTCTTCAATGCTTTAAATATTCTCAGAGAGGGAACAGTTACTTTTGAAAAATATTGCTTCCTAGCACTTGGGAGGCAGAGACAGGCAGATCTTTGTGAGTTCAAAGCCAGCCTGGTCTACAAGGTAAGTTCCCGGACAGCTGGGGCTACAGGGAGACCCTGTCTCGAAAAAAAACAACAACAAAAAAGAAAAATATTGCTAAGATAATGGAATTGAATAAGCATGTACACATGCAAGGCAGCCAGTTGCTTTTGAAAAATATTACTGAGCCGGGTGTTGTGGTGCACGCCTTTAATCCTAGCACTCGGGAGGCAGAGGCAGGCAGATCTTTGTGAGTTCAAGGCCAGCCTGATCTACCGAGTGAGTTCCAGGACATCTGAGGCTACAGGGAGACCCTGTCTTGAAAAAGACAAAAAAACAAACAAAACAAAACTAACTTGCTTCTTAATTAGNGCATCTGTATTTACCAATGTCTAATGTAGATAGTTCCTGCCTTGAATTGGTAGTGAGTCTCCTGCCATCCTTAGGGTGTGCCTGTCAGTAGATTGTGGCCACATGAACTGCTTCATGTGTGTTCTCCATCCCACAAGGCTCAAGTTGGAGGATAATAGATTATGTTTCATACTCCAATTTAGATTAGATTTTTCATTAACCAGTTTAAATTTATGGCATAAGCCAGGCATGGTGGTGCATGCCTTTAATCCTAGCACTTGGGAGGCAGAGGCAGGTGGATCTACAGAGTGAGTTCCAGGACAGCTTGTGCTACAGGGAGACCCTGTCTCAAAAAGACCAAAAAAAAATTATGGCATAATGAGTGCAGAAAAAAAAATCCCTACTTCTTAAAAATTCTGACTCAGGAAGACAGTGTCACAGTGTTTTGTTACCATTCAGTAAGACAAAGATGAAATTAAAGCACCTCTTCAAAAAATAAGTATTTATTGATGTTTATTTAAAGTAAAGGAATGTATTGCCTGCATGTCCCTGTTGTGCAATACCCGGTAAGGTCAGAAGATGGAAACCCATCCCCTGAAAATGTTCTTATAGATGGTCTTGGCTGCCCTGTGTAGGAAATTAAACCAGGTTCTCTGCTGGAGCTGCCAGTGCTATTAACCACTGAAACATCCCTCCAACCACTAAACATATTTGCAATATCTTTATATTTTCCCAACTAGTGAGCCCTGGAAAACATGCCATACAATTCTTTTTTTGCTCACAGCACACAGTCTGTGGATGACCAGCCTGTTTCACTAAGCACTCTCACAGATGAAGACTCTGATGCATCTTTCCTGTTCATCTTCCTAAGAGATCACAAGGATGAAGTATTAGTTCCTTTTCCTCTGTTGTCATAAAACACCATGAACAATGCAAAATGGAGGAGCAAGTAATTATTGAGCTCTCTGTTCCTGAGGGATTGGGGTCCATCAGGGTAGGAGCACTCATTGCAGAGAGCTGAGGACACACATCTTCAAGCAATCACAGGATGAAGACAGAAACTGGAAACTATGGAAGGAGCAGCACTCTCACAGCTGCTCCACAGTTTCTCCAGCATGGCCACATCAGCTGCAGCTCCAGGACTCTGCACTGACAGCACCAGGCACTGGGACCACACGCTCAAATACTCGAGTTTGTGAAAGAATTTCTCATTCAACCAAGACAGAAGGGGATTATATTGATGACTCATCACATCAGTGTGAATAGACCTGATTTAAGGGCCCAGGACTGTGATGGATTCTTTGTACCATTTTTCTGGTTGATTCTAACCTGGGTATCCTGGGCTAAAGAGGAAACATGGCTGTGCATTTTTATGTTACTTAGTGTGCCTTCAATACTGGAGCAAAACTGTTGTATGCTGTAGGACACAGTAGTTGTTTAGAAATGTCTTTAGTAATAACAGTTTAATGAAGGTTATACTGTAAGTGTTTTCTAGGAACTGTGATGGAGATTAAAAGACCAGGAAGGCCATGATTATCTGTGGAAACTTGCAGGCAGCATCATTGACCTCTGTCCAATGATGCTGTCTGCTAGGTGCCAGCAGTAATTACTTCTGTAAGGAGAGCTTGAACTCCTGCTCTGATCATCTCTTTCTGCAAACATACCTGTAGTAGGAAATTTCCTTTGTAAACTTTGAACCCGTGAACATCTCACCTGGTACTGCTGTAGGCTGGGATGTGATTCTGCAGATATTGGAGCAGCCAATATATGAGACAGAGATTGATAAATAACGAGAAACAAAAATTACCTCACAGCAGACACCTTGAATGTCAGCTCTTCTGGGACCACAGGTGTAAACAAATACCTGGGTGCTACATCTAAGGCCTGAATTTTATGATTTTTAAAATTAATATATATTTTAAGTCTTATATTTTATGGACCTAAAAGAAGTTAATAAAGCCTTCAACATTTACAGAATATTTCTATATGTGCCTTTTGGATTTTAAAAACAGTTCGGCCCTTCTTTTACAGTTATTTACAGATCATGGTGAGATGTTCAATAAGGTACAATAAACCAATTATGAAAATTGAACTAGGTAGGAATTATGTCAACAGCTGAGCATATACCATAATATGGATTTGAACAGCATATCTGAGTGGATAATATCTTGAAAAACAGAAATAACATAGCTAATCAAATTAGATTTATCAGTGATTAAGCCAAAACATTTTGTTGTAAGAGTTTCCCACAAGTCTCTGGGGCTGATTTTAAAAAAATTGTGCTATACTAAATTTTATATCTTCAATTGTTTATAAAACTAGTGTTACATTTGGCAGTGGAAAGTGAATCCTGCATTGTCCTGGGGAAAGTTCCCACTGGAGTGCTGGAAAACTTTACCAAGAATTAGTCTCTACAGTGAAAACTTTACCAAGTATTAGTCTGCACAGTTCAGTAAATGAAGGAACAGAATTTTAACTCCCTACTATGCACCTTCCCTCCTGTAGTATAATATAATCATTATAATTCCCATGAGAAGACTTTTTATCATCTACTTCAAGGGTCCAAATTTGTCTATGGTTGAGTAAAAATCATAGGATATTTTTATCTGAGATCAGTGTCAAACATTCACTGGAGCTGGATGAGTATTTACCTCTTTGTGATTCAAAGGCTCTTACACAACCTTCCCTTGTCTTACTCTCCAGAGATTACTTTGGAATTTCCCTTATCTACTTCTCTACCTGACCACGTATGAAAAAACAGTCTTGTGAGATTTGTTGCTTTTCTGACTGGAGAGAGGTCAGATTTCTTGTATCAATTCTTCCTTTATTAATAACTCAAGAGTAATTTGCAGCTATTTTGCTCATACTGATGGGATTTTAGAATGCCCAGTGACCTTGATGATTATTTTTTTGGCCTGTTTATTTTCATTCTACTTGTGCAGGAACCGCCCTCCATATGATCTCTAGAGTAAATATTTGCCCCTCATGTTTCAGGCAATGCAGCCAAGATTTTAATGGTTATATAATTTAAGTTAAATATTAGTGAATTTGTGGACTAGACCTTTAATATCCCCATGAGCATTCTCACTGAGCCTTTGAGAAGTTTACAGTTTGTCAGTTCAGGTTCCAATTCTCATTCCAGATGGGAGGCAAGCATGGTATTGCTCAAGGTAATTCCCTCTGAGAGGAGGAATAGGCCTCACCAGTCCAGCTCTCTGAACTAGCATCCCAGTTAGTGCTCTGTTAGCCTCATGAAGCCTCATCATCAAAACGACCATGGTGAAGAAAACGGTGTTTGGGACTTGCACCCCCAGATTAGAGTCTATCATCCAGGGAAGTCAGGGTAGGACTCTGGGTCCAAAGCTGGAGGCAGGTTGGGGGTTGGCAGCTTCCCTTCTCTGGGTCTGCCATCCACAACAAGACCAGGTAGTGAACTGGGCTCCCCCAGCTGTCATCCACACAGGATACTCTTTTTTATCTGTTTAGCCCAGGATTCCAACATCTGCATTATGGTGGTGTCGGCACTTCAAGTCATGCTTCAACTTCACAGAAGCCCTGCCCTGACCTCCCAAACAAGCTACACTCTCTCCCAGTGTTCCTTCACCCCTCACACCCAGGGAATAAGTGTCCGTGAGGCTCCCAACTTTGAAGTGACATCTTTATACTGGAAACTTCTAGACCTAAGGCTCACAGAACATAGTTGGTCAAGGGGGTAGAGTGGATACTAATACACCTCTCACTTCTAAGCAGCAAAGCATCCTTATACACCACAAGGCAAGGTACACAATGCCACAACTGACCAAAGTTCAGGGAAATACATTGTCAGTTCTCCTATATTGAACTTCACCCACCTGGGGATAAGGGACATAAAGGAAGGTGTAGGAGAAAAGTTTTAATAGCTTTGGGAGGAGGTGCCTGGGAAGATGGCAACAGAGTCTCACGGGCTCCTGAGAGCTTGCTCATGTGAACTCACAGCAAAGGTCACAGTGTCCTGGAGACCCAGGCCAATTGTATCAGACAGAAATCAACATAAAAGCTGGCAGTGGGTGACAGGCACAATGCTGGCAGCAGGTGAGGAGTCACTCCTGCTTAAAAGAGCATCACTAGCCAGGTGACCAGGCTCCAGTGGATGAACTCACACTGAGGGACATCCGTGTGGACACCTTCATACACATGTCAAAACCCAGCCTGTGGGAGATGGAGAGAGAATAAGGAAGGCAATTGCACATGATTGGTATGTACTGCATGAAATCTACAAAAATTCAAGAAAAAATACATTGACGGAAAATAATTTGAAAACATTTTATTTATTTAATTTTTATTTTTGGTCTTTTTGGGACAGGGTCTCCCTGTAGCCCAGCTGTCCTGGAACTCACTCTGTAGACCAGGCTGGCCTTGAACTCACAAAGATCCACCTGCCTCTGCCTCCCAAGTGCTAGGACTAAAGGCGTGTGCCACCATGCCCGGCTTAAAAACATTTTATTTATTTATTTTTTTTTATTTATTTTTTATTATTATTATTATTATTTATTTCTGTCTGTGTATGAATGTACTAGCTGCATGCAAGTTCATGCACCCGTGTCGTGCAATGCCGCGGAGGTCAGAAGAGGGTCTCGGATTCCCCTGGAGCTGGAGTTCTCCTGGAATTGGAGTTTCAGATGGTTCTCTGCCGCCATGTGGGTGCTGGGGATCGAACCCGGGTCCTCTGCAAGAGCGGTCGGCACTCTCAACCGCTAGGCCATCTCTCCAGCCCTTAAAAACATTTTAAATGTATGATCTAAACAGATATGAGAATTGATGCTTAATATATTTTCATTTACATATTCAGTATTCTGTGAGTTATCATGGTGAAAAGTTCATTTATATTAATATGTGATGTACTTCCAACTCCCAGGCTGCAGGTGACATCCAGACACTGTGTGGTCACTTTCCACTGGGAGGGAGCACTCCTGGGAGATGCAGCTTCTCAGTGGTTGTTTATGTATAATCATCTTTATGTCATCAGATATGTTACAGTAATCTTTGTGGAAATACTTTACCTCTTAGTTGTTCTCAAGGGCACAGCATTCACTGTTGGTCTGTTTCACTCTCCCTCTCCCCAAGCCACAGTCACAGGCACAGCCTGGTAAAGGAGAAAGACTTTGGAGACCACACTGAGACCAACAAGCTTGGGTCTGAGCTGTGGGCACCAAATCCCATCTCCACACCGATTTTCAGGGAGTCCAAACAACACAGGGCAATTTATCAATATATGTCACAAGAAGGAATTTTTTTTTTACTATAAAACAGAACCCAGTGTTCTAAGCTAAAATCTTCACTGCATATATCTGTACTGACCAGATGCTTGAAAATTTGTACTCACAGTTAGTTGCCATAGGTCAGGAAAAGGAGGAAGAGAATCAGAATATCCTACCTGTGCTCTTCCTCCTGCAGCAGATTAAGAGCTCCCTTTAGAGGCCTCTTTTCATCATCCACTTAAGCTGTTCAGATCGGGGTCAAACCTACTCAGGAGCTGCGTGACTTGTTGCCTCTCACAATTCATAAGGAATGCATATGCATGTTCCTTGACTTGCTCTCCACAGGATACTCCTGAGTTTCCCTGATCTTTCCCACTGACTGAGGAGCCTCAAGGAAAGGATCTTATTAGACTTTCTGCATTTTTCTTCCTGGAGGTAATAAAGATTTTTGTTCTCTTGGTGTGGTTGTTTCATTTCAGTGATTTATTTATCCATTTGTTTTTTTTTTAAGGGAGTGATTCCACTTAGATATTTTTAGTATTTTTTTAAAATCTCCCAGTAGCTTTAAAATATTCATTTGTTTTTATTTTATGTGTATGTCTGAGTGTTATCCCTACATGTAAGTACATCCATGTCACACAGTGCCTGCAAAGATGAAAGAGGGCATCAGATCCCCTGGAACTGGAGTTTCAGAAAGTTGTTAGCTGCCATGTGAGATTCAAACCTAGGTCTTCTGCAAGAACAGCTATTATTCTTAGACACCGAGCCATCTCTCCAGCCCTATCCGACCCCCTGCCAAGTTTTTTTTTTGTCTTTTTGAGACAGGGTCTCCCTGTAGCCCCAGCTGGCCTGGAACTTGCTCTGTAGACCCAGGATGGCCTTAAACTCATCCTATTTGTTTTTTATTTAATATTTATTTTTTTGTTCTTTTTGAAATACGATCTCCCTCTTGCCCAGGATGGCCTGGAGGTGGCTATGGAGAATGGTTCTGCATCATCTCCCTGCAATTTGCCTGCCTCTGCCTTCCAAGTGCTGGGATCAAAGTCGTGTGCCACCAAGTCTGGCTTCACTTTCCACTTTATTAATGGGCAGAAAAAGGCAACAGCTATTTGTATGTATTTGTTCATACTGATTTGATTTTTAAAATATTTTATGCGCTATTTTTATTTTATGTTCATATGAGTATTTTTCATGTATGTATCTATGCACCAGTGTCCTGCCAATGGTCCTAGGTGTCAGAAGAAAGTGTCAGCTCCTGAAAGTGAGTTATTGATGACTATGAACTGCTATGTGGACTCTGGAAATTGAACTCAGGTCCTCTGCAAGAGTTGCCAATTCTCTTAACAACTGAGTTGTCTCCGTAGCCCAGTGATGTTATTTTTTCCTGATTCTTTTGAAGCCATGATTCATAAAAACTCAGAAGTCAATATTAGAACATGTACTAAGGATGTCAGGTAAGTCTTATCAGTTGTATAATTTAAGTACTATTAGGTTTAATTATGGATTTGAATTTTAATATCATAAATTTTCTCTGTGGTCCTCTTTGAAACTTTAGAGTTTGTCAGTCCAGATTGCATTTCTCAAGCTCCTGAGGAGGCAAGCATGATACTGCTCTTGGTAATTTCCCTCTTTTTTTGTCTTTTTGAGTCAGGATCTCCTTGTAGTCCCAGCTGTCCTGGAACTTGCTATGTAGACCAGGCTGGCCTTGAAGTCACAGAGATCCCCCTGCCTCTGCCTCCTGAGTGCTGGGATTACAGATTTGAGCCACCGGGCCTGCTTGGTAACTCCCCTTTTAAATAAAGGATCAGTCCTGTTATCCAGGCTGTCTGCATCGGTATCCTAATTACTTTTCTTTTGCTGTCATAAAACACTGTGGTCAAACCAACATGGAAAGGAAAGCAATTATTTGACTTCCACATCCAGGTCACAGTTTATGATTGAGAAAAGATAGGGCAGTGACTCAAGGCTGGAGAATGGATGTGGAGCTTCAGCAGAGTTACTGGGAGAATGCTGCTTTACCTTTTCCTCCTCTTCCCTGTGATCAAATCTCCTTTCTTTTTTTTTTTTTTTTTTTGGTCTCTTCGAGACAGGGTCTCCTGTAGCCCTGGAACTCACTCTGTAGACCAGGCTGGCCTTGAACTCACAAAGATCTGCCTGCCTCTGCCTCCTGAGTGCTAGGATTAAAGGGCATGCACCACCACACCTGGCTTCTCCTTTCTTTATAAAACACAGAATCTAATGGTTAGATTGGTTTAGTCCTCCTCATACCAATAAACAGGCAAGTAAATGACTTACGGACAAGGCTCACCCCATAGAGTACTTTTCTGAAACCAACTGACTTCCCTTTTCCCAGGTGTGTCAAGTTTACCACAGAATCAGTCCAGCACAATCTGTCTCCTTGAAATAGAGATCACATTCAAATCCTTCTAATTCTTGACAGCAAGAACTTTTTTAATGTAAATATCCCATTAGAAAACGGTAAAACATTCAAATTCCCAAGTCCTTAAGATTTCCAATACTTTACAAAGCTAGATTTCACTTAGAATCAACCAAAGTCTCTTTCCTGTGGACTGATATAAATATAAAATGAGTTCAATGCTGGTTGCTCAATGTGGGGGAACCAGGGTAACGTCTAACCCAAAGAAAACCAGATTTGAACTGTGTACATTGTTAGATTGTTGGAGAAGGAAAAAGGAAACAGTTCAAAGTTGAGGAATAAGAACCAGAGCCAGACCTGTGACAAAGAATGCTTAATTTATGAAAATAATTATATAGATTCCTAGGACAAATAATCCATTTAGTGCATGAGGAGTGTCTGCCACATAATCAATAGAGGTGGAAGATTTTATTCCCTCAGCCCAGCTGGAATGTGTCAGCTGCCAAGGCCTGGTGTCCTTGGATAAGTTGAAACCATTCTTTTGATTCCTCCAGCTGAGCAGGGTGGTATCTCAAGGCTGTGATAAGGAGGCTCTATAAACAGATCTTGATCTCAGCTGACATTTCATCCTCAGTTTACCAGCACTGACTACCCATAGATTGGTTTAGTCCTCCTCACATCAATAAACAGGCAAGTAAATGACTTATGGACAAGGCTCACCCCATAGAGGACTTTTCTGAAATCAACTGACTTACCTTTTCTCAGATGTGTCAAATTTACCACAGAATAAGTCCAGCACAATATGACTCCTTGAAAAATCAGAATATTTCACTTCTACAAACTTTTAATCCAAAATATATCAAATACACTGCACGGATAGAGTATTTACTTCTCTCTGAGTCCTCACAGGCCTGGCTTTCATCTCCCACATTTCTGGCATTGCAGTGTTCAAGCTCCACTGCAACTGCTTGTTAATTCCTGACCTCCTGAAGTCTTGTCAAGCAGAAAATTCCAAATGCCTGCACCATCCTTCCCAAAATAATCAAGCCATAGCCTTCATTGTTATAGCGTACTCTTTGGTACAAATTTTGGTCTTATTAGCTTTGTATTACCATGATAAATTCCACAGTGAGCAGGTTTTCAAGGAAATGGTGTATTACTTCTTTACAATTCCCAATTGAGAGGTTTTCAATGCAGGAGAGGACATCAGAGCAGGAACCTGGAGGCAGCTATTGAATCTGGGAAGTTACTGGACCTTCCATCCTGCTTGGCTTCTCTGGCCAGGGGTGAGTATGGATTTTATACCATACAGGACCACCTGACCTTGTGTTGCATCTGCTCTAGGATGCTGGACCCACTTACCTCATGAAGCTATCAGGAAATGACCCTTCAGACATGCCCGCAGACAAACAGATGTTGCAAATATCAGAGTTGAGGATGTGTCCTCCAAGGGGACTAGTTTGGGTCAAATGAACAAAAAAGCAATGAAAAGAATTGTCCCCCTTGGGGCTGGAGAGATGGCCTAGCAGTTAAGAGCACCGACCACTTTTACAGAGGACCCGGGTTCAATCCCCAGCACCCACGTGGTGGCTAAGAACCATCTGAAACTCCAATTCCAGGAGAACTCCAGTTCCAGGGGAATCTGAAACCCTCTTCTGACCTCCACGGCATTGCATGAAACGGGTGCATAGACCTGCATGCAGACAGTACATTCATACACATACAGAAATAAAATTTAAAAATTACAAAAAAGAATTGTCCCCTTTTCAAGTTCACAAGCAAATACATTCCTGTTAAACCATAATCTTTCTTTTGTGGAGAATCTGTATGATATCATAACATCATAACATGTATTAAAGCCCATGCTTTAAATGTCCCATGATCCTAAAAGTTTCACTACTTTAAAACTTTAGTATCTCTTTAATCTGATCCTGTGGACCCCTACAAAACTGAAGCAAAATGTCAAATATTTATTACAGCAAGAATTTAGAAACAGGTCTCAATGAGATCAAAGCAAAACTAGGACTGAACAGTGTTAGTAAGGCAGGGTCTGATGTCTGGGGTTCAGGCTGATCCGCTGGGCTTTAATGGACCTGAGAAGTTCCACCTCTTAATATCTGCTGTCCACAGCACACAGACAGCTCAGCTGATAGCCTCAGGTTGTCCCCATCCTACACCTGCTGCTGTTCTTGGTACATGTCCCATGGTGCTGGCATGTCCAGTGTCAGCCAGATACATGCAAGTCATAAAGGATGTCTTAAAATTCCCATCATGAGATAAGGGAGGGTATCTCTTTTGTTCATATGTAGAGGGTGTCAGGGGTTATCAAAGGAAATAAATTCTTCTTCTTGGTGCAACATGGTGACCTGTAGTGTGATAATCACCAGAGAACCATTTAGTGTCCTGAATCTTATCAACATAACATTCAGTCCTTGCATTGATCTCAATATTCAGGCTTCTGCATTCTTCTCTGTTTAGAGAATGTTTCTGGAAATGTTCAATGAAGTGTTGACTAAATTTATTATCAAAATTGAGTTTAAAGTCTTACTTGCATAGAAATATTGAAAAAGCAAGACTCTACTTGTCTTTTTTTTCTTTAGTTAGTTACAGTATCAAAACCTATGCATAGGACATGTTTATGGTAGTTAAAGGACATTCAAGTTACAATCAAACTTTATATTATAAACAGGAATTCTTTTGTCAGTTTTTGGTTTTATGAATTCTAGATACAGGTAATCCTATTGTTCTATTTAATTCACTATTTTTCTATTAATGTTTCAGAACATATTGATCAAGGCATCTAATGGAAGGAAGAACTGATTTGAGTTATGGATGCAGAAGGTAAAATCCACCATGTCAGGGAGGAAATATGGCAAAGTTGCCCCAATTTGAAGGTGGAAATTCACATTTTTATAAAGGCACAGGAAGAAGAGACCTAAACTGGATTTGGGCAAGTCATGTAATCTCAAGCTCTGAGCTATCGACTTGTTATGTCCAACAAGGCCATGACAGTTCATGGCCCCTAACAAACAGTGACAGGAACAGAGGACCAAGTGTTCAAGTTCTGGGACTCTACTGGGGACATTCTCATTCAAACCCACACATCTAGTGTCTCTTGGGAGATATTGTACAATTCCAGATCGATGTGGTAGGGTTACATATGTCAGGCAGCAAACCAGGAAGAAGAGGATCAGGAGGTTATATAGTTTGGGTTTTCCCAATGTCACTAGGGTGCCTTCAATGCAAGAGTCCATTTTTTAGTTTCTTAGGTGAATGAGGCCTGGTAGCCAGGCACTAACTCAGCTGTTCTCACCATCTCACGGTACTCCTTGGCCGCTTTCTGGGCCACCACCTCTTTTCTATCAGTGTTTGAACCTGTGGATTAAGAGGAGCTGTAGATATCTGGTTCTCTGTATTCTGTCCCAGTTCTCCTAATATTGCTATTTCCTTATGCTGACTTTCTGCTAATTGCATGACTTCCTGTGCCCTAGAATTGCAGATTAAATGTGACAGGATATTTCTTAATTTTCAAAATATTTTTGTTGTTTTTCTCATTTCTTTTTCTCTTCATTTTTGATTTGTCTTAATATTATAAATTCCTCTATGCTTACTTTCAGTTCATTTCTTATGTTCTAGAAGTTGAGATTAAATTATTTCTAGATGCATTCTCCCTACCCATCCAGTCCGCTTCAGACAGGTCTCAGAAATAATTCATTCACATCATTAAATTCATAGCCGAACTATGTTCAGGGTCCATTTTCTCATGTAATATAGTAATTCTGTGGCATAAAAAGTTCCTATTCTCTAAACAGCTCAATTGTTTTATTTTTAAATTTGAAAGTAAATTTATTTTCATCACACATTCGATTGGATTGATTGAATACAGAACTAATGACATAAGAACTCAGTTTAGTCATTAAAAAATGTTTGCATCAGTATTGAAGTGTATGGAAATCCACATGTCACAGACTATTGCTTTCCCCTGAGATGTGGAGAAAACGTGAGAGAAATGGTTGAATCTTCTTCATTCCAAAGTTTTGAATTTGATAGGGAGACTGGTTCACTAACTAAAACTGATCTGTAAAAGAGAAAAATTATATATATATATGTATATATATACATATATATATATGTATATATATATACATATATATATGTATATATATATACATATATATATATGTATATATATATAAGCTGATGTTATGGACATAAAGATTTTGAATTTGTTTATTAAATATAAAACTGAGTATTGAATATGGCTCCCACGTGATGAGCCATGAAAATCTACAGAGCACAGGACACCTCCTCCATGATGGACTATAACATGAAAGAGTGAAATAAAGGAAGGCCATTGTAGTTTATGGTGCATTTTCCAGTCTATTCTCAACAGAAATATGGAAGAATACCAAACATAGTGAAAAATTGTGATTAAATTGCACAGACATTAAAAATGTGTATTACTCACCCAAGATGCCTTTTTAAACATAAACAAGTATCTGTAGACCCGTTAGGGAGAGAAAACGAAAACACAATCAATAATGGACTCAATTTCTATACCTAATGGCCTCCTTAAAAAATAGATTAATTTAGTGCCAGGCATGGTGGCTCCTGCCTTAATCCTAGCACTGGGAGCAGAGGCAGGCGGATTCTTTGTGATATTTCAAGGGCCAGCCTAGTCTACCCGTGAGTTCCCGGCCCGCTGGGGCTACAGGGAGATTCCTGTCTCAACCGAACCAAAAAACACCAAAAAAAAAAAAAAAAAGATTAAGTTTAAAATAGCTGTCTTCTTTTTAAGATTTGGATTTCGTGTGTATGTGTGTAAGTGTACCCATGTTCTGCAATACTTGCAGAGATCAGAAGAGGGAGATGGATCCCCTGAAACTGTAGTTTCTAATTGTTTTTAGGCTGTGTGAGGGTGCTGGGAATTGAAACCAGGTCCCATTGTAAAAGTAGCCTGTGTCCTTGACTGATGAGTTATCTTTCCAGGCCTATAAAATAGCTGTCTTGTAATAATAATAAAACAAACCACCCTTGAATCAAGCGGTGTACTTCGTTCATTTCAGAAGCACTCTTTGTGGGAAGAATTAGAGCAACATTACCTGTGGGAACGGCATACTGAATATTTCCCTGTGGAATGCCGTGCTTCTCAGCAATTTGATAAAACTCTTTCAGGCATCTGGCACTTACACTTTTCTTTTTCCCTGTGTCACATGACGTGTAAAGTAGAAGGGATGCTCATTAGCATGCTGGGAAGATTATAATAATAGATCCAGTTATAGCACAAATAGTGAACTGCCCACAGGAAATTTCACGTTCGATATTTTGTGATAGGAAGCAGAGATTAAAAAGCCTGCCCTCACCCAACATTTCCAAACTGAGGGTCAACCTGAGTCTACTTGAAATATATGTGTAATTCTAACAATCTCTGCAATATAGCTTTATGGATTAAGTCCGTGGTCAAGAGAGTTTATTGCAGGAACATCACTGTGCTGGACTACGTGGAACAAATATATTACTTACTGACCAAGCAAATGGCTTCAACTGTGTCACACTTTAAACAATTGTTCTAAAAATGGGAAATCATGACTTAAACTGAAATATAATCCATTAAATGCAGCTATCCAGGCTTTCCTCTCAGGTCACATAACACAGTGGATTTGCTATGTGAGCCCAGCAGTTACGTCATGGATTATGCTGATGAAATGTATTTGTGTAGGAATTATATTACTGTCTTGAAATATGGCCAGTAAACAAGGAATTTCCTTATGATAGGAAGCCATGCCTCCTCATAGACTCAATGTGGAAGTGGAAATGTCATAGGGGAACCATCTTCAGGACACATACAATGATCATAGAATCATACACCTGAATTCCTGTCTCCTGAATTATAAAGAAAGCCGACATTCCTGTATTCTGCTGTTCATTAAATGTGTCATATTCAGCAATAAGTGTGATCATGTGTGTAGTCCTTCCTTCAGGATCCACATTAATGTAAACAGACATGAACTTAGGTGTGAGGGGTAACACTTGGAAGATATTTAAACCAGTTTCTTCCACTGAAACAGAATGTAATAATCACTCAAGGGAAACATGTGCATTTCTTAGGTTTTCATTAGACACGAATTATTTATAACACAATTAATAACCGTTTTTACCTAAAAATTGGAAAAATATTCCATCTATGTTTACAGTTATATGGGGTACATCATGATGTGACAGAAATAATTTCCTTTCAAACACCCTAATACAGGAAGCTTTCCACTTGACTAAAATTAGCTAAATATAAATGTTTGATGTGTAGGATCACAGCTAATAAATTCCTGGGAATTTGTTTATATATATATATTGAAACCTGTCCAACATTTATTCTAAATAGTGTTATTTCTATTGACATATTAAAAAATAGTCCTGGGGGCTGGAGAAATGGCTCAGCGGTTAAGAGCAGTGACTGCTCTTGTGGAGGACCCAGGTTTGATTCCCACAACCCACATGGTGGCTAAAAAATGTCTTTAGTGAGGAATGTGGTGCTGCATGCCTTTAATCCCAGCACTCAGGAGGGAGGCAGAGGCAGGCGGATCTCTGTGAGTTCAAGGCCAGCCAGCTCTACAGAGTGATCTTCAGGCCAGCTGGGATTAAAGGGAGACCCTGTCTTAAAAAGACAAAAAAATAGTCCTTAATAGATCCTTCAAACTATGTAGACATGATAAATTAATTTATTTTACACATTCTTTTGAATCAGCAACATATTTAAGGACTAAAAAGCAATCAACCAATAATAAATACCAACTCTGTAGGTCTCAGTAGAATAAAGTTTTTAATAAACTATTTGTTAAATAATAGTATGGTGTGAGTTATATATAGTTATTTAACAATATATATGATGGTCTGAAATCTTATTCTCCTTCCTTTTAAAAAATTACAAAGACAGTAATCTTGCATTTTACTTTGTTCCATTTTAACTATTGTCATACTTCCAGAATATTGACTAAAGTGGACCCCATCTTTTAAATAATACTTGTAGCAAATGGTTAATATGATCATAAAGTAGTCAACAAAAGAGAGACTAAAGGAAAAAAAAATTAAAACAAAATATATTGTCAATTTTTATATATTAAATAGTTTCTATAATTGTCAATGTCTAAATATCACATGCAATAGATGTCATTTATGACAGAAAAACTTCATAGTTTTCAGAAAAACTTGCCAATCATCATGACTTTGCATGTGACCTTGGATGCTTTAAAGGTTCATTGCGATCATTGGGATTTTCACACTGTATCAGTTTTGGTAAATTGTGGCACACAGTGTGATGGAATCTATGAATAGGGAGACAGGGCTGTATCAAGGTTGTGGAACATGTAACTGGACATGGGTCCACATGCTACCAACATATATTGGACTTCAGTCTTGATTTGGGTAATGTGTCATCATTAGAAGTCCCGAACTCACTGTATATCCTGTAACTGCCTTCTTCTGTCCACTGGGCCACGATTGTGATTAGGGTGCAATTCTCACCCAACTTAAAGAACAAAAAACAGTGTGTCCTTATCACTCAGACACCTTTCCTGATCGTTAGTTCTTTGATTTAACATTACTTTGTTGATAAAATTAGTAACTGGAAATTTTTAATATTGGGATGGCGAAGTCTTTCTGAGTTAATGCAAGTTACAAACATTTAGAGCCGAGTGAGTTTTGTGTCCATGCCAAGATATTAATGCAGTGTCCATAGCAGCATACCAAATTTGCCATCACACAGACATCCATACATGTTAATATATTTTATTTCCAATGCTCGGTACCTAGAAAAATGCCACCCATACACTAAGCATTCATAGAGGTCTGAAAACATGTATGAGCTAATTGTGATCATAATGCCAGTGGGAGAGTCTTTCTGTGCAGATCAAAACACTGAAGTGGACCATGAAGTGAATGAATTATGACCTGTGGGTAAGAGCAGGAACAGTTGGAAGGGTCAAACACATCAGTCTAATACTGATGTTCACACTGATTCCAACCTACAAAGACAGGAGGGTTTTCTCACTGTATTTACACATTTATTGTCACTAATATATTACTACTAGAGTAACAGAGTAACTTGGCCTGCA
>VZQC01012434.1:410741-418241 GCA_009823505.1 Rhizomys pruinosus
AATCTGGGAGAACTCCTCTGTTTGTATCCTTCAAACAACTTGAGTAGTAATTTTATAAGTTTTTTTGTAATATTTTATAGAATTCTGCCGTGAAACCATCTGGGCCTGGGAATTTTTGGTTGGGAGACTACTTATTACCTCTTCAAATTCTTCCTGTATTATTGGTCTAGTAGGTGGTCGATCTCTTCTTGGTTGAGCTTTGGTGATTCCCAGGATTTCAGATGTTCATCCATTTCTTCTAGGTTTTCAAACTTGGTAGAGTATAGATTCTTGAAGTATTCCCTTATGATTGACTGGATCTTTTCATTGACCATTGTATTATTTCCCCTTTCATCACTGATCTATTGATTTGGAGTTGTTCCTTCTTTCTTTTGTTTAACTGGGCTAGAAGTCTATCTTGTTTATTCTCTCAAAGAACCAACTTTTGGATTTATTGATTTTTTTTGTATGGTTTTATTTGTTTCTATTTCATTGATCTGTGGTCTGATTTTTGTTATTTCTTGTTGTCCGCTGTTTCCTGGTTGTCACACTTTTGTGTCTTTTTAAATTTTTCATAATCTTTATTTGAGCTTTTTAATTGCTCTGTGTTATCTTCCAAATCTGATATTCTTTGTTCTGTTTCCTCCATTCTACTTCTGAGGCTTTTTCCTTTCCTTTCTTCTTGATTGAATGAGTGTTCTAACTCCTTTTTCATTTCATCTTGTGTTTTCTTTAGTATTTCCATTTCCTTTTTGAACTTCTCAATCTCTTCTTGGTGCTCCTTATTTCATTGGTTGGCTTCCTTTTTCAGTGTTTCTACTTCCTTACGGAGTATGTTTTTTTCTCCCTCTAGTTCTTTCTGGAGTTTGTCAATCTGTTCCTTTAGTTCTTTTCGAACTTTGTCATTGTACCCCTCTGGGTCCTTTTTGAGTTTTTCATTCTCTCTCTTTACTTCTCTGAATTCTTCTTTATTTTCTTTAATTTCTCTGCATAGGTCTGCAATTATTCCTGTAAGATCTGTTCATTGGGTCACTTTCAAGGGGATCCCATTGTGGCTATCTCCTACAGGTTTGGTAGAACCTGGTGGGGCATTATCCTGTGCCTTTCCCATGTTGTCCCTTTGTCATGTCCCTGGCTTGTGGGTTTCCCTTTTGTGATTCAAATCACAAGTGTCTTTTCAGTATGTTAGCGGATGGTTTTGCTTGCCTCCTTCCAATGCTTTTTTTTTCTTTTTTTTTTCCCTTTCCTCCTCCTTGTTTATGGAGTATTGACTTGTCTAGGTTTCAGGCTTTCAATTTTGTCTATATGTTGGATACTGGAAGCCTAAGTCACTCTTCTCTTCCTGCTCTGAAGGTTTTCCAAAAACATAGGCCACTTGGATACTTTCTCACCAATTCCTTTTGGTGGGTGGGGGGATGGTATGCCTGACCTAGCCTGTGCCCCAGTACCTGCCTGAGTGACTTCCGGGTACCAACAAAGTCAGAGGCACCAAACCCAACCCTGACTGGCTGCAAGGGCAAGCCCAGGCGCCCCCGCACACAAAAGGGCACAGAGCTGCGACCCCCGAGCAGCCCAGGAGACACTCTAGCCCCTAAATCTACCTGTCTGAGTGACTTCCGGGTTCCAACAAAGTCAGAGGCAGCAAACCCAACCCTGACCAGCTGCAAGGGCAAGCCCAGGTGCCCCTGCCCACAAAAGGGCACAGAGCTGTGAGCCCTGGAGCAGCCCAGGAGATTCTCTAGCCCCTAAATCTCGAAATAAAGTATTTTATAATGGCTTATATTCTCAGGAACAATTGGAAAACTTCCATTACTCTAAATTTACCTTAATAATTCAATTCATCCCATGTATTTCAATATTAATAGATGCTGTTAAATATTTTTCTAATTTTAGTTTTTTTTCACAAAAGGCATTTGATCACATGTAAATTGGAAAGAGTAACATTGGAAAGAATAATAAATGGTTCCTTTTTCTTAGAAACAAAATCTGATAGAGGGAGAAAGACTAATCAGTGGAACTTCTTTCTGCAAATGGAGACTATTGTAAAGTTTCAGACTTCATCAACTACAGAGAATACGTGTCTGTAAGGTGCCCTGCACTAATCAATACACCTATGCAAGTTGGAGACAGATTGATTTGTTTCCATGCTTCATACTCCTAATGTTGGTCTTGTAATTCAGCAGGAATTCATCATGAATCTCTGTTAATGCTTCTCCAATAAATGGTGATTATCAGTGATGCATTGTCTGTGACTTTCTAGTATTTGATGAGGAGATTAGAATTAAATGGAAAAGATGTACAGGGTTGAGCTGTGAGAAGACTTTTACGTGAGAGAGGGCTAAATGATAGAATTACTTGTGTCTCCAAAGCCTAGGTTGTCATAGGAACTAAGATCATCAGAAGTTGATATTCTGAATCATATCCTTAGAAATTTGCACCCTGGATATCTCTGTTTCCTTATAACTTTATATCTGGAAATATTATTTCTATAGTACATTATTTCCTGAGTTGGTGGTATCAAAGCACTCAAGTGGAATCTTTGTTAAAATTCATGGCTAGAACCAGAGAATGAAGTAAATGGATTAAAAAAATACTTTAATTGATAAATTGTGTATTTCATTATCTTTCAGTCCAATTTAGGCACATTCCCTTCTCCCTGGCCCCCACCCCACCCCTGTTCATGCCTCTGCCATACATGTCTTGCATCTTTCTGTCAGTCTTTCCAAAGCTTTTCATTGTAGAGTCTTGTTGTTTTTGGCAGAGTTTAACTGTATCAGTCAGTTCTTTGACCCAGTCTTTGTTGTTGTTTTTCCCTCCCCTTTGTATGGCTTCAACATATGACTATATAAACATCACATATGCATCAGAATTATGACCTCTGAGAATAAACTGCCTGTTAATTACAAAATATGTTTAGGAATTCGCATTTCCCCCTTTAATTTTATATTACTCTAAAATATGAATACATACCTTCTATGCATATACAGTAATTATAGAGTCTGGAAATAAGTAGTAGGTTGATTCTAGAGCCTGTTAAGAGATTTACATTATAACAACACAGTTTATTTAAGATAAAAGAAATATAAAAATAATGTTCAGCTTACCTTTCAACTGGGGCTTGGTGTTAGCATCCACAGATGAGTGAACCGTTTGTTTTTCTGGAACAGTGTTACTTCACTTAGCATAATGGCTTCGAGTTCCATCCATTTACTTGCAAAGTTCATGATGTCATCTCAACAGATGAGTGGCTAACAAAAATGAGGTACATCTACACAATGGAGTTGTATTCAGTGATAAATGGGTTTTTAATAAAAGTAGAATGAAAATTATCAGGTCAACAAACCATTTTCTGGTTGCTTTGGTCCTCATTACAGAAGGATACACTTGATTTCTACCTTAATCTTTTTTTAAAAAATTATTTATTTATTTATTTTATTGATGTTTTGTGTATTTCATACATAATTTTCCAATTCAGTTCAGGCATATATCCCCTTCCCTTCCCCCCACCCCACCCCTACCCATCCTAGATCATGCATTCTGCCATAACTTTTCTGCGTCTTTCTCTTTTTTTTTCCTTTTTTTTTTTAAACAGTAGGTGATAGTCTGTGAGTACAAGCATCCTTCATGTAAAATCAATTTCTGAGAAGTTGTGCTCAAACCCACACAGCTCATGGTTCCCACCATCCAGCAGTGGGGGTGGGGCTTGTATGTTCAATCAAGTTGATCAAATGAGTGTCCCGTCTATATTGTTGTAGTTTCACCATTCACCCCAATCGTAGCCCTTACATTCTACCACACCCCCTCTTCCGCAGATTGTTCCCTAGGCTTAGAAAAGGGGCTCTGGTGGATGAGAAGCAAAACAGTCTACTTTCTCTGGAGCTGTTGTCTTGGTCTCTAGTCAATTCTGGCTGTTTTCTTTCATGGGCTGCCAGCTTGTCCAGGCATAACCTTTCAATCCTACTAATGAAGCACATGCAATTAGATATTTAGGTATTTAAACAGTATAATATATAGCCTTTCGATCCTACTAATGAAGCACACACAATTAGATATATGGGTATTTAAACAGTACTAATTGTTATGGTAGGTTACTTTGGTATAGACACAGATGTTTGGATGGTATGTCAATTCATGATCTACATTTTCTTCTGTCAAGTATGGCAGGGTCTTCGTGTGGTTTATAACATCTCCTAACCATTAGAGGATGTAAGCTTGTGGCATCAGCCGTGGGTTATTCCTCCAAGGAGAGAGCTAATAGCCAATTAGATTTGGGATATACAGACATATGGCTGCCACTGCTGCACAGTATTTCCAGGCAGATGAGGTGTAGCTGGTGCTGACGGAGGAGTCTTGCTTGACTCAAGGAGACCTATATTTGCTTTATTGGTTTAGTGGTCTTTGGTAACACTCTCTGGCATCCCAGAGACCATCTGTATACTTGCAAGTGCGGTCTCCATACATCTTTCCCATGTTTTATATCAGGTTTTCAGCAGCAGGGCTTTATCGCCTCTCTTCCTGCAATATCCCAGTTGGAGGCAAGGAGCCCTTTACCTTGTGTGGGGGCGTGGATCTCCTGGCCAACATCTCCGTGGCAGAATAATCATTGTTTGATGTCAGAGCTCCTGTAATTAATATATTTTGCTTAAGTCATGGCTTTTTATTTTTTTGTTTTTTTGTTTTTTTTTTTTTTTTTTTTTTACGATTCTTTTTTTTTAATCTTTTGTCTTTGCGCGTGTCTTACTACTACTTATGCTGTTTTTTTTTTTGTTTTTTTTCTTTTTTTTTTTTTTTGTAGTTATTTATTGATTTTTTAACAAATCTAGACCCGTGTTCCTGCTCATCCCCCCACCCGTCAGAAGCTCGTCATTCTGCCAAACATGCCGTTCATCTCTTAGTCTTTCTCATATTTTCCATGGGACGTTGACTTGTTGAGCAGAAGTTTACTGTTTCCAGTCATTTCTTTGATGCAGTAAGGTTCTGTTGTTGTTGTTTGTTTCCAAAATGCATTAGGTCCAACTGCTTTGTACAGAGCATCAGGGGGCCCTCCAAAAGAAAATTACACCTGGGTAATTTGGCACTAAGGAATCCACAGATGAGGGATCCCAGTCGTCGGTTTTTTTTCATGGGACTGTGTTACTTCATTACATGATGTCTTCAGCATCCACTCATTTTCCTGTAAAGCTCATGATGTTGTCTGTTCGTTTACTGCTGCATAAATTCCATTTGTACAGATGTACCACATTTTCCTCTATCCATTCCTCAGTTGAGGGGCATTTGGGTTGTGTTCCAGCTCTTTTGCTATGTGACAGAGTGGAAGATAATATAGGGCAGGCTGTATCTCTGGGGGCGTAGTGTCTTGATGGGTAATGCCCAGAGTGGGTATGTTCTGGGTCGATGGCAAGTACGTTCTAGTCTTCAAGGGTTCTCCACACTGTTTCCATGTGGCTGGCACGAGTTTACTTCCCACAAGCAGGATGATGAGGTTTTCCCCTTTCCACACAACCCCTCTCACAGCATTGGCATCATTTGTTTTCTTGATCCTTAGCCAGTCTTACTAGGAGTACGAATATGGTATCTTACGTGGTTTTGAATTTGCATTCCTTATGTAAGGATGGTTGAGCACTTCTGAGGGTTTTCTCAACATCTCTATTCCTCGCTCTGTGAGTCACTCTGTATAGTATCTTTTGCTGCTCCATGCTTTGAGCGGACGTCGATTTGTTTCTCTTTTTCTTGTTTTTTGAGCAGTTGTTATTCTCGGAATCAATGCTCTTGTCCAATGTTCTGCGGTGAAGGTTCCTCCCCTCTGTGGTGTTCGTCTCTTCACTTCCTTGTATTGTTTTCGTATTTAGATGTACACGAGCTTTTTGTAGTTTAATGGGTCCTTTGTCATTGGCGACTTATTCTTTGTGCAGCTTGCTGTCTGATTAAGAAGTCATTTCCTTCGACCTATCTTGTAGTCTGCCTAGCCTTTTTTTTTTTTTTTTTTCTTTCTTTCTCCAGTATTTGATTTGTGAGGTCTTTGATTCCATTGGAAGGTATTTTTGTCAGGTGAGAGTAGGGTTTAATTTTCATTCTTCTCTACAATGGTATCCAGTTTTTGCCAACACCACTTGCTTGAAGAGCGTCTTTTCTCCATGTGGTTTCTGGCCCCCTTATCAAATATGAGATTGGTGAATTTTATGTGCTCAGATGTTGATCTTCAATTTGTTTTTCCATTGGTCAGCGGGTCTGTTTTTGTGCCATACACATGTTTATTATGAACTAGTAGCCCTGGTAGTATAAGTATATTCTGGATAGCATCCTCCCCTGTAAATGTTCCTCTTTTTCACCAGGAGTTGATTTTGCTATCGCGGGTTTTTTTCTTGTCTACCAAAGAATTTTAGGAGTATTTATTTTTCCAACCTGTGAAGAACTCTTGGGGATTTTGAGTTGGGTAACTGCATTGAACTACTTAGACAGAGTTTTTGGTACCTGGCATTTGTTACATATTTAATTTTCCCTATCCTGAGCATGAGGAGGTGTTTTTCGTCCACTCGTCTGAGTTCTCTCATTCCTTCTTCTTAAGAGGTTTAAAATTTTTGTTGTAGAGGTCCTTTGTCTTTGGTTAGGTTTGTATCCATAGGTATCTGTATGGTGTTTTTGAGGCTGATTGTGAGTTCTGGAAGGTTCTTTGTATTCTTTCTTCAGTTGCTCAGTTGGTGTAAGAGAAAGCTTGATTTTCGAGGTATATTTTGTATGACCTGCCCCATTCTGAACGCTCCGATCTGTTTCTAGGAGTTAGTCTGAGTGAAGTTCTTAGCATGCTCCTTAAGTAAACATCATATCATCACAAAAGGGATAGCTGACTCTCTTTTCCATTGTGGACTCCTTTAATTCCTTTCTTGCCTTATTGCCTGTGCAAAGTGTGTTCAGCACTATTTAGAAAGTGAGAGGATGACCAAGTGGGAAGCCTTGCCGAGTTCTACCTTTAAAGGGAATGACTTCCATTGTTTTATTCCCATTAGGATGATAAGTGCAGTGGGTTTCCTGTAGAATGGCTTGGTTTCACTTAGGAATATCCCATCCATCCAATTCCTTCAGGCTTTAAGACATGGCGGATTTGCTGGGATTTTGTCAAAGGCTTTTTCAGCAGGCAATTGAGATGATGGTGTGGTTTTGTATTTTATCCAGGTATTATATGATTTGATGATGTTTATATGAGTTTCGGATAGTTGACCATCCCTGCATCTCGGTATGGATCCAACGTTGATCATAGATGGATTGATCTTCTTGATGTGGGTCTGTATGCAGATTTGCCAGTATCTAGTTAGAATTTTGGCTTCCTGTTGTTCATTAGGGAGATTGGTCTATAAGTTCTCCTGTTTTGGTTATCTTTGCTCGGGTTTTGGTACTTAGAGTAGATGTTGGCTTCATAAGAAGAATTGGAGATTCTCCCTCTATTTTAACTTCTAAGCATTTTTGTAGTAATGGTTGTAGGTCTTTTTGAAATGTTTTATAGAATGTCTGTCTGTGAAACTGATC
>VZQC01012434.1:423241-506903 GCA_009823505.1 Rhizomys pruinosus
CCCGCACTTTGGGGCCTCTCTCTTCCCTCCTTGTGCACCTTCGCTGGTGGCTTGTGTCCTTTGCTGCCGGGCCAGGCCTCTGTGTACTCTGTCGCTTTTCTTTTCTCCCTTTGCCGTCCTTGTCATCCGATAGTACAAATAGCAACACCATGCTTTTCTTTTTGGATACCATTTGCCTTGGATATTTTTATTGTTCCTCCCTTCACTTTAAGGTGCTGCCTGTCCTTGAAAAGGAAGAAATGGATATTGTGTTCGTCTGCAGACAGCGTATAGGTGGATTCTGTTTCCGAATCCGTTCTCCCAGTCTATATCTTTTGAGTGGGAATTTCCCAGTAATATTTAAGGTGATGACTGACAGGTTTGTGTTGCTCCTTTTGCCTTATTATCATCTGCTGTTTTGATTTCGGTTTCTACTTGCTGGGTTATGCTTTTATTTGATTTCGCCTTCTAGTTGCCTGGGGTTAGTTGCTCCCTTGCTTACTTAGCTTTGGAAATTGCTTCAGTATCTTCGAAGCTTGAGTTTCTCCCGGACATGTATTGCTTTCAATCAAGTTGTTTATGGTAAGGAAGACTTTTCCTCTCGCATTCCACTAAGGATTGACGTTTTGCTGGGTATAGTACCTTGGGCTGGCATCCATTGTCCCTCAATACTGGGAATGCTTGCTCCAGTTCTCTTCCTTTCATCGTTGGCTGTGAGAAGTCCGTTGTTATTCATCTGATAGGTTTCCCCTTAATAGGTCACTTGTTGTTTTTCTCTTTTTTTTCATTTTCTCTTTTTTTTTTTTTTTTTTTTTTTTTTTTTTTTTTTTTTTTTTTTAACTATGATATGGCATGAAATTTTTTTCTGATCTTGTCTGTGTGGAGTTCTATGTGCTTCTGTATTGGTATTGGTTTGTCATTTTTTAATTTGGGGAGTTCATCTATTATTCTGTGAAGATCTGATCAATACCTTTCTNAAGGTATACCATAAGTTTTGTTCTGTTGTTATTTGTCATTGTCTTCAGTTCCAGGAAGTTTTTTTTTATTTTCTTTCTTTATCTCTTCCGTGACCCACTCATTATTCAAGAATATGTTTGGTTAGTCCTCCATTGTTCTTGTAGGCGGAGGCTTGTCCTGGTGTGATGTTGAGCTTCATTGCACTGTGGTCTGACAGGATGCATGAAATTATGTATCTTTTTTGATTTGTAGAGGTTTCTTCTGTGTCCCAGGATGTGGATGTGGTCGATTTTGGAGGAATGTTTCCGTGGGGTGCTGATAAGAAAGTAGGGTATATCCCTCTGGTATTAGGGATGGAATGTTCGGTAGAGGTCTATGAGGTCCCATTTGGTGTATCATATCGTTGAGTTCAAATGTCTCTCTTTTAATTCTTTTGTCCAGTTGACCTGTCCAAGGAACTCAGTGGGGTATTGAAATCTCACACTATGAGTGTGCTGGGGTTAGTGCGTGACTTGTGGTCCTGGAGAATGGTATTTAAATAAAGTTTTGGTGCACCAGAATTTGGGGCATATATATCCATAATTGTGTAAAATCTTCTTGGGGGATTGTGTCCTTTGAGAAAATGTAATGGCCTTCTTTTGTCTCTTCGATTTCTTTTTACTTTGAAGTCTAGTTTATCGATATTAAAATAGCAACACCGGCTTTCTTTTTTGGTACCATGGGCTTGGAATATTTTTTTCCATCCCTTCACTTTAAGGTGATGCCGGTCCTTGAAGGGAGAATGTGGTTTCTTGCAGACAGCATGCGATGGATCTGTTTCCTACTCCCAGTCTCCCAGTCTATGTCTTTTATTGGGGAATTTAGTCCATTAATATGGAAGGTTATGACGAGATAGGTTTTGTGTTGCCTTCCGTTTTGCTTATTATCACTCTGCCGGTTTTGTTTGGTTTTCTACTTCTGGCAGTATGCTTTATTGATTTCTTCTAGTTTGCCTGGGGTTGGTTGCTCCGTTCTTCTGTCCTTTGGATTGCTTTAAGTATTCTCTGAAGGGTTTTTCCGGACATGTATTCTGTTCAAGTTGTTTATGTCAGGGAAGATCTTTCTCTCTCCTCCACTAAATGATGGGCATTTTTGCCTGGGTATAGTAACCTGGCCTGGCATCCATTGTCCCGCAACACTGGGAATGCTTTGCTCCAGGATCTTCTTGCCTTCATCGTTTGCTGTGAGAATCCATTGTTATTCTGATAGGTTTCCCCTATAGGTCACTTGTTTGTTTTTCTCTTGTCGGCTTTAAGAATTTTCTCTTTGTTTTGGTGTCCCAGCATTTTGACTATGATGTGGCGGTGGAGAATTTCTTTTCTGATCTTGTCTGTTGGATTTCTATGTGCTTCATGTATTGGTAATTGATTTTGTCTTTTTTTAGAGTTTGGAAGAGGGGAAGTTTTCATCGGATTATTCTGTTGGCCTCTGGTCCATACCTTTCTCTGGGAATTCTATCTCCTCCTCTCTTCTTATGATGCGTAGGTTTGATCTTTTCATAGTGTCCCACAGCTTCCTGGTTGTTCATTTTTGTGTATTTTGTCAATTTTTCCTACTCTTTACTTGACGGTTTCTTTAGTTATTTCTGATGTTGTGCCTAAAACAGGCCGGTCGGATCATTACCTTGTGATTCTGCTTTCACATCCCATTCCTAGCTTCTAATAGGACATTTTTTTTCACAATAATCACTGTTCTCTTAGAATGGATGATAGTAAATGTTTGTATGTATCCTGTTTTCATTATCCATTCTGATTTCTGTTAACGTGTTTCAATCATTTCTGGTTGGAAGGCTTCAAAGTCGAATCATCATAGTTTGAATAGCTCTTTATGTATTTGCTAGGTTAGGGTTCTTTTTCTGGTGGTTTAACACGCATGGGGACATAACAGCGGGTTTGGACGTGGTGAGTTGGTGTCTACTTCGCTATCCGGATTTAATCATGTGCGCAAACTCGATACATGGGGCTACGGGGGTCATGCATTCTCAGGATTTCCGTAGTTCGTGTCAAAAGATTGTGTTGCTTTTATGATGTGTAGTTCTTTAAGGATGTTCCCAATTGTGTTTCTGGATGTCTGTGTCCTGGGCATCCCCGGGGGGATCCCACTGAAGGAGTCATCCATAGGGTTATTAAAGCTTGGCGTGGGATTTAGCCTGCACATTTCCAGTGTTGTTTCTTTTTCGTGATCCTGGCATATGGCTTCCTTTCCTTGCACTGTAATTCCCAAATTGAGACATGAATGCCTCTTCCTGTGTTGAAGGCGTGTTTTGCTTGCCCCCTTCAGATCCTTCTTCGTAATCTAGTTTTGCGGGGGGGGGGGGCGGGGGCGCTTTTCAGCCCGCGCCCCGGCACCTGCCGCTGGGCTGAAGAGATCTCAAAAATTAATCCATGGCTTAGGAGACTTTAGCTTGTATTTGTTCCTGAATAGCAGTAATCCCCCTCACAAGTTTTATGTTTCCATTAGTCATCAAAGAAGGCATTTCCTCTGATTGTTACCAAGAGAATACCTCTTTAACAGCTGGATCCAATCTACACATGGAGAATGACCTCATCATCTTCGTATTTCTCCTTATTCAGTAGGATCCAGAGAGGGGCCTGGTGTCTGCAGCAATCTGAGGCATTTCTTCCCTTCAATGCCCAGAGAGTCAATCCTTCTGCTGGACTTTCTGGTACATCCTACTCTTGATGCAAAGCTGCAATTTTTCTTTTTCAGCCATTTTAAGTTGGTGATGTTCTGGCCTGTTGGAACATAAAAATCGCTGTACCGTAGTTAGTTTTAAGCTTTGGATGGCCAGGTTTTTTGAACGTTTTCATATATTAATATATATCCCTCTTTTTAATTTAGGTTTTTATTTTTGAACCATAAGTCTCAAGAAAGCATTTGTATTATATACCTTTATAGGGTGGAGTCAAAGCACAGCTTTCATCAAAATCACCCATTTTTGTGTTGGTTCACAGTTGTTGAATTTAACTTTTTTTTTTTTTTTTTTTACTGGGAAACAAACTTTTATTTTTAGATGAAATATCCTATAGGTGAAAGAGAGTGTTTCCAGGTCATACTATATGACAACAAAATTACAGAGAACAGTTGGTTTATTACCATCACCAAAGTAATTGTTGTACAGTTATTAATTAAAGCTAATGTGGACAATAGCAATTTATATCACCTATTAATCAGATGCATTCCTTTTTTTTTTTTTTTTTTTTTTTTTTTTTTTTTTTTTTTTTTTTTTTACTTTTACTGAGTCCTAAAAAACCATGTATCCTGTAGACAGTCTGGGCAAACGGATACTTGTTGAAACTCACATCAATTAAATATGCTTTAATCTAATATACACCCGTGTCCCACCCACCCTCACCCCTTCCCGGGTACCACCATTTCAGTCATTTCTGATGCAAGCTTTCTGGTGTTCTGTGTTTAAGTATGCACCCTTCCACAAGAAAATATTTATAATTGGGTTAATTGGTGCTAGCATCCCCCGAAGGAAGGTTAAAAGAACATATGAGAGATACCATTTGGTCGTTTGTTTTTCTGGACGTGTTACTTCAACTTAACCATGATTTTCCTTAGATCCACATCTTTCCTGTCAACGTCTCGTGATGTTCGTCTTTCGTTACCTGCTGCATAGAATCTCCATTTGTCGAGTACCACATTTTCCTCTATCCATTCCATCAGTGATGGGGCATTTGGGTTTGAGTTCCAGCTTTTGCTATTGTGACAGGAGTGAAGATAAATCAGCGGCAGGCATGTATCTCGTGCAGTAGTGGTAGTCTTGTGGGGTATATAGCCCAGAGTGGTATGGTTGGGTCAAGGGTGGCAATCGTTCACTGGTAAGTCTTCTCAAGGGTTCTCCCACCTGGTTTCACACGTGCTGCACAGTTTTCTTCCCACAAGCAAGGGAGATGAGGTTTCCCCGTTTCCCACACACCTCTCAAGCATTGGTATCGATTTGTTTTGTTGATCTAGCCAGTCTTACTAAGGAGTACGATTGATATCTTAGGTGGTTTTAGATTTGCATTCCTTAATTAAGCTGATGTTGACATTCGGTTAGGTGTTTTCTCAGACTCCTATTCCTCGCTCTGTGAAGTCCTCTGTCAGATCTTTTGCTCCAGTCTTCGTGAGACGGATCTTTTTTTCTTTTTCGTTCGTTTTTTGAGTAGCTTGTATAATTCGGAATTAATGCTTGTCCAATGTTTCTGCCGTGAAGGTTTCCTCCCACTCTGTGGGTTTCTCTTCACTTCCTTATTGTTTTCCGTTTTAGATGTACAGAGCTTTTGTGTATTAATGATGTCCCATTTGTCAATTGACGACTTAATTCTTGTGCAGCTTGCTGTCTGATTAGAGAAGTCTTTTCCTACCCATGTCTTGTAAGTCTGCTGCACTTTTTTTATCTCCTTTCATTTTTTTTTTAGTTTTTTCCTTGAGGTCTTTGATTCATTGGAGGTTATTTTTGTACAGTGTGAGAGGTAGGGTTTTAATTTTCATTCTCTCTACAGGATGGTGATCCAGTTTTTGCAACACCACTTGCTTGAAGAGCGGTCTTTCCTCCATGTGGTTTCTTGCGCCCCCTTAGTCAAATATGAGTTGGTTGAAATTGTATGTGCTCAGTATGTGGATCTTCATTTGTTTTCCATTGGTCGCGGGTCTGTTTTGTGCCAGATAACACAGCTGTTTATTATGAACTATAGCCCCTGAGGTATAGTTTAGGTGAATCTGGGAAGCAAGATCCCCCCTGTAAGATGCTTCACTTTTTGCACCAGAGATTTCTTTGCTATTCGGGTCATTTTTCACTTCGTCTACCAAAAATGATTTAAGTATTTTTGTTCCAACCCTGTGAAGAACACTCTGGGGATTTTAGTTGTGAATTGATTGAACTCTTAACAGGAGTTGTTTGCGTAACTGGCATGTTTACAAATGTAATTTTCCCTATCCTGAGCGATGAGGGATGGGTTTTTTTCCATCGTTCTGATGAGTCTCTTCTTCTCCATTTCTTCAAGGGTTTAAAATTTTTGTTGTAGAGGTCCTTTGTCTCTTTGGTTAGGTTTGTCCAGGTATTGTTAATGTTTTTTGAGGCGTATTGTAGTGGTCATGAGGTCTCTTGTATTCTTCTTCTAGTTGCCTATCTTGGTGTAGAAGAAAGCCGATTGACTTCGAGGTATTTTTAGTATCCTGCCCCACTTTCTGAAGCCCGATTAGTTTCTAGGAGTAGTTTCTAGTGGAAGTTCTCTAGCACCTCTTAAGTGACAATCATATCATCATCAAAAAGGATAGTTGACTCCTCTTTTCCATTTGAACTCCTTTAATTCCTTTCTTGCCTATGCGCTGCAAAGTGGTTTCAGCACTATGATTAAAGGAGAAGTGGATGAAGTGGGAAGCCTTGCCGAGTTCTACCTTAAGGGATGCTATCTCTCGTTCATTTATCCCCATTAGGATGATAGTGGCTGGGTTTCCTGTAGTGGCTTGTTTCACTTGAGGTAATATCCCTCCATCAATTACCTCTCAGGCTTTAAAGCATGGACAGGATTTCTGGATTTTGTCAAAGGCTTGTTTCTAGCAGCAATTGAGATGATGGTTGTGGTTTTGTACTTCTTGTCCGTCTTATATGTTTGATGATGTTTATTGATTTCGATGTTGAACATCCCTGGCATCTCGGTAAGGAATCCAACTGTGATCATAGATGGATGATCGTCTTGCATGTGGGTCTGTACTGAGGATTTGCCAGTATTAGTTAGAATTTTGGCTCTCTGTGTTCATTAGGGAGATGTGTCCTATAAGTTCTCCTTTTTGGTTAATCTTTGTCGCCGGTTTTGGTACTAGAGATGATGCTGGCTTCATAGAAAAGCATTGGAGACTCCCTCTATTATGTAACTTCTAACAATTTTGTAATGTTGTTGTAGTCTTTTTGAAATTTTTATAGAATTGCTGTCTGGAAACATGTCTGAGGCCTGGGTCTTTTTTTGTTGGGAGGCGTTCTTATTACATCTTCTATTTACTAACTATGATGGTACGGTTTAAGCTGTTGTCTCTCTCTTGGTTGCCAGCTTTGGATGCCCAAGATTTTCAGATATGCACACCATTTTCGTTCTGAGATTTTCAAACATTAGGTATGTTAGGTTCTTGAGTACTATTCCTTCTATATGTTTCTGTGATCTATTTATTTTCTTTGTTGTGATTAATTTCCTTTCATCACGATTTATTATTTGGAGTTTGTGTCCTTCTTCTTTTTGTTTTTTTTTTTTATGGCTATCTGTCTATCTTGTTTATCTCTAAAAACCAACTTTTTGGACTTCAATTGATTTTTTTGTATTGTTTCTTTGTTTCTATTGCATGATCTCTGCTCTGATTTTTGATTATTTCTTCTGTCTCTGTTCGTTTATATGGGTATTCATTGTGTGAGTTTTCAAGTTTTTTAGCTGTAGTGTTAGATCTTCACTGGCTCTTTCTGTTTTTATTTTTTATTTTTTATTTTTTAATTTTATTATTTCTTTATTTATATCTCCTTTGGTTTCTGTGTAAAACCAATGTACTGTCTGCATGCAGGTCTGTGCACCCCGTGTCGTGCAATCGCGGAGGTCAGAAGAGGGTCTCGGATTCACCGGGAACTGGAGTCTCCCTGGAACGAAGTTTTACATGGTTCTCGGCCGCCATTGGGTGCTGGGGATCGACCCGGTCCTCTGCAAGAGCGGTCGGCCTCTTAACCGCTGCATCTCTCCAGCCCTCTTTCCTGTTTTTTTATGTGCACTTAGAGCTATAAACTTTCCTCTTAGGACGGCTTTAAAGTGTCCCATAGGTTTTGCTGCGTTGTATTAGCAGTTATTCAGTTCAGGAATGTTTTTATGTCTTTCTTTATTTCTTCCTTCACCATTCATTATCAGGAGAGTGTTGTTTTAGTCTCCATGTGGTTCTTGTGGTTGTTAGGGTTTATCTTGGTGTTTATATTTAATTTTATGCAGTGTGGTCATGAAGAATGCAATGAGATTAATTCCAAGTCTTTTGTATGTTGCGTTTTCCCTGTGGCCCTATCTCATCTATTTTGCGAATGTTCCCTAGGGGTGCGGCGTCGCCAGTGTCTTTCTGGTGTTGGCGTGGCATCCTGCGATTGCTTGATCCTGTGAGGTCCATTTGTGTCTTGTAATCATTCAGTTCAGATGTCTCTCTGTTATGCTTTGTCTTCTTGATCTGGTCACAAATTAGAGTGGGGTAATTGCAGCACCCCCGTAATATTAGTGTGCTGGGGTTACTCTGAGCCTTGAGATCCTGAAGAGTTGTCGTTACAAAGTTTGGTGCACCAAAATTAGGTGCATATATGTCAAGATTGTGAGATCTTCATCATCATTGTTCCTTTAATGAAGATATAAGGGCCTTCTTTGGCTCTTTTGGTTTCTTTTGCCTTGAAGTCTATTTGGTCGGAGATTTAGGATCGCGACCCCTGGTTTCTTTTGGGACCCATGTCTTGGAATATTTATCTTCCGCCCTTCACCTTAAGTTGGTGTCTGTCCTTGAAATTTGAGATGGGTTTCTGCGACAACATATGGAGGGGATATTGTTTCTAGTCCACTCAACCAGTTCTAGGCTTTTGATTGGGGAGTTCACCCCATTAATATTTAGGGTTATAATTGAAGATGGATGTTTTTTCCTTTCACTTATTATCCATTTGAATTTTTAGTCCGCGGAAGTCTACTTCTATGTTTTATTTTTATGAGTTTTTCTTTTCCTCACTAGGTGGACATGGGAAGATTGCTCCTCTCTTCTGCCCTTTGAATTGCCTTCAAGCATTTTCTGGAGAGGTTGGTTTTCTGGAAATGTTTCTATCATCTTGTTTTTTAGTCTTGGAAGATTCTTTCTCCTCCTTCAAGTGTAATTGGAAATTTTTGCTGGGTAAAGAATTCTGGGTTGGCATCAATAGACCTTTAACACTGGAAATGCATTGCTCCATGTTCTTTTGGTTTTCATAGTTTGCATTGGAAGTCAGTTGTAATTCTGATGGGTTTCCCTTTGTATGATGACTTGTTTTTCGTTTGTGGCCTTCAGAATTTTAACTTTGTTTTGTGGCATCCAGCATTGTTGACTATAGATGTGGCGTGGGAGTTTTTCTTTTCTTGTCTATTTGGAGTCCTGCGTGCTTCTTGTAATTGAATGGGTTTGTCTACTTTAGTGTGTGGGAAGTTTTCTTCTGTAATGCTGTTGAAGATCTGATCAAGACGAGTCGCTTGAGATTCTTGCCGTCCTCTATTCCTATGAGGCGGAGGTTTGACCTTGTTTTCATAGTGTCCCCATATTTCCTGGTTGTCCAGTTTGGGATATTTTAAATTTTTCATAATCTTTATTAAGTTTTTTTAGTTGTCTGTGTTATCTTCCAGATCTGATTTCTTTGTCTGCTTCCTCCATTCATATCTTCTGAGCTTTTTCCTTTCCTTTGTTCCTGGTTGGATAAGTGTTATATTTCCTTTTTCACTTCATCATTTGATTTCCCTTAGGAAGCCATTTCGTTAATGAGTGTCTCATCTCTTCTTGGTGCTTCCTTACTTCGTTGGGTGGCCTCCTTTTTCATGTTTCTACTTCCTTAGGTGTTTGTTTTTTTTTCTCTCTACTTTTCTTTCTGGAGTTTGTCAATCTCCTCCTGTAGATTTGGTGTGTTGTACCCTTTCTAGGTCCCTTTTTGGTTTTTCATTTCTCTCTTTACTTCCTCTGAAGGTCTTCCTTTAGTTTATTCATTGTATCCCTCTAGTCCGTTTTGAGTTTTTTTTCATTCGCTCTCCTTTACTTTCTGAATTCTTCTTTATGTTTCCTTTAATTTCTCTGCAATAGGTCTGCAATTAGTCCTCTAAGGTCTGGTTCTGGGGTCACCTCCAAGGAAATCCCATTGTATCTATCTCCAACAGGTTTGGTAGAGTTGTGTGGAATTATCCTGCAACTCTTCATGTTGTCCCTTTGTTGTCCCCTGGCATGTGGGTTTCCCTTTGTATTCAGATGCAAATCTCAAATGCCTTTTCAGTATGTTGAAGGCTGAAAGCTGGTTTTATTTTGCTTGCCTCCAGTCCAATGTCCTTTTTTGATTTTTTTTTCCTTCCTTCCCGCACTCTTTGTTTAGGAGTGTTGACTTGGTCTAGTTTTTCAGGCTTTCAATTTTTTTTTTTTTTTTTTTTTTTTTTTTTTTTTTTTTTTTTTTTTTTTTTCTTTTCCTTTTTTGATTGTTCTCTTAATCCACTGGAGACTCTCTCCTCAATTCCAGTTTGTTGGCGGGGGGTGGGGTTGGGTATTCCTGTACCTCACCTGGAGCGTGGTGGGCTGAACGGCTGGTCCTGTGGGCCTGCGCAAGCACCAGAAATATGGCTTCTTGCGCCTGGCTCCAAACCAATCCCTCCCCTTGCGGGCTATGGGGGGGGGGGGCGGGCCCACCCAGCCGGGTAGCCGCTCTCGGGGATCTAGGGGTCCAATCTATGTCCGCCAGCCCCTGGCCCCTATGCCACAACTCAGCAAATCAATTGTCCTGAAAACGTGGGTCAATGCCCTAAGGTTACCTTCCCGGAACAGTGGGCTGGACGGGCTGGTCCTGTGGCCTGCTCAGCACCAGATTGCCGATCTGTATTTATTTTTTAATGTGTATAATGTACTGTCTGGTGTAGGTTTATGAACAACCCATGTACGTGCAATGCCACGTGTCAAAGAGGGTGTCGGATTTCCCCCCTGGAACTGGAGTTCTCCTCGGATTGGAGTACAAAGAACGGTTCCTCATCCGCCATGTGGGTGCGGGGATCGAACACGGGTCCTCTGCAAGAGCGGTCGGTGTTGTTAACCACTAGGCCATTTCTCAGCCCTTTACTAATCTTAAAACATAATATGTGGTTATGTGGCCATTATATCCCCAGGGGTCAACGGAGATAACTTTTTTGTTTTTGATTTTTTTTTTTTTTTATAAAAGGACACAGTATCAAACTGACTTCTAAAACTTCATCTTTGCCCGCAGAGCTCTGTGTGCCTCTCAGTCCTCATCATAGCTGATCCTTTGTGCTGTGCACTTGCTTAACACTGGGATGTGTATACACAGAACAAGTATTTGTAGAAAGCTCAGCTATATATGGGAGCTGCAGATCATGAACCTTCATCCAGGGGTCAGGAAGCAACACAGCACTGAGCACAGAGAGAATCAAAGAGCCAGATGTCATATTGGATTGACTGGTGTCACACAAAGTGTTTTTGACATGACAGGACTGTGGCACTCATGAACTCCAACCTGCTGTGCTTCTGGGTAGGAGACTTGAACAGGGTTAATCTGGTCAACATTTCAGCATGCAAGAAAGAGAGGTGCAAAGGACTGGATTTCTAGCTGAGAAACATGATATTTGACAGCTGAGGGGGCGTGGGTTAATTTTCTTCATGCCTTTGTGGTGGGGAATGCTATCCAGTTGCTGAGGATGGGCGAAGCCCTTTGCATGGATAAACAGAATGGATTGGATTCAGTTGGTTATAAAAATTATATCAGAATATAAAATTCATATAGATGAGGGGATTGAAGTGAGATTGTTGATGATCTCTGAATAGGTACATATTTCTTTATATTGACAACTCAGGCAGACAGAGAATACATTGTTTTACATAAACTTAGAGACTTATGAAGTGTTCATCATCTTTTTCATACTGGTCTTGGTCTTGAAAAAAACTGGTCTTTTGAGATTTTCATAAAATGTGTTTTTTGTCATAGTCCCTGCTCACCCAGCCTTTCCCAGGCCCAGTCCATCTCCCTACTCACCCACACTTGAGCTTCTTTTTAAACCCCAATTTCAATTTCTACTGTCTAAATACTCTTGAGAATGTAGAAATATCCCTGGAACCATTTTCATCCCCAATGTACAGTTGTAAAACAGAGATATAATAATCAAAACAGAGTGGTAGCTTTATGAAAAGAAAGGTATTGATCAGCAGAATAAAATAGAGATGACTGATTTAGGTCTGTACACTCACAGTCACCTAATTTTTGAATAAAAAAAGCAAGAAATACAGACTGGAGGAAAGACAGAATTTCAATAAGTTGTTCTGGTAAATTCGATGAGGACCTCTATGTGAAGGGTGATAGAAGCTTTTCTTTCACCTTGCACAAATGCAACTCCATGTTCAACAAAGACCTCAGTGTAAGAACTCATATACTGAATCATATAGAGGAGAAATTATGGAATATATCAGATCTCACAGGCACAGGAAAAGGCTTTCTCCTCATGATTCCTGCAGTACACACTTAGTCCACATGAAACTTATCCTTCCAATGAAGAACAAAATCAAAATAGCTACCAGTTTTACCTCTGAGAGAGGGCTATCATACATATATATGTAATATATATAATATATATATGCATGTGATGTACAAATAATTTGCAAACTGAACCTCAAAATGCAAACAACTCAATAAAATTTGAGCAAATTGAAAAACAGGGTGTTTTCTTAAAGTTGAAATACAAATGATGGTGAAATAGTGGTACAAATGTTGCCAATCTTTAGTCATTGGGGTAGTGCAAATTCCGACCATGCTATGATTTCATCTTACTTCAGTCTTGTTACTTAAGATCCCCAAAATAGAAAATAGCAAATGCTGGTAAAAGTGTGCAGAAAACCAAACCCTCACTCACTGCTGGTAGAAGCACAAATTGCTGCATCCACTATGAAAATCAGTGTGGAGAATCTGAACAAAGCGTGACATTGAGACTGGAGAGGTGGATCATTGGCTGAGAGCAATGATTGCTCTTGCAGAAGACCAGGGTGTGAATCCCAGCACTCACATGGCAGCAAAATCCATCCATAACTCCAGTCCCAGGGGATCAGAGAGACACCATTTTTTGTCCTCTGTGGGCATTGCATGACACAAGTGCACTTACATACTTGCAGGCAATACACTCATACATATAAAATAAAAAATAAGAAGACAAAACTTTTTTGAGACAGGGTCTCCCTGTAACCCCAGCTCTCCTGGAACTCACTATGTAGACCAGGCTGGCCTTGAACTCACAGAGATCTGCCTGCCTCTGCTTCCCGAGTGTTGGAATTATAGGTGTGTGCTACCACGCCTGACCAAAATGTTTTTTAAATACTAGAAGTTGGTTTACCATTTCCTCCAGCTGTACCAATCTTGGGAAAGTTGATTTGCCACTTGCACCAGCCATACCAGTCTTGGGAATGTTGAGTTACCATTTGCTCCAGCCATACCAATATTGGGAATGTTGATTTACCATTTGCTCCAACCTTACCAATCTTGGGAAAGTTGCCAAGATTCCATAGTGTACCACGGAAATAGCTTTCCATCCATATTTAATACTGCCCTTGTCATAACACATACAGTGGAACATGTTCCCTCTTCAATAAAAGGAATTTATACAATTCACGGATAAATTGACGGAAGGGAACACATCTTCCTGAGTCAGGTAATTGAGACTCAGAACAACAAACACTATGAATTCTACTGCACAGATTTCTTGGAGCTTTGAAATCTTAGATGTGCATGTTTTAATTTGAAAATCTAGAGAATTCAAAACTGAGTAAATGAAAATGGCAGGGTTTGGCTCCAGGAAGATAGAATCCAATTAGATAAATGGTAAGAAAAGTCTAATGAGTGAGAATGTCCCAAAGGGTATTTAGAAAAATCGATATGGACAACCAGCACTATAGAAGCTGCTTAAAGAATATCCCCGCATAATCCGAGGGCTGGAGAGATGGCCTAGTGGTTAAGAGCGCCGACTGCTCTTGCAGAGGACCTGGGTTCGATCCCTGGCACCCACATGGCGGCTGAAAACTGTCTTTAACTCTAGATCAGGGGAATCCAACGCCCTCTTCTGACCTCTGCAGCATTGCACAAACCCACATGCAGACAGTACATTCCTACACATACAAGAATAAATAAAAAAATTAAAAAAGAATATACATAATCTTTAAGAACAAGATTAAATGGGGTTAATTAAAGAAGGGAAACATTGTACATACTAGATGGCACAAGCATGTAAATGAGTCTTCAGAGAAAATGTCCAACAGGTGTCTCATAGGCCCTTAAACAATCTGGTTCATGGTAAGGGAGGCATTATGAAGAACAATGAAGCCAGTACCAGTATCTATTCTTAACAGGGTCTAGGTTAGATAGTTCCTGACTTGAATTGGCATTAGCAGCTGTTAGACATTCCTGCCATCCTTAGACTGGGCCTGTCACTGGAAGCTGGTCATGTGAACAGCTGAATGAGTCCTTTCCTTCTACAATACATCAACAAGGAGCATAATAGGTTATAATATGATTCATATTCCAATTTAGAGTTCTTTTTCATCTATCAGCCTAAATTACTGGCAGCATCAGTACAAAGCAGAGGTGCTGTTTTTGAAACTCTCAGTCAGAGAGACAGAGCCTAGTAGTGTCTGGTTCCCATTCAGTAAGACAAAAACCAAGCATATATTAAAGCATCTTTAAAAATGTTTATTTTTTTACAAAACAATCAGAAAACATTTATTACACTGAAATGTGTACATCCTATTAAACCAAAGTAGGAAATTTGCTGGTGCCATAATTTAACTGATTTCACTGAGACAGAATAATGTTCAATGTTGCTCAGCTTCAAGTCTGATGAGCTGCTAAGTATTTTCACCCCGCTTTCAAAACCTGATAAGGAATTCAGAATAGCACACAGCATTAAATGACATTTATTATTCCATAAATCATGAGATCAAAAAAGAATGCTAAATAGACAAGCAAAACTCTAAAACAATGAAGAGAGAAACTCACTTCTTTCCCAACAAGTTACTGATACAGAAAACATGTGGTCACACAAAAGCAAAGGGACAGAAGGAAAGCTCTCCTAAAGGGCCTGTAATTCCCAAACCAAAGATGGAAGTATTGAGACAGTTGTTCTTTGTGAAAGTACTTAATGTCCTCCCCCCTTATAAATAAAACATAAAATGTCAAAACCTTTACCCATTGAAGTAGTTTATCTTCTAGAAGAGATTTCCCACTTAAAAATTCACCATTCCCATTTCATTTGAACAAAGACGGGGATCAAAGAAACTCCAAAACCAACACAGCTGAGTGAATGGGTATGCTGTAATTAAGATGGAAAATAAGTTATTATTTTTTTACATTTTTTTTAAATGAGCTTTTTTTTATTATTTATTTATTTATTTTTGTATGTGTATGAATGTACAGTCTGCATGCAGGTCTGTGCACCCGTGTCGTGCAATGCCGCGGAGGTCAGAAGAGAGTCTCGGATTCCCCTGGAACTGGAGTTCTCCTGGAATTGGAGTTACAGACGGTTCTTAGCCGCCATGTGGGTGCTGGGGATCGAACCCGGGTCCTCTGCAAGAGCGTCGGTTTTTTACATTTTTGGTCTTTTCGAGTCAGGGTCTCTCTGTAGTCCCAGCTGTCCTGGAACTCACTCTGTAGACCAGGCTGGCTTTGAACTCACAAAGATCCACCTGCCTCTGCCTCCCGAGTGCTAGGTTTAAAGGTGTGCGCCACCACGCCCAGTGGAAAATAAGTTTTTAAAAACTCAGTCTGATACACCACATGCCTCAAAAATGTTTATTGATGAATTCTGCAAAGGTTGTGGGTCATGGGAAGTGGTGAGGCATGGGAGAACAGGAGAAGTGGATTCCTTTTGGAAGTCGTGTGCGAGCACACATTTGATTTCATGAAAGAGGCACATTTGTTAGAGAGAAAGAAGAGATGCTGCAGTGTATGTTTTTAAGCCCCTAACAACCACCAGAGTGTATATCCATGATTGCACTGAAGCTCAATATTTGAGGAAGGGTAAGGGATTTTATGGTACATTTTAGTGTCTGATTATGACATCTAGTGTTTCCATGAGTAATTTCATCCCTTTAACACCAAGTCAGAAGCTATCAACAATACTTTGTTTCCCCTAGATATATCAGCTACTTCTAATGTCTGGGGAAGTACTTCTGTACCTGGTTCTAGAACATGTGTAAAGTCCAAAGATGATTATTTTCTTTTAACTTTAAGAAAACTAAGGTATTGCCTAGCTGAACGTGTCACGCAATGCACCTAGGAGGTCAGAAGAGCGCATCGGATCCCCTAGAGTTGGAGCTCTGGAAGGTTCCTGTTGCTACGTGGGGGCTGGGAATTGAACCGGTGTTCTCTGCAAGAGCAGTCAGTTCTTTTAACTATAGAGACATCTCTCCAGCCCTAAAACCTCTTTTAAATATCTTTTATATTTTTCCAAATAGTGGCCTTTGGAAAACATGTCATACAATTCTTTTTTTCTTGTTCACAGCACATTATGCCTGAAGGATAAGCCTGGTCTCACTAAGCACTCTCAGAGATGGACACTGATACATCCTCCCTGTTCATCTTCCTGAGGGGCTATAAGGATGGGATTTAAGTCACTTTTCTTTTACTGTCATAAAACAGAATGAACAAGACATCATATAGGAGGAAGGTTTTATTGCACTCTCTGTTACTGAGGGATTGGGGTCCATCAGGGCAGGAGCACCCAGAGAAGAGAGCTGAGGACACACGTCTTCAAGCAATCACAGGATGAAGACAGAAACTGGAAAGTGTGGAAGGAGAAGCACTCTCACAGATGCTCCCAAGGAAGAGTTTCCCCAGCATGGCTGCATTGGCTGCAGATCCAGGATTATGCACTGTCAGCACCAGCAACTGGAACCACATGCTCAAATACTGGAGCTCATTCAACCAGGAGAGAAGAGGATCAAATTTATGACTCATCACATCAGTGTGAATAGACCTGATTTTAAGGGCCCAGGACTGTGATGGATTCTTTCTACCCATTGTTTGGTTGATTCTAACCTGGCTGTCCTGGGCTAACTCTTTAGTTAGCTGTGCATTTTAATGTTACTTAGTGTGCCTTCAATACTGGAATAAAATCGATGTATACTGTGGGACAATATAGTCAATTTGAAATGTCTTTGGTAATAAAGGTTTGATAGAAGTTATATTGTAAGTGTTTTCTAGGAAGTCTAATGGACATAAAAGGAACAGGAAGGCACCATTATTTACAAGAACAGTGCTCTGCGATTACACTGCCTGCAAGGTGCCAGCAGCAAATTCTTTATTAAAAAGTGGATACACTCCTGTCCTTATCTATTTCTGCAAACAGACATGCAGAAAAATTCCCCTCTGGAGTCTTTGGAAACATAAACATCTGACCTGAAGGAGGCTGCGGTTGGATTCTGCAAAGCCTGTAACACTTAAGATATGAGAGAAAGAGATAGTAAATACCATGAAAAGTGGTATTTACACCAAGAACTTTGAAAATCAACTGTCCTGGGAACACAGGCGAAATAATAGGTGACAAATCTTCTCACATTTCTTCTGACTGTTGTAAGAGAAATTTGGAATCATCTTCAGATTTCATGCACAAGATCTCAGTCAATCTTAAACACCTTTACACCCCCTTCCTCACAGGCACCCACCCACAGCTCTCCACTGGAAAAATTCCAAAAATTGTAAATGTTGAACTTTGCTTTAAACTGGTGGACATTCTCTTTGCTTTAAACTGGTGAATATTCTCCTTGAATCCAGGAAAGAACGAGATCCCCTTGCATGACCCATGTCACCGATGTGAGTATTAATGAATCTCACGCCTTGTGTCAATGAAGAACTCATTCTCAATGTTGTCTGCCTGCTTCTTTTCTTAAAATATTTTAAAATTGTTATTATGCATAAGACTGCATTGCCTGCATGTGGGCAGGTGCACATGTGTCCTGCAGAGCACGTGGGGTTTGGAAGAAGGCATCGGATCCCCAATAACTGGAGTCACAGAGGATTGTTAGCCAAGATTCAAGTGCTGGGAATTGAATCTGGATCCTCTGCAAGAGCAGCCACTGCTCTTCACCTCTGAGCCATCTGTCCAGCCCCTTCTCCGGTTATCTTTAACTATGCTGTCCTGGTCTTGAAGAAGAAAATCACATGACTGTGTATTTTCATGTTCTGTGGGGTGGCTTCTATTTCCATATGGATGTGGAATTGTTATATATTTTAGATAACAGAAGTTACATTGAAGTGATTCTTACATTAGATGCTTGTTACATGTTGAAATGTAAGTGTCTTGAGGAATTATAATGGAAATCAAAGACAAACAGGTAGGACACAGTTTTCTGATAGAATGACTGTTTGCAGCTTGAAAGGTGCCACTAACACATTTTTTGTAAGAAGTGTTGAAACTCCTGGTCTTATAATCTTTTTTAAAAAAACTTGTCTGTAGAGCGAATTTCTGTTTTGAATCTATGGACATGAAAATATCTGGCCCACTACCATTTAGGCTGCAATTTGATTATGCAAATATTGTAAAAATTAAGATATGAGATAGAGAAAAATAAACTCCTGTGAAAAGCTGGACTTTGCACCCAGAACGTTTGGACATGAGCCCTTTTGAGACCACTGCATTTTCCAGATCAATGAGCGAATGCTTTATGCTGGTGCTCGAACTCCATAGCATGCTCACCACCCTCTCAATTAAACTCCAGTGTAAATATTGTGCTCACTGTGTGAGCAAGGACAGCCAATTCAGAGTGAGTATCAGTGAAGGTGGACCTGGGATCTCTAAGCGTTTGAGCCTCCAACAATCTACTTGAATACTTTCTTAGCCATTCGTCAAATAAACATAGATTTTGGTTAACTCAGAAAGGGTCTCCAAATAGGCACAGCTGTCCTGGATGTTGACAACCAATAATGTTGAAATCTGGACGGGTAAGCTTGAGCTATACAAGAATCTGTAGCGGAGAAATTGAAGAGAACAAGCCATTAAGCACCATTCTCCAATGATGCATTTTGGACTATATTCTGTAAGCTAAAATATACATATATCTCCCTAGCTGCTATTGGTTCAAAGGTTTACCAAGGGTATAAGCAATCAGTTCTTCAGGCACCATTGTGATCTGTTTTTCGAGTCTTCAGTTTCTTATGGGCTCACAGGATTATCAATGTGAAATCTTAGTTTTCTTTTGCTCCACTCACTGGGAGTCTCTACTCAGACACAAACTCTAGTAAATCTTAGCTTCCCTTTGTTCCACTCACTGGGAGTCTCTACACAGAAACAACCTCCAGTCAAACTCCCACAGAGAAGGAACCACACTCAGCTGCATTTCAATTTCTTGGTCCCTGTAGATACGGGACAGTGTAGTAGCTTATGGGTAAGAACCTATTTGGAGGTTCTTAAGTTCTTTAAGCCCTCATACTTAGTAAAATCTTATTTTGATATGCCTAATCAGAAATATAAACATTTTAATAGTGTAACCTGGGTACCCTAAAAATATTTTTCTGAACTCTATTCCAGCACTCTGGAGAAAAATGCATGTGGATATCTTGGTCTGGTTTGGGTGGAGAACTGATCCCAGAGTGGCCTGGGCCAGCCCTGTTTCTTGCCTCCAGGGGTGAGAGAGGGTAGCCTGGGATAGCTAATGGGCTTTATTGTGTTTCCTATCTGTTCCCCCCATCCCCTTCCTCCCCATAGGAAGCAAAAATATCTCCCTGGGTTTGAACTGCTGTCCTGCTGGTCTGGCCATTCGTGGAAGTTCCCCAGCCAGGTGTGGTGCACCACAACTTTAATCCTAGCATGCCTTCAATCCCAATACAGCCAAGGTTTAGAAGTGGAGTTTATTTGGCCCATCTCATTTTCCATCTCTTATTAAGTTGGAAACCCAGTTAGGGATATTTATTACATTTGAATTACATTTATTACATTTGAATAGCACAATGAATGTTTTAGTGACCACTACTCTGAGGTGGGTCATACCCACTTAGAGCCTCAGAGTGTGGCCCACACTTCAGTTGTAACTAGAGTAATTGTTAAGATGAGAACCAACCCTAAACCCACAGAAACACAGAGATCTCTGTGAGGCTGGAGCTAGGTAGTGCAGTGGCACAGCTACAAGCTGAGTAGACCAGGCCCTGTCATCAGAGAGCTGGATTCTCCCAGGGGCTCACCAGAACCAGAGCTGCCCAAAACTCAATCTTACACTTCTGATGAATGTTTGTACTTTGAAGCTACCTAGTTGATCATTGATATACTTAGAAGGGACAGACAATGTAAGCCACAAACCAGATTTTGATGTATTGCTTTAGTGGCCTTTGGTAATGCTCTCTGGCATTTCAGAGGCCAATTGTACATTAGCAAGTGATGTGGAGAGATGGCCTAGCAGTTAAGAGCACCAACTGCTGACCGCTCTTGCAGAGGACCCGGGTTCAATCCCCAGCACCCACATGGCGGGTGAGAACCGTCTGTAACTCCAATTCCAGGAGAACTCCACTTACAGGGGAATCCGACACCCTCTTCTGACCTCCATGGCATTGCATGACATGGGTGCACACACTTGCATGCAGACAGTACATTAATACACATACAGAAATAAATAAAATTAATAAAAAAACAGTTTTTCGTGCTTACACCAGGTCTTTGACAACAGGGACTTACTGCCTTTCTCCTTGCATATATCCCACTTCTAGGCAAAAGGCCTTTATAATTTTGGGGGCTTGGATTCCCTAGTCAACATCTCCTAGGCAGAATAATTCATTGCTGATATTAGAGCTTTCCTGTACTAATATATTTTGCTTAATTACACAGCTTATAAAGTCTTTACTATTGAATTTGGCTCTAAATAATTATCCTTTCACAGTTACTATGCCTATCAGTCAATTAAAAAGATAGTTATACCTGTTTTATAAGAAATTACCACTATAACAGTTGGATCTAATTTACAGTTAGGGAATGACTTCAGTACAATCATGTTTTTCTTTTTCCTATAAAGGAGAGAGGTAGGAAGGTTTCTCAGCATCTGGAAGGTAAACTTCATTAAGGCCCATTATAAACAGCTAACCCCAATAGAATTCAGAAAGATGCTCAGTGTCTGTGACTCAGGCAGTCTGAGTTTCCTCTTTCTTTAATGTTCAGATGGGTCAGCCTCTCTGCTGTCATTTTCTAGTCCATCCTGCACAGCCCAAAGTTGTACGTTTTCAGGCATTTAGATTGGTGTTTTTACCTGTAGGAACATAAAATCTCCTCCCATTGTTAGTTTCAAGATCTCACAATTGAAAATTTATCAATAGGTTTGGAACACAGAGTTTTCCATTTGTATCCCAGAAGGGATACTACCCCACCTCCCACCTCCCTCTTTTTGTTTTTTAAATTTTTATGTTTTGACCTATAGATGCCTAAGTTGTATTATGCATACCCATAAACAGGAGCCAAGGCATATGTTTTCATTAAATTTACCCAGTTTATCATTGACTGTATGCTACTTATTTGGGAAGTAAACTTAAACTTAATTCCTTTAAATTGTCCTACAAGTAAAAGAAAGTGTTACAATGTGATACTGTATAACTCGAAAAATATAGAGACCATTGTGTACCTTAACCCCAAAGTTATTGTTTTAAGTTCAATACAAATTATAAATAAAACAATTAACATTTTATATTCCCAAATAGTTCAGATGTATTACCATTTTCACCAAAACTTACATCCAAATTTAACTAATCTAAACATTTCACTAAGCCTAAAATTATCCTATAATATGTGGACAAAGCTTGGGCACAGTTGAGTACCTGCTAAATAAATTTTACTCAATATACACTTTGCTCTTTAAAGCTATATGACTAGAATATGACTTCAGAGAAATCAGGTCCATTAACATATATGGTTTATTTTGTATTTCTGTGTAAATCTCTACTGAAATACCTCTCTATATAAATATATGTTATTTTTAAATATACCCTTTTAATCTGCAAAACTTACAGAATGGATTTTAATGACTATATTCCTCCAAGATCTTGGCCTTCTTCAGGCCTGGCATGAAAACCCACTTTAAAGACTTTTCAGTATCTAGCTCCTTTTTTAATTAAAAAATTTTTTTTATGAGTACAAGCATCTTCATGTAAAACCAATTTACAAGCAGTTGTGCCCAAACCCACACAGCCCAAGTCTCTCACCATCCAGCTGGAGGGGCTTGTTTGTATAATCAAGTTGATCAAATAAGTGTCCAGTCTATATTGCTGTAGTTTTACCATTCACCTCAATTGTAGCCCTTACATTCTACCATGCCCCCTCTTCCACAGATTGTTCCCTAGGCTTAGAAAAGGGGCACAGGTGGATGAGAAGCAGAACAGTCTACTTTGTCTGGAGTTGTTGTTTTGGACTCTGATCAGTTCTGGCTGTTTCCTTTCATGGGCTGACAGTTTGTCCAGGAATAACCTTTCTTTTTTTAATTTAATTTTATTATTTTTTTATTATTTTTGTATGTGTATGAATGTATTGTCTGCATGCAGGTCTGTGCACCCATGTCGTGCAATGCCTCGAAGTTCAGAAGAAGGTGTCGGATTCCCCTGGAACTGGAGTTCTCCTGGAATTGGAGTTACAGATGGTTCTTAACCGCCATGTGGGTGCTGAGAATCGAACCCGGGTCCTCTGCAAGGGCAGTCGGTGCTCTTAACTGCTAGGCTATCTCTCCAGCCCCCAGGAATAACCTTTCAATCCTACTAATGAAGCATATGCAATTAGATATATAGGCATTTAAACAGTACTAATTATTATGGTAGGTTACTTTGGTATAGACACAGATGTTTGGATGGTATGCTAATCCATGAATTACGTTTTTTTATGTAAAAGATGATAAGGTCTTACTGTGGTTTATAACATCTCCTAAGCACTAGAGGATGTAAGCTTGTGGCATCTTCTGTGAGTTATTCCTCCAAGGAGAGAGCTAATAACCAAATAGATTTGGGATATACAGACATACGGCTGCCACTGCTGCACAGTATTTCCAAGCAGGTGAGGTGTAGCTGATGTTGACGGAGGAGTCTTGCTTGACTCAAGGAGACCAACATTTGCTCTATTGGTTCAGTGGCCTTTGGTAACACTCTCTGTTATTCCAGAAACCAACTGTACACTTGCAAGTGTGGTCTCAGTACAACCTTCCCATGCTTACATCAGGTCTTCATCAGCAGGGCCTTATCACCTCTCTTCTTGCATCCCATTTTACAGGCAAGAAGCCTTTACCTTTTGTAGGGGGTTGGATATCTTAACACTCTGGAGGATTGGAGAGATATCTGTAGATCTTCACTTCCAGGCCCACTGTTTTTACAATGGGAAGTACTGTATAGAGATGAAGGTCTCCAACAGGTGTGGAGAAATCAAAGACAACCTAATATACACTGGGGCTATGAACAGCTCTTTGGAGGAGATTTTAGCACAGGGACACAGTAGGTTGGACTGGTCCCAGGGTTCTTTGACCAGGTCCACCTTTGTGCCCTACAGGCCTGGGATCGAATTACACCACCCACTGAATCCCAGGCCAGTTCCTAATTATTAGTTCCTAGGCAAATACCTGAGGAATCTCTATCTGAATTTATCTTAAGAACTAAAAGCAGCCTAGAGAGGAAGATCACCAACTTTACAGCCAGAGAGATACTCCTCAAAAATATTGTTTGGAAGGGAATGAATTCAGAGTGTAGGCAAGCGTGCCAGGGCTTAAAGATGACCATTATGACAGATGGATAGTGGCAACTCAGGATGTGGACACAGCCTTGCACAAAGCTAATTACCTAGCTCAAGCCTTTGTGGCTACTGTCACCACAAATGAGAAATCTTTTAACTGTGGAGACAGAGGTCATTGGAAAAGACAGTGCCAGAAAGCACCAGCCTCTCTCAGAGGGCCTCCTGAATGCCCCCCATGTGTTCGCTGCCCCCAGTGTAAAAAAGAATATCATTGGAGGAAAGATTGCCTTTCAAACTATGATAAAGATTGGAAAAAGTCGTCACCTGTAAACTCCTAGATGGGCAGCCCCTATCCCAGGGCAAAAGTGGGGAGAAGGTGTCAGTGCATGCCCTCTGGGCAGCACCTATTTCAGAAGGCTCACATCCTGCACCAATGATTAAAATTGGGGGAGGTCTTTTAAGTGTTTGAAGGATACAGGGGCAGATAGAACCATTATAAAACATGAAGAAATATCCCAACTGGCCCTTGCTCCCAGGGCCTAAACTTCTAGGAATAGAAGGCCCCTCACAGTCTTACATAACTAAAAATTTTTACACCTGGGAAGACCCTGATGGAAACAAGGGTCATATTTGCCCATTAATAGCACTCACCAATATCAATCTGCTAGGGCAAGATATTTTGGAGGCTATGGATGTGGTTATTGCCACTCAAAATGAGAACAACCATGCCCCAACAGACCATTTAACAGGGAGGAAACGCCTCCATCACCCTAGCAAAAAGCACCCCCAATCCTGAGGGTCACTACACAATATGCTCCCCCTCGTCTGGACTGGAAGTCTGATAATAATCCAGTCTGGATTGAGCAGGAGAGAAATTGCAAGCTCTCCAAGACTTAGTCAATGAACAATTTTCATTGGGATGCATCCATCCATCTCGCAGTCTCTGGAGCACCCCTGTGTTTGTCATAAAAAAGGCAACAGGAGGTTGGCGTCTTTTACAATATCTGCAAGCCATTAACAAAACTATGTATATATGGGGATCTCTGCAGAGGGGTCTCCCCCTTGCCTCTGCTATTCCATCCAACACCACTCTGCTAGCCTTAGATATAAAAGACTATATTTTTCAGTCCCCCTCCATGCTGAAGATTGCAAGCCGTTCACTATCTCAGTTCCTGCAATTAAAAACTCAGGTCCAGCAACTCATTACGAGTGGACTGTCCTGCCACATGGCATGGCCAACATCCTAACGCTCTTCTAAGAGTTGGTAGCAGCAGCTCTTAAACCCCATATAGAACAAGGTCTGCAAGTCTTCCATTACATGGAAGACATTTTAGTTTGGGACAAATCATCAACTGACCCAGCAACTATAAAAGACAGGCTTGTACCATCCTTAGAAGCTTTTGGTTTTAATATAGCCCATGCTAAGGGTCACATTGACCTGTCCTGCAGGTCAGTCAACCGGGTCCTAGAAGAGAAGGCGAGAGGGGAGAAGGGCAAGGGTCGTGAGAAATTGAGACAAGACAGGGTTCTGATCAAGTCTCATTTATTGTGAGCAGAAGCTCCAAATATAAAGGCAGGCTGTGGAAAATCCCACAAGAGGAAGTTAAACAGCAGATACATATCATTTGTCCCATAAGCAAAATCTCAGAGCTGTGGAACTTACTTAGGCTGCATTTTTAACTCAGTTCCTGTTCTAAACCACAGACATGTTGCTTAAGGGGTCACCAGTGCATATGAGTACTTGCTCAGAAGATAGAGTCATTAACCCCTGAGTTGCTGCAAGCAGGCTCCTGCAATTAACCCTTGGGTAGCTGCAGGCAGGCTCCTGCAGGTCCCCCTTCTTTATATAAAAAGGCAAAATAAAGGCAAAGAAGCTGTGTCTGTCTTAGGTTCGGATCCGCTCAGGCGCCCTCCTTAGCCATTGTTGGGTACGTAATCTCTGGCATTATCCCCCTGTCTTAGCTTGGTAGGGCAGGCTAGCCTCATTCTGTGACCCCATTACCCATCACTGACTATCCAGCTTAGCAAGCCATATCATCATAAAAATGTGCCTCAGTATAAACGGAGGAATCCTGCATCGCCAATTGTTGGTAATGAACTTGCAGGGGTTTGGCCTGAATGGCCTCAATTTGAGAACGTAAGATACCATTAATTTATTAAAGATCACTGGGCCCAAAGATATCACAAGAAGCAGTCCAAGCAAGGGACCAAGGAGAGTGGGTAGAAGGGTGGCAAGCCAAGAGGAAGTGCTGAACCAATTACTGAACCATCCCTGTTCTTTTTCTCTTTGTAATTTTCTTTGTTGCAAGCCTTCTCTAACTTTTAGGAGGGAATCTTTAACAATGCCAGAATGATCAGCAAAAAAGCAACATTCCTCTTTTAGGGCAGCACACAAGCCTCCCTGTTGTAATAATAATAGATCTAAACCTCTTCAATTTTGTAACACCATTTCTGGCAGAGATGAGAGGGACTCTTGTAAATGACTAATTGCTTTTTCTAGTTTTTCTATATCTTCATCTATGGAAGCTCTAAGTACATTATAACCTTGTTGTTGAGTAATTAGAGCTGATATCCCAGTGCCAGTCCCTGCCAAACCCAGTCCTAACAATACTGCAACAGTAACTGCAGTCATGGGTTCTCGCTTATATCTAATCAAGGCAGGGGATGTCCAAAATTGTTGGAGCTCTTCACTAGAATAATAGGTTACTCAAGGTATTAATTGAACTGTGACACAAAAATATTTTTCTAATAATGTCTTAGCCACATAGGAAGTGATGCCGCTGGAGCAGGCCCACCAAGCATTAAAAGGAGGAACTAAGTATTCACCAGTGTAGTTGGACAATGTATAATTACACAGATCAGAGTAAGGGGCTGACACATTTCCAATGCAGATTCCAGTACCCCGAATATCAGTCAAAGTAAGTCTTGGTCCTTATTGATCCCACCTACACACAGAGTGATTATTTGTTTGAAATACATTACCAGAAATTGCTATTCCTTCATAAAAGGGAGGGCGAGTGGATAAACAGAGCCAGCAATCTTGAGTGAGATTATGTCGAGAGACATTTAGGGCTTGATAAGTATAAGACAGTAGGTTGAACAAGTCTCTTCAATAGAAGGTGGAGCAAATGGGATAATAGGCAGCAGAAAAGCCTCAGGGAGATAAGCATGGATGGTAGGGGAAGTAGATAAGAACGGGGCTCATCTGAGGGACGGATGGGGAAGGCTTCTAGGGAAGTGGCACAGGAATTACCTTAGGCCATCTCTGTGGACCACGGCTTGGGGGAGCCAGCACTATGTTGGGACCTATACCTGTCTTATGATAGATTGGCAATTCAGAACAGTGTAGCATGAAATGAACCCCTACATCAGTCCCACTCTTGTATAATCTAAAACCCCAGGCAGGTCCTGTAGACCAGGAACTTGACTTTTTGCCCTTTTCAGTGAAGCTAATATTAAGTATGTTGGAATTACCTTTCCAGGAGACAAGGATTAAATCAGAATGTCCTGGTGAAGGATTCCACCTGGACACAGAAGTCTCACATCCCCAATATGCACAATAATAGTCACTATGTCCTCCACATCCTCTATATGGCTGGCACCATCTGCCGGGCACACGTAAAACCCCAATTTTTGCAGTTCCTGTTTGGCTAGGTCGGTGTGAAAACCTGCATGTCCACAGGGAGTGGCCTGATCCCTGGCAAAATGAACAGAGTCTGGATCTTGCTCAAGCAGATGGCAAATGTCCACCTCTAAAGTAGGCCACCAAGTACCCCTGGAATGAATTTCACTGACTTGAGCCACCACTGACTGCGTACTGGGTGTGATCTGCCAGGTTATGTTCCAAGGTTCATGAATGTTGGTGGCAGGAGCGGCCCAAGCTGTGTAGATGCACAGAATCACTGCATCAGGAGCCATAACATCTCTGATCACCTGTGGAGAAAGGGATTGATATCAGGAACAAGACTCGTTCCTGGATGATTGGTTAATTTGTCTCATGAGCCTCTCAGGCAGCCATCTGGCTGAATCAGCTTCTTTTTAATAGATGCACACTGATCCTCATCCCCATATAAGGACTGGATCATGTCTATTCTATTTATTAGTAAGAGGATCTTTCCACATGACTGAGGCATAATGTTCTTTTGTTGTGGACTTCCAGAATCTATCTGCTGCCGTGCGTCCGTCATGGTCCAAGGTTAAAAAATTTAAAATTAAAAGTGTATGATTAAGAATATTGTGTGGGGACCCTCTGGTAGAGTACCATTTCCCCTTTTTCACTTTATCAAAATAAGATTTGAGTGTTTGATGAGCTCTTTCAACTATGCCTTGTCCTTGAGGATTATAAGGAATACCTGTTTTTAAGGTAATAGCCAATTTTTTGCAAAAGGTTTTAAAAGAGGCATTAGTGTAACAGGGACAATTGTCTGTCTTTATGGTTGTGAGTATGCCCAAGGCAGGGAAGGTCTGTAGGAGGTGGGTGATGACATTTTTAGTTGCCTCTCCTGGTTGTAAAGTAGCAAAGATAAAACCACTAAATGAGTCAATACAGACATGAACATATTTTAACTTGCCAAATTCAGGATAATGAGTGACATCCATTTGCCACAAAGCATTGGGTATGAGGCCTCTAGGATTTACACCTAGGTGTAAAATAGGAGAGTGGGTGACACAAGTTGAACAATTTTTGACAATGTCTCTGGCCTGTTCTTTGGTTATTTTAAATAGTAGATGAAGGGTGTGAGCATTAAGGTTATGCAAAGAATGAGCTTGAATTGCCAGGTCAATAGAAGACACAGGTTGAGAGATCATGACCAATCTAGTGGCAAGGTCAGCTTTTTCATTACCCAGGGAAAGAGGACCAGGCAATCCAGAATGAGCTCTCAGGTGTCCTAAATAAAATTTATGTCATCTATGGATGATGAGGGATCTACACTGTTCAAAGAGCTGAGCGGCAGTAGAAGTATGTTTTAGTTGACTGGATGTTTCTAAATAAGGAATAGACAGAGCCAGATAGGCACTGTCAGTGTAAATATTAAGTTGCGAGTGAGGGAAGGCCTGGAAAACAGCTAAGAGAGCATAGAGCTCTACTAAGTGAGTGGACTTTGAAGGAGTAGTAAAAGAAACAGTCTTTTCTTGACAGTAATAAGCAGCTAGGCCTGACGAAGAACCATCTGTAAATACTAGCAAAGCGTTTGGGAGAGATTCAAAAGAAGTAACCTTTGGAAATATGAACTCATGTCGGTTGCAGAATTGTATGAGCTTATCAGGGGGGTAATGGTTGTCTAATTTTCCCGAGAACATCGCACAAGCAATAGGCCATTCATTGGTGGTTTGGAACAGCCAATCCAATTGGACCTTAGTATAAGGTTGAATGATAATTTCTGGATCTTTACCAAAGTATTTTTTGCTAGTTTCTCTGCCAAGTTAAATAAGGTCAGCAACTGAGTTACTATAAGGATATATGACCTTTTTGGGGGACGAGGGCAAATGCACCCACATGATGGGTGCAGACTGCCAGAATACTGCAGTAGGGGTATAAGAGGTGTTAAAAATTAAGTAAGACAAGGGCTTAGAATAATCAATATTAGTAACAAATTGTGAGTCTATGGAGGCAGCTACCTTTTTGTAGCGCTAGTTTACCCTCATCATCAGGGTTCTAGCGGACCAGGGTTCAGAGTTTCCGTAAGGATGCAAAATATATTTGGTTCTGAACAGAGAATAATCCTTTTCACAGTTTCTTATGTCTATTAGTAATTAAAAGAAGGCAGTTTTACCAGTTTATAAGAGATTACTCTATAATAGTTGTCTCAATTTACAGTTGGAGGAGCGACCTCATCCTCATAATATTCTCCTTGTTCTGTGGGTGGGAAGGCAAGAAAGTCTTATCAAAACCCCTAAGGACTAAAGTCCTAAACTATTGCAATTTAAGCAACAAATATCAATACAGGAGCGTTCTGACATCAGTAATGGATTATTTTACCAGGGAGATGTTGGCCAGGGGACTAAGGCCCCACAAAAGGTACAAGGCTCATTGCCTCTAACCTGGGATACCTACAAGAAGAGGCAATACCGGGGCCCTCTTTGCTGAAGGAGCTGTATGTTAACATGGTGAAGATGTATTGAGACCACAATGCAAGTGTACAGATTGGCCTCTGGAAAACCCTGAGCGTATTACAAATATGCCACTAAACCAATAAAAGCAAATACGGGTCTCCTTGAGTCAAGCAAGACTCCACGTCAACACCAGCTTAAGCTCCACCCCACTGCCGGAACAATTGATGTGCATAGAGGCAGCCATATGCCCTGTTATCCCAATCTAATTGGATATTGGCTTTTCTCCTTGGAAGAATAACCATGGCTCGATGCCACAAAGCTTACACCCTCTAAGGTTAGCAGATCTCATAAGCCACAGTAAGACCCTGTCATATTTAACAGGAAAAAATGCAACTCATGGATCAACATATCATCTAAACATAGGTGTCTATACCAAAGTAGTAAGTTAAACTACCTGACGTAATAATTAGTACTGTTTTAATATTTATATATCTAATTGCCTGTGGCTTCATTAGTAGGATCGAAAAAAAAAAAAAAAAAAAAACTGTCAGCCCATGAAATGCAACAACCAGAAATGACCAGAGTCCAAGACAACAGCTCCAGAGAGAGTGGACTGTTCTGCTTCTCATCCACCTGTGCCCCTTTTCTAAGCCCAGGGAATAATCTGTGGAAGAGGGGGCATGGTAGAATGTAAGGGCTGCGATTGGGGTGAATGGTGAAACTACAGCAATGTAGTCTGGACCCTCATTTGATCAACCTGATTGAACATACAACCCCTCACCCCACGCTGGAAGGTGGGGCTGTGGGGGTTTCGGCACAACAGACTGCAAATTGGTTTTACATGAAGGATGCTTGTACTCATGGATTATCACTTATAGCTAAAAAATGGAAAGAAAAACTGAGAGAAATATGCAGGACAGTTATGGCAGAATGCATGATCTCGGTTGGGGTGGGGGTGGGGGGGAAGGGAAAGGGAAATATGCCTGAACTGAATTGGAAAATGATGTATGAAATGCACAAAGCATCAATAAAAAATGTTAAATAAAAAAAGGATGTCAAATAATGGTTTTAATTCTCCAGTGGTGAGTTAAAATAAGGTCTTAACCAATTAATGTCCCCTAATAGTTTTTGAAAATCATTGAGCATTTTAAGATGATTAGTCCTAAAAGAAGTCTTAGCACTAGTTATTTTTCTGCCATGAAGATGGAAACCAAGATATGTATATGGATCTTGAAGTTGAATTTTATCTGGGGCAATTTTTAAGCCTGCTTGGCTTAAAGCTTCTTGCATGTCTTTAAAGCAGTTAAGGACCTGTTGACTCTTAGAGTGGGCCAACAATATATCATCCATATAATGTATCATGTAAATATCGGGCCAAGCATCCCTGATCCACTGAATAGCAGCGGCTACAAATTTTTGGCATAAGGTGGGACTATTTGCCATACCCTGTGGCAATACTCGCCACTGATAACTTTTTATAGGTTCCCTGAAATTAATAGAGGGAACTGAAAAAGCAAATCTTTCTCGGTCACTTTTGTGCAAAGGAATGGTGAAAAAACAGTCTTTTAAGTCGATGACAATTTTGTAGTAATCTAATGGGACAGCCACCAGCGTTGGCAGGCCAGGTTGGAGGGCTCCCATGAGTACCATAGTCTGATTAACTGCCCTTAGATCCTGTAACAATCTCCATTTTCCTGATTTTTTTCTTAATAACAAAAATAGTATTCCATGGCGAGCTACTGGGCTCAAGATGTCCCACCTCAAGCTGTTCCTGCACTAACAACTGGGCTGCCTGCAATTTTTCCTGAATAAGGGGCCATTGATCTACCCAGACGGGTGCACTGTCCTTCTAAGTAATGGGGTCAGCAGTGGCGACTGGGTGTACAGAGGATACAATGGCCCCCATTAGGGGTAACCCAGACCTTGTCTGTATGAGTAAGGAACAGGCTGAATGGGTTGAATTATTCCTTGTGAGTGTTTACCTAATCCTTGACCTGGAGAGTATCCAAGGTTTAACATTTGAGCTGTGACTGTATCATTGGGACTCATCATAACAAGGCCCATCTGAGACAATAGATCCCTTTCCCAGAGGTTGATGGGGAGACCAGGTAAGACATAGGGTTTAATTTGGCCTGTATTGCCCTCTGCATCCTTCAAAGTTAACAATCTGGAGCTCTGTTTAGGGTTTTGGCTTTTTCCAATACCTTGCAGGTGGGTAATTGTAGGAGTTAAGTCCCAAGTTTGTGGCCAGTCTTTTCCTTTAATAATGGTTACATCAGCACCAGTATCTATTACGCCTTGAAAAGCCTTTTCTTCTATCCATAAGATAATAAGGGGTTTTTCTTTGCCCAAGGCTTGAATCCAATAAGTATCTGAGGACCCAAAGCTGTTATCACCTCTATGCATATTTTTGGCCTGGTTGCCAGTGTTAACCATAGGCAGTATGGTCAGCTGAGCGATGCGCTTTTCAGCTGGAATGGTGACAATATTATGAAGAAATTTGGCCATGATTTTTATTTCTCCTGTATAGTCATTGTCTATGACCCCTGGGAACACTTGTAATCCTTCCATAGTACTGCTACTTCTACCCAGTATGAGCCCAAGAGTTCCCTCAGAAAAAGGGCCATAGACTCCAGTTGATAAACTTTGTGGTCCCATATCAGGAGTTAATACTGTGTAGGCGGTGGAACTGAGGTCCAATCCGGCACTTCCTGGTGTTGCTCTGTAGAGGGAATGAACGGATTGCTGTACTTTTTTAATTGGGAAGGCATGTGGATTGCCCCATAAGTCTGCTTGGGCTGACGATCGTGCAGGGACAATCTTCATTTTTATATTTAGCCACTTCCTCCTCTAAATTTTCCTGATCTGAGGGATTAAAAGCTTTTGGGTCAGCATACATATTAAGGTCAGAATAGATCTTTGAAACCTGTTTTCGGACTGGGTTTGCTGAAAGAGGAAGCTCCGTTGTAGGAGGCTCTTTGTCTGAGTCGTCTGATGTGACTGACTCATTTTCACAATGTATTTTATCAGGGTCCTCTGAAATTGGAGTTTTAAGCTGATGCCATTCAGGCGGGTCAGTGTCCCTACTTTGGCTTGACATCATAATGATGGGAGGCTGCTCATTTAAGATATCATTAATCAAACACCAGTAGGAGAAAGCAGTAATGGTAATTTTGTTAGGACCAAAGATTTGACCTCCGCGGCATTGCACGACACGGGTGCACAGACTTGCATGCAGACAGTACATTCATACACATACAGAAATAAAAAAAATTAAAAAAAAATCTTGAAATGCATCTCCTACGCGTTTCCAAATCTTTACATCTATGGTCCCTTCTTGCGGGAACCAAGGACAGATCTCCTTAACAAAGTCAAAGAAATTAAAAAGATGTTGGATTTTAACCTTTACTCCTCACACCTTAAGAGTATGTTTTAATTGCATTACATACATGTAATGTCATGATACCCACCTATATGTATAGGCATGATCAGAACATACATTTATAGACATTCCCACGTGTATGTATAGGCATGGTCAGAACATACATGTATTTGCTTAATGTCCACATGTATGCATAGCTATGATCAGAACATACATGCAGTGGCAAGAAACCCACATGTATAGAGGAATGACTGCCCATCTATATATAGGCATCATCAGAACATATATGTATAGGCATGATCCGAAGTTGTATGTACTGGCATGATCAGAACCTACATGTATTGGCAAGATCGGCCCATGTATGTATAGGCATGATACCCATATGTGTGTAATTGCATGATGCTCAAATGAATATATAGGCATTACCAGAGCATAAATGTATAGGTATGGTCCCCACAGCTTAGTAATTGGATGGTCAGAAATTACATGGGTAGATGTGATCCCCACATGAATGTAAGGGCATGATGTCCACATGTATGTATAGGCATAGTTCCCCCATGCATGTATCAGTATGATGCCCACATATATGTACAGGCATGATCAGGACATACAAGTGAAGGCATGATCCCCACATGTATGTATAGTTATGTGGAGAACATACGTATATGGACATGATGAGCACATGTATATATAGGCATGATCAGATCATATATGTATAGTTATGATCCCCATCTGTATGTACAGGCATGATCCCCACATGTATTTCTACGCATGACCTGAACATACATGTAATGGCATGGTTCCCACTTGTAAGTACAGACATGATCAGAACACACATGTATTGGCATGATCAGCACATGTAGCTGTAATCATGATACCCATATGTAGGTACATACATGATCAGACCATGCATGTGTAGATATGATCCCCACATATATGTATAGGCATTATCTGCCCATGTATGTGTATGCATCATCAGAACATACATGTATAGTTATTACCAGAACATAACGTATAGGTATGATCAGAACATACATGTGTAGGCATTATCTGAACATGTATGCATTTTCAGGATCAGAACATACATGTATTGGCATGATCCCCACATGTATGTATTGGCATGATACCAATATGCGTGTATTAGCATGATGCCCCTATGTATATAGGCATGATAAGAGCATAAATGTATACGTATGAACCCCAGATGTATGTATAGGCATGATCAGAACATATATGTGTAGGTATGATCCCCACATATATGTACAGGAATGATGTTCACATGTATGTATACTCATGGTTCCACCATGCATCTGTAGGTATGATCCACACATATATGTATAGGCAGGATCAGAACATACATGTGTAGGCATGATCCCTGCATGTATGTATAGGCAGGATCAGCCCATGTATGTGTAGACATCATCAGCACATACATGCACAGGTATGATGAGAACATACATGTGTAGGCATGATCCCGACATGCATGTTTGGCATGAACAGATCATACATGTGTATGCATGATCTGACATGTGTGTATTGGCAAGATCAGAACTTACATGTGTTGGCATGATCCCCAGATATATGTATATGCATGATGCCCACATAGGCTTATAGGCATGATCTTGCCATGAATGTATAGGCTTGATCCCCGATAGGTATAGGCATGAATGCCACATGCATGTATTGGTATCATCCCCACATATATTATAGGAATTTACCCTACATTTATCTATTTGCATGTTCAGAGCATACATGCATTAGCATGATGCCCACATGCATGATAAGAACATACACGTGTATGAATGACCCAACATGCATGTATAGTCATGATCCCCACGAACATATATTGGCATGATCCCCACAGGGATGTAGAGGAATGATCAGATCATTTACGTATAGGCATGATGCCCACACATATGTATAGGCATGATCCCCACATGTATGTATAGGCATGATCTTAACATGAACGTATAGGCTTGATCAGAACCTCGTAATCTAGTCTATTATACAGTCTCGATATAATATCTGTCTATCATGCGACCGCACATGTATGGATAGACCTTATCAAAACATGTACATGTATTAGCATGATGCTGACATTTGTGCATAGGCATGGTCAAGAGATACATGTACAGGCATGCACCCCATGCATGATTTGCACATATATGTATAAGCATGATCCCCACATGTATGTATGTATGGGTATTATCAGAACATACCTGTATTGGCAAGATATCCACATATTTGTATAGACAGGATAAGAATATACATGTAAGAACCTACAAGTATATTCATGACCCAACACACATGTATAAGCATGATCCCCACATACATGTATAGATATGATCTGAACATGTATGTATCGGTATGATGCCCACATGTATGTATAGGCATGAGGAGAACATACATATATTGACATGATGCCCACATGTATATATAGGCCTGATCAGAGCATGAATGCATAGTTATCATCCCCACGTGTATGTATAGGCATGATATACACATGTATGTATACTCATGGTTACACCATGCACCTGTAGGTATGATGCTGCTATGAACATAGGCATAATAAGAGCATAAATATATACGTATGATCCCCACATGTATATATAGACATGTTCAGAACATATATGTATAGGTATGATCCCCACATATAAGTAGAGGCATGATGTACACATGTATGTATACTCATGGTTTCACCATGCATCTGTAGGTATGATCCACACACATATATATATAGGCATGATCAGAACATACATGTGTAGGCATGATCCCCGCATGTATGTATAGACAGGGTCAGCCCAGGTATGTGTAGACATCTTCAGCACATACATGTACAGGAATGATGAGAATGTACATGTGTAGGCATGATCCCGACATGTATGTTTGGAATGAACAGATCCCCACATGTATGTATAGGCATGATCAGAATGTACATGTGTAGGCATGGTTCCCCCTTGCATGTATAGGAAAGATCCCCACATGTATGTATAGGCATGATCAGAACATACGTGTGTAGGCATGGTTCTCACATGAATGTATAGTCATGATAGCCATATGTTAGTATTAGCATGATGGCCACATGTATATATAGGCATGATCATAGCACAAATATATAGGTATGATCCCAACATGTATGTATAGGCATGATCAGAACATATATGTATTAGCACGACACACATTTATGTATAGGCATGAACAGAAAATACACTTAATGGGATTATACCCACATGTATGTGTAGGCTGGATCAGCCCATATATGTAAAGGAATCATCAGAACATATATGTATAGGGATTTCCAGAAAATACATGTATAGGTATGATCAAAACATACACATGTAGGCATGATCCAAACTTATATTTATTGGCAGGATCAGAACATACATGTATTGGCATGATACCCACATGTATGTATTGGCATGATACTAATATGTGTGTATTAGCATGATGCCCACATGTATACATAGGCATGATCAGAGCATAAATGAATATGTATGATCCCCACATGTATGTACAGGCAGGATCCCTACATGTATTTAAATGCATCGCCTGAACATACATGTAATTGCATGATCCCCACATGCATCTACAGACAGGACCAGTACATACATGTATTGGCATGATCCACAATTGTAGCTGTAATCATCCCCACATGTAGGTACTGACATGACCAGAACATGCATGTTTAGACATGATCCCCACATATATATAGGCATTATCTGCCCACGTATGTGTAAGCATCATCAGAACATACATGTATAGATATTACCAGAACACAATGTATAGGTATGATCAGAACATAGATGTGTAGGCATTATCTGAACATGTATGTATTGGCAGGATCAGAACATATATGTATGTTCTGATGCATAAATGAATACATAAGATCCCCACATGTATGTAAAGGCATGATTCCTACATGTATTTAAATGCATGACCAAACATACATGTAATTTCATGATCCCCACATGTATGCACATGCATGATTCCTACATATATGATCAGAACATAGATGTGTAGGCATTATCCGAACATGTATGTATTGGCAGGATCAGGACATACGTGTATGTTCTGATGCATAAATGAATACATAAGATCCCCACATGCATGTACAGGCATAATTCCTACATGTATTTCAATGCATGATGAAACATACATGTAATTGCATGATCCCCACATGTATGTACAGACATGACCTGTCCATACATGTATTGGCATGATCCGCAATTGTAGCTGTAATCATGATCCCTACATGTAGGTACAGACATGTTCAGACCATGCATGTGTAGAAATGATCCCCACACATATGTATAGGCATTATCTGAACACATATGTGTAGGCATCATCTGAATATACATGTATAGGTATTACCAGAACATAATGTATAGGTATGATAAGAACATATATTTTTAGGCATTATCTGAACAGGTATGTATTGGCAGGATCAGAACATACATGTATTGGCATGATACCAATATAAGTGTATTAGCATGATGCCCCCATGTATATATAGGCATGATCAGAGCATAAATGAATACGTATGATCCCCACATGTATGTATAGGCATGATCAGAACATATATGTGTAGGAATGATCCTCACATGTATGTATAGGTGTGATCAGAGCTTACATGCAAGTATTAGATGCCCACATATATGTGTAGGAATGATCAGGACATACATGTATATGTGTTGTCCCAATGTGTATGTATATGCATGATCAGAGCATACATGTATAGGTATAATCCACACATGGATATATAGGCATGATCCGAAGATATATGTGTAGGTATGATCCCCACTTGTAAGTACAGGTATGATCCCTACATGTATTTAAATGCATGACCTGAACATACAGGTAATTGGATGATCCCCACATGTATGTACAGACATGACCAGTACATACATGTATAGGCATGATACGCAATTGTAGCTGTAATCATGATCCCCACATGTAGGTACAGACATGATCAGAACATGCATGTTTAGACATGATGCCCACATATATAGGCATTATCTGCCCAAGTATGTGTAGGCATCATCAGAACATACATGTATAGGTATTACCAGAACACAATGTATAGGTATGATCAGAACATAGAGGTGTAGGCATTATGCGAACATGTATGTATTGGCAGGATCAGAACATACATGCATTGACAAGACCCCCACATGCATGTATAGACAGGATCAGAACATATATGTATAGGAATAAGCCGAACATGATTGTATAGGTATGATCAGACCATACATGTGTAAGCATGATCCCCACATGTATGTGTATGCATGATCAGTATATAAATGAACATGCAGGATCAGCACACTTATGTATATGCATGATCCCAGAATGTATAGACATGATCAGAACATACATGTATAGGAATGATCCAAACCTGTATGTATTGGCATGATCAGAACTTACATGAATTGGCACGATACCCACATGTACGTATAGGCATGATACCCATTTGTGTGTTTTTAGCATGATGCCAACATGTATATATAGGTATGATCAGAGCATGATTGCATAGGTATGATTCCCACGTGTATGTATGTATAGGCATGATTAGAACGTACATGTGTAGGCATGGTTCCCCCTTGCATGTATAGGAAAGATCCTCACATGTATGTATAGGCATGATCAGAACATACATGTGTAGGCATTGTTCCCACATGTATGTATAGGCATGATAGCCATATGTTTGTATTAGTATGATGCCCACATGTATATATAGGCATGATCAGAGCATAAATGCATAGGTATGATACCCACGTGTATGTATAGGCATGATCAGAACGTACATGTGTAGGCATGGTTCCCCCTTGCATGTATAGGAAAGATCCCCACATGTATGTATAGGCATGATCAGAACATACATGTGTAGGCATGGTTCCCACATGTATGTATAGGCATGATAGCCATATGTTTGTATTAGCATGATGCCCACATGTATATATAAGCATGATCAGAGCACAAATGTATAGGTATGATACCAACATATATGTAATGGCATGATCCGCAATTGTAGCTGTAAACATGATCCCCACATGTAGGTACAGACATGATCAGAAAATGCATGTATATGTATGATCAGACCATGCATGTACAGGTATGATTAGAATATACATGTGTAAGCATGATCCCCACATGTATGTGTATGCATGATCAGTATATAAATGAAAATGCAGGATCAACACAGGTATGTATATGCATGATCCTGGCTGGTATAGGAATGATCAGTACATACATGTATAGGAATGATCTGAAACTGTATGTACTCTCATGATCAGAACTTACATGTATTGGCACGATCCCCACATATATGTATAGGCATGATACCCATATGTGTGTAGTAGCATGATGCCCACATGTATATATAGGCATGATCAGAGTATGAATGCATAGGTATGATCCCCACGTTTATGTATAGGCATGATCAGAACGTACATGTGTAGCCATGGTTCCCCCTTGCATGTTAGGAAAGATCCTCACATATATGTACAGACACGATCAGAACATACATGTATTGTCATGATCTGCACATGTAGTTGTAATCATGATACCCACATGTAGGTACAGACACGATCAGACCATGCAAGTGTAGACATGATCCCCACATAAATGTATAGGCATTATCTGCCCATGTGTGTGTACGCATCATCAGAATGTACATGTATAGGTATTCCCAGAACATAACGTATAGTTATGATCAGAACATACATGTGTAGGCATTATCCAAACATGTATGTATTTTCAGGATCAGAACATATATGTATTGGCATGATCCCCACATGTATGTATTGGCACAATACCAATATGTGTGTATTAGCAGGATGCCCCCATGATAAGATAATAAATGTATACGTATGACCACCACATGCATGTATAGGCATGATCAGAACATATATGTGTAGGTATGATCCCACAAATATGTACAGGCATGATGTACACATGTATGTATAATCATGTTTCCCCCATGCATCTGTAGGTATGATCCACATATATATGTATAGGCATGACCAGAACATGCATGTGTAGGCATGGTTCCCACATGTATGTATAGGCATGATAGCCATATGTTTGTATTAGCGTGATGCCCACATGTATATATAGGCATGATCAGAGCACAAATGTATAGGTATGATACCAACATATATGTATTGGCATGATCCGCAATTGTAGCTGTAAACATGATCCCCACATGTAGGTACAGACATGATCAGAACATGCATGTATATGTATGATCAGACCATACATGTATAGGTATGATTAGACTATACATGTGTAAGCATGATCCCCACATGTATGTGTATGCATGATCAGTATATAAATGAACATGCAGGATCAGCATAGGTATGTATATGCATGATCCTGGCGGGTATAGGAATGATCAGTACATACATGTATAGGAATGATCTGAAACTGTATGTACTGGCATGATCAGAACTTACATGCATTGGCACGATCCCCACATATATGTATAGACATGATACCCATATGTGTGTATTAGCATGATGCCCACATGTATATATAGGCATGATCAGAGTATGAATGCATAGGTATGATCCCCACGTTTATGTATAGACATGATCAGAACGTACATGTGTAGGAATGGTTCCCCCTTGCATGTATAGGAAAGATTCCCACATGTATGTATAGGCATGATCAGAAGATGCATGTGTAGGCATGGTTCCCACATGTATGTATAGGCAGGATCAGCCCATGTATGTGTAGAAATCAGCAGCACATACATGTACAGGTATGATGAGAACGTACATGTGCAGGCATGATCCCATCATGCATGTTTGGCATGAACAGATCATACATGCATGATCAGACATGTGTGTATTGGCAAGATCAGAACTTACATGTGTTGGCATGATCCCCAGATGTATGTATATGCATGATGCCCACATAGGCTTATAGGCATGATCTTGCCATGAATGTATAGGCTTGATCCCCAATAGGTATAGGCATGATTGCCACATGCATGTATTGGTATCATCCCCACATATATTATAGGAATGTACCCTACATTTATCTATTTGCATGTTCAGAGCATACATGCATTAGCATGATGCCCACATGCATGTACAGGCATGATAAGAACATACACGTGTATGAGTGACCCAACATGCATGTATAGTCATGATCCCCACGAACATGTATTGGCATGATCCCCACAGGGATGTAGAGGAATGATCAGATCATTTACGTATAGGCATGATGCTCACACATATGTATAGGCATGATCCCCACATTTATGTATAGGCATGATCTTAACATGAACGTATAGGCTTGATCAGAACATATATATGTATATATATATATATATATATATATATATATATATGCGGGATCCCCACATGTATGGATAGACCTTACGAAAACATACATGTATTAGCATGATGCTGACATTTGTGCATAGGCATGGTCAAGAGATACATGTACAGGCATGCACCCTGTGCATGATTTGCACATATATGTATAAGCATGATCCCCACTTGTATGTATGTATGGGTATTATCAGAACATACTTGTATTGGCAAGATATCCACATCTATGTATAGACAGGATAAGAATATACATGTAAGAACCTACAAGTATATTCATCACCCAACACACATGTATAAGCATGATCCCCACATAAATGTATGGATATGATCCGAACATGTATGTATTGGCATGATGTCCACATGTATGTATAGGCATGGTTCCCCCATGCATGTATCGGTATGATGCCCACATGTATGTATAGGCATGATGAGAACATACATATATTGACAAGATGTGCACATGTATATATAGGCATGATCAGAGCATACATGTACAGGTATGATCCCCATCTGTATCTACAGGCATGATCCCTACATGTATTTATATGCCTGACCTGAACATACATGTAATGGCATGGTCACCACATGTATGTACAGACATGATCAGAACATACATGTATTGGCATGATCCGCACATGTAGCTGTAATCATGATCCCCACATGTTGGTACAGACATGTTCAGACCTTGCATGTTTAGAAATGATTCCCACATATACGTATAGGCATTATCTGTCCACGTATGTGTAGGTATCATCTGAATATAGATGTATCGGTCTTACCAGAACATAGTTTATAGGTATGATGAGAACATACATATGTAGGCATTATCGGAACATGTATTGGCAAGATCAGAACATACATGTATTGGCATGATACCAACATGTATGTATTGGCATGATACCAAGATGTGTGTATTTGCATGATGCCCCCATGTATATATAGGCATGATCAGAGCATAAATGAATACATATGATCCTCACATGTACATATAGGTATGAACAGAACATATATGTGTAGGAATGATCCCCACATGTATGTATAGGTGTGATCAGAGCTTAGATGCGAGTATTAGAATGATGACCACATATATGTGTAGGAATGATCAGGACATACATGTATATGTGTTGTCCCAACCTGTATGCATATGTATGATAAGGGCATATATGTATAGGTATGATCCCCACATGGATATACAGGCATGATACAAAGATATATGTGTAGGTATGATCCACACATGTATGTACAGGCATTATCCCTACATGTATTTAAATGCACGACTCAATCATACATGTAATTGCATGATCCCCACATATATGTACAGACATGACCAGTACATACATGAATTGGCATGATCCGCAATTGTAGCTGCAATCACGATCCCTACATATAGGTACAGACATGATCAGAACATGCATGTTTAGGCATGATCCCCACATATATAGGCATTATCTGCCCAAGTATGTGTAGGCATCATCCGAACATACATGTATAGGTATTACCAGAAGACAATGTCTAGGTATGATCAGAACATAGATGTGTAGGCATTATCCGAACATGTATGTATTGGCATGATCAGAACATACATGTGTAGGCATGGTTCCCACATGTATGTATAATCATGATATCCAAATGTTTGTATTAGCATGATGCCCACATGTGTATATAGGTATGATCAGAGCACAAATGTATAAGTATGATCCCAACATGTATGTAGTGGCATGATCAGAACATATATGTATTAGCATGACACACATGTATGTATAGGCATGAACAGAAAATACATGTATTTGCTTAATGTCCACAGGTATGCATAGGTATGAACAGAACATACATGTAGTGGCAAGAAACCCACATGTATATAGGCACGACTGCCCATCTATATATAGGCATCATCAGAATATTAACGTATAGGCTTGATCAGAACATATATGTATTGGCAGGATCCCCACATGTATGGATAGACATGACCAAAATGCACATGTATAAGCATGATGCCGACATTTGTGCATAGGCATGGTAAAAAGATACATGTACAGGCATGGACCCCATGCATGATTTGCACATATATGTATAAGCATATTCCCCACATGTATGTATGTATGTATGTATGTATGTATGTATGTATGTATGTATGGTTATTATCAGAACGTACCTGTATTGGCAAGATATCCACATCTATGTATAGACAGGATAAGAACATAAATGTAAGAACATACATGTATAGGTATTTCCAGAACAAAATGTTTAGGTATGATCAGAACATAGATGTGTAGGCATTATCCGAACATGTACTGGCATGATCAGAACATACATATGTAGGCATGGCTACCACATGTATGTATAATCATGATATCCAAATGTTTGTATTAGCATGATGCCCACATGTGTATATAGGCATGATCAGAGCACAAATGTATAGATATGATACCAACATGTATGTATAGGCATGAACAGAAAATACACATAATGGCATGATACCCACACGTATGTATACGCATGATCGGCCCATGTATGTATAGGCATCATCTGAATATACAAGTATAGGGATGACCAGAATATACATGTATAGGTATGATCAAAACATACATGTGTAGGCATGTTCTGAACTTGTATATATTGGCAGGTTCAGAACTTACATGTATTGGCATGGTCAGAACTTGTATGTATTGGCATGGTAAGAACTTACATGTATTGGCACGATCCCCACATGTATGTATTGGCATGATCCCAACATGTTTGTATATGAATTAAAGCACATGCATATATAAGCATGATCCGAACATATATGTACTGGCATGATCAGGACATACATGTATGGGCATGATCCGCACATATGTGTATAGGCATGATACCCATTTTTGTGTATTAGCATGATGCCCACATGTATGTGTAGGCATGATCAGAACATACATATATTGTCTTTATGTCCACATGGGTGCATCGACATGAACAGAACATACATGTAATGTCATGATACCCACCTGTATGTATAGGCACGATCAAAACATATATGTATAGACATTATTCCCACGTGTATGTATAGGAATAGTCAGAACATACATATATTTGCTGAATGTCCACATGTATGCATAGGTATGAACAGAACATACCTGTAGTGGCAAGAACCCACATGTATATGGGCACGACTGCCCATCTATATATAGGCATCATCAGAACATAAATGTATAGGCATGATCCAAAGATGTATGTACTGGCATGATCAGAACCTACATGTATTGGCATGATCAGCACATGTATGTATAGGCATGATACCCATATGTGTGTAATCACATGATGCCCACATGAATATATAGGCATGATCAGAGCATAAATGTACAGGTATGATCCCTCACACCTATACATACATGTGGGGATCATTCCCACACATATATGTTCTGATCATGCCTATACATACACGTGGGCATCATACCTATGCATTTATTCTCTGATAATGCCTATATATACATGTGGGCATCATGCTAATACACTCATATTAGTATAATGCCAATACATATATCTGGGGATCATGCCAATACATGTATGTTCTGATCCTGAAAATACATACAAGTTCGGATAATGCCTACACATGTATGTTCTGATCATACCTACACGTTATGTTCTGGTACTATCTATACATGTACGTTCTGATGATGCATACACATACATGGGCAGATAATGCCTATACATATATGTGGGGATCATATCTACACATGCATGGTCTGATCATGTCTGTACCTACATGTGGGGATCATGCAATTACATGTATGTTCGGGTCATGCATTTAAATACATGTAGGGATCATGCCTGTACTTACATGTGGAGATCATACCTACACATATATCTTCGGATCATGCCTGTATATCCATGTGGGGATCATACCTATACATGTATGCTCTGATTATGCATATTCATATACATTGGGACCACACATATACATGTATGTCCTGATCATTCCTACACATATATGTGGGCATCATTCTAATACTCGCATGTAAGCTCTGATCACACCTATACATACACGTGGGGATCATACCTATGCATTTATTCTCTGATCATGCCTATACATACATGTGGGCATCATGTTAATACAAACATATGACTATCATTCTTCTACATACATGTGGGAACCATGCCTACACATGCATGTTCTGATCATGCCTTTACATACATGTTCGGATAATGACTACATATCTATGTTCTGATCATACCTATACATTCTGTTTTGGTAATACCTACATTACAGGTATGATCTCTTCATGCCTAGGCATACATATGGACATAAAGACAATACATATATATTCTGGTCATGCCTACACATACACGTGGGCATCATGCTAATACACACAAATGGGTATCATGCCTAGACATATATGTGTGGATCATGCCAACACATGTATGTTCTGATCATGCCAGTTCATTACATGCATGTGCTGTTCATGCCTATGCATGCTTGTGGACAAAAAGACAATACATGTATGTTCTGATCAGACCTACACATACACGTGGGCATCATGCTAATACACACATATGGTTATCATGCCTATACATATATGTGCAGATCATGCCAATACATGTATGTTCTGATCAAGCCAGTACATATATGTTCAGATCACTTTTATACATGCTTGTACATTAATTCCTATACAAACATGTTGGGATCATGCCAATACATTTAAGTTCTGACCATGCCAATACATGTAAATTCTGAACCTGCCAATATATACAAGTTCGGATCATGCTACACATATATGTTTTGATCATACCCATACATTTATTTTCTGGTAATCCCTATACATGTATATTCTGATGATGCCTATACATACATGATCTGATCATGCCTATACATACATGTGGGTATCATGCCATTACGTGTAATTTCTGTTCATGCCTTTACATACATGGGTGTCATGCTAATACATATATGTTCTGATCGTGCCTATACATACATGTTGGGATCATACGTACACATTTGAGCTGTGATCATGCCTATATATACATGTGGGTATCATGCTAATACAAACATATGGCTATCATGCCTATACATACATGTGGGAACCATGCCTACACATGTATGTTCTGATCATGCCTATGCATACAGGTGGGGATCTTTCCTATACATGCAAGGGGGAACCATGCCTACACATGTACGTTCTGATCATGCCTATACATACATGTGGGGATCATACCTATGCATTCATGCTCTCATCATGCCTATATATACATGTGGGCATCATGGTAATACACACATATGGGTATCATGCCTATACATACATGTGGGGATCATGCCAATATATGTAAGTTCTGCTCATGCCAATACATAAAGGTTTGGATCATTCCTATACATGTATGTTCTGATCATGCCTATACACGCTGGGATCATGCATATACATACCTGTGCTGATCCTGCATGTTCATTTATATACTGATCATGCCTACACATACATGTGGGGATCATGCTTACATATCTATGTTCTGATCATACCTATACATTCTGTTCTGGTAATACCTATATATGTATGTTCTGATGATGACTACACATACGTGGGCAGATAATGCCTATATATATGTGGGGATCAGGCCTAAACATGCATGCTCTGATCATGCCTGTACATACAGGTGGGAATCATGATATTACATGTATGTTAGGGTCATGCATGTAAATACACGTAGTGATCATGTATGTACATACAGATAGATGGGGATCATACCTATACAAGTATGCTCTGATAATGCCTATATATACATGTGGACATCATGTCAATATATGTATGTTCTCAACATGCCTATACATACATGTGGTGATCATGCCTACACTTGTATGTCCTGATCATGCCTGTACATACATGTGGGCATCATCCTGGTACATGCATGGGGAACCATGCCTATACATACATGTTGACATCATGCTTGTATATTCACGTGGGGATCCATGTGGGGGTCATACCTACCCATTAAGTTCTGACCGTGACTATACAAAGTGATGGGGATCAAACCTATGCATTCATGCTCTGGTCATGCCTGTATATTCATGTGGGCATCATGCGATTACACACATATGGGTATCATGCCTATACATACATGTGCCGAACATGCCAATACATGTAGGTTCTGATCATGCCAGTATATACATCTTCGGTTCATGCCTATACAATTATGTTCTGACGATGCCTATATATAGATGGGCAGTCGTGCCTATATACATGTGGGTTTCTTGCCACTACATATATGTTCTGTTCATACCTATGCATACATGTGGACATTAAGCAAATACATATAGGTTCTGACCATGGCTATACATACACGTGGGAATGTCTGTACATGTATATTCTGATCATGCCTATACATAGAGGTGGGTAACATGACATTACATGTATGATCTGTTCATTCCCATGCATACACGTGGACATAAAGACAATACATGTATGTTCTGGTCATGCCTACACATACACGTGGGCATCATGCTAATACACACAAATGGGTATCATGCCTACACATATATGTGCAGATCATGCCAATACATGTATGTTCTGATCATGCAAGTTCATTACATGTATGTTCTGTTCATGTCTATGCATACATGTAGGCACAACAGCAATACATGTATGTTCTGGTCATGCCTACACATACACATGGGCACCATGATAATACACACATATGGGTACCATGCCTGTACATATATGTGTGGATCATGCCAATACATGTATGTTCTGATCATGCCAATACATATATGTTCAGATCATATGTATACATGCACGTTCTTTAATTCATATACAAACATATCGGGATCATGCCAATACTTACATGTGGGGATCATGGCAATACATGAAAGTTCTGACCATGCCAATACATACAAGTTTGGATCATGCCAATACATGTAAGTTCTTAAACTGCCAATATATACAAGTTCAGATCATGCCTACACATGCATGTTTTGATCATACATATTCATGTATTTTCTCGTAATCCCTATACATGTATGTTCTGATGATGCCTATACATACATGATCTGATCATGCCTATACATACATGTGGGTATCATGCCATTATGTGTATTTTCTGTTCATGCCTATACATACATGTGTTTCATGCTAAGATATATATGTTCTGATCATCCCTATACATACATGTTGGTATCATACCTATACATTTGTGCTGTGATCATGCCTATATATACATGTGGGCATCATGCTAATACAAACATATGACTATCATGCCTATACATACATGTGGGAACCATGCCTACACATTTTTGTTCTGATCATGCCTATACATACATGTGGGGATCTTTCTTATACATGCAAGGGGGAAACATGCCTACACATGTATATTCTGATCATGCCTATATATACACGTGGGGATCATATCTATGCATTCATGCTCTCATCATGCCTATATATACATGTGGGCATCATACTAATACAAATATATGGCTATCATGCCTATACATACATGTGGGGATCATGCCAATATACGTAAGTTCTGCTCATGCCAATACATACAGGTTCGGATCATTCTTATACATGCATGTTCTGATCATGCCTATACACACCGGGATCATGCATATACATACCTGTGCTGATCCTGCATGTTCATTTATAAACTGATCATGCCTACGCATACATGTGGGGATCTGCTTACACATGTATGGTCTGATCATACCTATACATGCATGTTTTGGTTATTCCTATACATGCATATTCTGATCATGTCTGTACCTACTTGTGGGGATCATGATTACAGCTTCAATTGCGGATCATGTCAATACATGTATGTACTCGTCATATCTGTACATACATGTGCGGATCATGCAATTACATGTATGTTTGGTTCGTGAATTTAAATACATGTAGGAATCATGCCTGTACATACATGTGGGGATCATACTGATACATGCATTGGGGAAACATGCCTATACATACATGTGGACATCATGCCTGTACATTCATGTGGGGATCACACCTACCCATGTAAGTTCTGACCGTCCCAATACAAAGCGCTGGGGACCATACCTATACATTTATGATCTGGTCATGCCTATATATTCATGTGAGCATCATGTGATTACACATATATGGGTATCATACCTATACATACATGTGCCGATCATGCCAATACATGTAGGTTCTGATCATGCCAGTACATACATCTTTGGATCATGCCTATACATTTATGGTCTGATGATGCCTATATATAGATGCCTATATATAGTCCTATAAAGGGTGAACCATGCCTACACAGGTACATTCTGATCATGCCTATACATACATGTGGGATCATGCCTATGCATTCATGCTCTCATCATGCCTATATATACATGTGGCCATCATGGTAATACACACATATTGGTATCATGCCTATACATACATGTGGGGATCATGCCAATATATGTAAGTTCTGCTCATGCCAATACATATAGGTTCGGATCATTCCTATACATGTATGTTCTGATCATGCCTATACACACCAGGATCATGCATATACATACCTGTGCTGATCCTGCATGTTCATTTATATACTGATCATGCCTACACATACATGTGGGGATCATGCTTACACATGTATGGTCTGATCATACCTATACATGCATGTTCTGGTTATTCCTATACATGCATGTTCTGATCATGTCTGTACCTACATGTGGGGATCATGATTACAGCTACAATTGCGGATCATGTCAATACATGTATGTACTGGTCATGTCTGTACATACATGTGGGGATCATGCAATTACATGTATGTTCGGGCCATGCATTTAAATACATGTAGGAATCATGCCTGTACATACATGTTGGGATCACACGTATTCATTTATGCTCTGATCATGCCTATAGATACATGGGGGCAGCATGTTAATACACATATATTGGCATCATGCCTATACATACATGTGGGTATCATGCCAATACTCGTATGTTCTGATCCTGCCTATACATACATGTTCGGATAATGCCTACGCATGTATGTTCTGATCATACCTATACAATATGTTCTGGTAATACCTATACATGTATATTCAGATGATGCCTTCACATACGTGGGTGGATAATGCCTATAAATATATGTAGGGATCATGTCTACACATGCATGGTCTGATCATGTCTGTACCTACATGTGGGGATCGTGATTACAGCTACATGTGTGGATCATGCCAATACATGTATGCTCTGATCATGTCTGTACCTACATGTGGTGATCATGCCATTACATGTATGTTCAGGTCATGCATAAAAATACATGTAGGGATCTTGCCTGTAGATACAGAAGGGGATCATACCTGTACATGTATGCTCTGATCATGCCTATATATACATGTGCACATCATGTCAATATATGTATGTTCTCATCATGCCTATACATACATGTGGGGATCATGCCTACACTTGTATGTCCTGATCATGCCTATACAAACATGTGGGCATCATACCGATACATGCATGGGGGAACCATGCCTATTCATACATATGGACATCATGCCAATACATATGTGTTCAGATCATATCCATACATGTATGTGGGGATCATGCTTATACATGTGTGTTGGGTGATGAATATACTTGTAGGTTCTTACATGTATATTCTTATCCTGTCTATACATAGATGTGGATATCTTGCCAATACAGGTATGTTCTGATAATACCCATACATACATACATGTGGGGATCATGCTCATACATATATGTGCGAATATATCTATGTTCTGATCATACCTATACATTCTGTTCTGGTAATACCTATATATGTATGTTCTGATGATGACTACACAAACGTGGGCAGATAATGCCTATATGTATGTGGGGATCAGGCCTAAACATGCATGCTCTGATCATGCCTGTACATACAGGTGCGAATCACGATATTACATGTATGTTTGGGTCATGCATATAAATACACGTAGTGATCATGCCTGTACATACAGATGGGGATACCTATACATGTATGCTCTGATAATGCCTATATATACATGTGGACATCATGTCAATATATGTATGTTCTCAACATGCCTATACATACATGTGGGGATCATGCCTACACTTGTATGTCCTGATCATGCCTGTACATACATGTGGGCATCATCCTGGTACATGCATGGGGGAACCATGCCTATACATACATGTTGACATCATGCTTGTATATTCATGTGGGGATCATACCTACCCATTAAGTTCTGACTGTGACTATACAAAGCGGTGGGGATCAAACCTATGCATTTATGCTCTGGTCATGCCTGTATATTCATGTGGGCATCATGCGATTACACACATATGGGTATCATGCCTATACATATATGCGCCGATCATGCCAATACATGTAGATTCTGTTCATGCCAGTACATACATCTTCGGATCATGCCTATACATTTATGTTCTGATGATGCCTATATATAGATGGGCAGTCATGCCTATATACATGTGGGTTTCTTGCCACAACATGTATGTTCTGTTCATACCTATGCATACACATGGACATCAAGCAAATACATGTATGTTCTGACCATGCCTATACATACACGTGGGAATGTCTGTACATGTATGTTCTGATTGTGCCTATACATAGAGGTGGGTAACATGACATTACAGGTATGATCTGTTCATGCCTATGCATACATGTGGACATAAAGACAATACATGTATGTTCTGGTCATGCCTGTACATGTATCTTTTGACCATGCCTATGCACAAATATCGGCATCATGCTAATACATGTACGTTCTGGTCATGTCTATCCATATTGAGAATTTTTGCATCTGAGTTCATTAATGAGATGGGTCTGTAGTTCTCTGTTTTGCTTGCATCCTTGCCTGGTTTTGGTATTAGAGTGATGCTGGGAAGGAATTTGGTGGATTCTCTTTGCTTGTAGCCTTCTGAACAGTTTGAGTAATAATACTTTTAAGTCCTTTTTAAATGTTTTATAGAATTCTGCTGTGAAACCATTTGAGACTGGGCTTGTTTTAGTTGGGAGATCTCTTTTTACATTTTCAATTTCCTCATATATTATGGGTCTGATTAAGCTGTCAATCTCTCCTTGGTTTAGCTTGGTGATTCCCCAGATTTCTGATATTCATCCATTTCTCTTAGGTTTTCAAACTTAGTAGAATATAGGTTTTTGAAGTATCCCCATATGATTGTCTGGGATCTTTTCATTATCCTTTGTGATACTTCCCCTTTCATCATGAATTCTATTGATTTTCAGTTGCTCTTTTTTTCTTTTGGTTAACTAGGCTAGAGGTCTATCTTGTTCTCTCAAAGAATTAACTTTTGGGTTCATTGATTTTTTTTGTATTTTTTTCTTTGTTTCTATTTCATTGATTTCTATTCTGATTTCTGTTATATCTTCCTGTCTGTTGTGTTTAGGGTTCATTTGTTGTTGTCTTTCAAGTGTTTTTAGCTGCAGTGTAAGTTCATGTATCTGTGCTCTTTCTGTTTCTTTTTTAATATAGGCACCCAGGACTATAAACGTCTCCCTTAGGACTGCTTTTTAAAATGTCCCATAGGTTTTGTTGTGTTGAACTGCATTGTCGTTTAGTTCCAGGAATGCTTTTATTTCTTTGTTTCCTGCTTTCCTCATTCTTTATTCAGGACTGTGTTGTTTAGTCTCCATATGTTCCTAAACTTTATTGTACTGTGGTCAGATAGAATGCATGAAATTTTTTCAATATTTTGTTTTCAGGTATTTTCTATGTCCAAGTATGTTGTCAACTTTGGAGAATGTCCCATGGGGTGCTGAGTAGAAAGTGTATTCTCTGATGCTTGGGCGGAATATTCGGAAGATGTCTGTGAAGTCCATTTGCTGTATTGTATTGTTCGGTTCAGATGTCTCTCTGTTTATTCTTTGTCTGGTTGATCTGTCCAAAGGACTCAGTTGGGTATTGAAGTTCCCTACTATAAGTGTTCTGGGTTTAATCTGTGCCTTGAGGTCCTGTAGAGTTGTATTTATTAAGATCGGTGCACCAGAGTATGGTACATGTATATTCATGATTGTGAAATCCTCATGGTTATTTTTCCCTTTGATAAGGTTGTAATGGTCCTCTTTGTCTCTTCTAACTGCTTCTACTTTGAAGTCTATTTTGTCTGATATTAAAATAGCAACTCCTTTCTTTTTGGTACCATTTGCTTGGAGTATTTTTTCCATCCTTTCACTTTAAGTTGGTGCCTATCCTTGAGGGTGAGAGGGATTTCCTGTAGACAGCATATTGATGATTATGTTTCCTAATCCATTCTCCCAGTCTGTGCCTTTTGATTGGGGATTTAGTCCATTAATATTTCAGGTTATAATTGAGAGATGTGTGTTTCTTCCTTTCACCTTATTATCCATTTGCTTTTTTGTTCTAGGCTTCTACTTCTGCAGTTTGCTTTTATTAATTTCTCTTTCAAGGTGCCTGGGGGTAGTTGATACTCTGCTCTGTCCTTTGAATTGCTTCTCTGAAGGGTTGGTTTTCTGGACATGTATTCTTTCATCTTGCTTATGTCATGGAAGATCTTTCTCTTTCCTTCATCTAGAATCGACATTTTCATTGGGTATAGTGACCTGGGTTGGCATTTATAATCATTTAGAACTGGGCATGCTTTGGTCCACATTCTTCTTGCTTTCATAGTTTGCACTGAAAAGTCAGCTATAATTCTGATAGTTTTCCCCTTATATGTGACTTGTGGCTTTCAGAATTTTGTCTTTGTTTTGGGTGTTTAACATTTTAACTATGATATTGTATGGAGAGTTTCTTTTCTGATCTAGTCTATTTGGTATTCAGTGTGCTTCTTGTATTTGTATGGGTTGGTCTGTTTTTAGTTTGGGGAAATTTTCATCTATTATTCTATTGACGATCTGATCAATACCATTCTCTTGGGATTCTTCTCCTTCCTCCATCCCTATGATATGGAGGTTGATCTTTTCATAGTGTCCCACATTTCCTGGTTGTTCCACTCTTGTGTGTTTTTAAATTTTTCAGAGTCTTTACTTGAGCTTTTTATTTGTTCTGTGTTATCTTCTAGGTCTTATACCCCCTTTTCTGCTTCCTTAATTCCGCTTCTAAGGCTTTTTCCCATTTTTTGTTTTGATTGGATGAGTGTTCCATTTCCTTTTTCATTTCATCCTGTGTTTTCTTTAGTATTTCCATGTCCTTGTAGCTTCTTAGTCTTTTCTTATAGCTTCTTGTTTCACTGGTTGGTTTCCTTTTTCATTTCAACATGGGATCTTTTCAGTGTTTCCACTTTCCTCTGGAGTATGTCATTTTCTCCTTCTAGTTCTTTCAGGAGTCTGTCATTTTCTCCTTTTAGTTCTTTCCGAAGTTTGTTATTGTCTCCCTCTAGGTCTGTTCTGAATTTTTCATTCTGTACCCTTAATTCTATGATTTCTTTGAATATATTTGTGATTGTTATTCTACGTTCTGTGCCCTGGGTTACCTCTAGGGAGATCCCATTGTAGGAGTCCTCCACAGGCTCTGTAAAGTTTGGTGTGGAGTTATTCTGTGCTTTTCCTATATTGTTCTTTCATTGTGCTCTCTGGAGGCATGTGGCTTGCCGTTGGCCTGTATTCTGATGCAGATTTCTAATGCCTCTTCACCATGTTGAAGGTTTGCTTTCCTTAAATCCTTCAGATGCCTTCCTAGTATTCTCTTTATGGCATGTTGGCTTGTCTAGGTTTCGGGCTTTCAATTTTGTTTAACATATTGGAAGGTATATTTCACTCGTCCCTTTCAGTTCCGCAAGAACTGGGTGGGTAACCACCCAGATGACACCTTCTTTTTTGTTTTTTTTATTTCTTATGCATTCTGCCATACGTGTCCTCCAGCCAGATGACACCTTCTGAGCACTGTATTAACTCTGCTGCCAGCCGGTTCCTCTAGGTTGGTTGTAGGCTTTACTGGAAACTCCCTGTGGGTGGGAGGGGAGGGGGGGAGCTGCTTGCTTAGCCTGGTACCTTGGCCGTTACCCTGGGATTTGAACATCAGGTTCCAAGATCCTCCTGTCCTACATGCTAGCCACACACTGCACCCCAGCTGCCGGGTGTGTTTTGATCTGCTTTGATATTAGGGTCAAATTGGTCAAGAATTGTATTAATTTGTGTTTTTCTTGTAAAGTCTGTGTTCTTCAACAAGTATTAAGGGAACTTTGCTGGGGCTGGAGAGAAGGTTTAGCGGTTACAATCACTGACTGCTCTTGCAGAAGTCCTGGGTTCAATGCCCACATTGTGGCACACACCTTTAATCTGAGCACTCAAGAGGCAGAGGCAGACGTATCTGTGTGAGTTCAAGGCCAGCCTGATCTACAAAGTGAATTCCAGGCCAGCTGGCAGAACAGGGAGACCCTGTCTCATAAAACAAAAGAAAAATAAAACTTTGCAGGATTTAGTAATCTTGGTTAGTAAGTTACTTGCTTCCAAAGTTTGTAATATATCATTCCATGCTTTCATGAGTTTGGGATTTCTGCTCAGCAGTTGACACTCTGTTTTGTCTTTACAGGTGAGATAACGTTTTGTTTTGTTTTTTCTTTTAATGCTTTTCAAAAAATATATTACATTTGTGATTTTCTGTATATACATACACATACATGGATTTCAATGGACAATCTGCAAGAGTCCATTCCCTGCTTTTTCCATATGGGTCTAAGAAATTGAAAGCAGGTTGATGGCAAATATCTTAACCCACAGTTCCATGTTGCCAACCCTATTTCTCACAACTTTTAATGGGTGGATCATTAGTCCTTGCATTGTAGCCACGATGAATTATTTTCTGTTCATTTGTATTTTGAAAATGGAAATGCTTCTCATGCTTAAACGACCATTTCTTTTTTCTCATTGATTAATTTTACTATAATTTCTCTGAATAGATTGTGTTTGCTTTTAGTTTGTATCTGAGATCCATTCATTCTTAGGTTTGATCTCTAGAATCTGCCAGAATTGTTGAAGTTGTGGTCATGAATAATTGTTCAGGCATATTAATGTCTGTATTTTTCTTGAGATTATCTTATATATAAATCTTATTTTTCTTGGTTGATGTAGTCAGATGGTTATGCTTTCTAAGTTTTGTTGTCTTTTTTATGTGATTTTTTTTTTTTTGGTCTTTTCGAGACAGGGTCTCCCTGTAGCCCTAGCTGTCCTGGAACTCACTCTGTAGACCAGGCTGGCTTTGAACTCACAAAGATCCGCCTGCCTCTGCCTCCTAAGTGCTAGGATTAAAGGTGTGCACCACCACGCCTGGCATGTGCTTTTTGATTTCTAACTATTCCAGGTTTTATATTTTTTAAATAATCCTTTCCTTGCTGACTTTTTTCTAACTTAATTATTCACATCCTTATTGTATCCATACACATATTTTACCTTATTTGAAGATTAATTATCTTGCGACTAGATTTTGAAATCTTTGTCCCACATTTTAAATACTTTGTTTTCTTTGAATTCTATAATTCTGGAGTTACAGATGTTTCCTTGCATTTTCATGTTTCTTGTTTTTCTATATTGTGATTTGCTTATCCATTTTATTGAATGATCATCTCCATTTTTTTACTGTGGTCTTCTTAATAACACCCTTATTTTCAGGAATCTATCCTAACATCACTAAGGCAGAAGAAATCAAACTACTGTAACAGAAACCATAGCAAATCAAATAGACAAATTCACTTGAAATTGACAAGACAGCTACAGTACTGGATTGGTTAGTCAGAGTGTCTAAAGGGACAGGGCTGGGCAGATGTCTCTGTGGGTAAAGGACTTGCCACACAAGAATGAAGACTGAAGTTCAATCTACAGAACTCAAGAAAATCTAAATGCCATACCACATCTATAATTTCAGTACTTCAGTGAGACTGGATGTGAAACAAAATTCCTAGAGGCTCTAAGGCAGCTAGTCAGTCATACACAGCTACAAACAAAANTACAGAGTGAGATCCATGACAGCTGGGACTAAACAGCAAGACCATCTCAAAAAGCAAAAAAAAATAAATTCAAACTGTTTTTATCTAACAATTCAGTAGTAAAGTGTTTATGAACAACACAACTCTATCTTCAAACTGTTTCAAGAATTCCAAAACAAAAAGCAATGTTAAAATAAAAATCAGACATGTATCTTATATCGACCATTCACATCAAAAAAGAATTTTTAAATGATACTTCTTAAGGCTCAATGTTGTACCCTGGAAATTTTACTAGAACTTACTATGGAAGACCAAACTGGCCTTGAATGCAGAGATTCACCTCCTCGGTCCCCTACTTTCGATTAAAGGTATGAATCATTTTGCTTGGGAAGAGATTTACATATGGTTTTCAAAAAGATTTATTCCTGGGTATGGTGGGCTTTCCCCTGATACCGCTTGTGAGCATGAAGAGGAGAAGAAGGACAGGAGAGAGTCCTATGAGATCCAGGTCAGCTGGGCTATGTCCTGTGGTGGACTCAGGAATCTAGCAGACCCTGGTCAGAAAAAAAAACAAAAAAAAAGTTTATTCTTGCACTCTGTCTCCCAAATTTAGATTAAGGTATGCAATACCGTGCTTGTGAAGAGATTTTATACAAGTCTTTTTAAGAATTGGACTGTGTGTGTGTGTGTGTGTGGTGTGTGGGGCCTAGTGTTTTATCCTGCATAAGTCTAATGCTCAGGCAATGTGCGGCTCCTGTGGAGCCATGGATATGGATCCAATGGAAGTGAGAGTTAATATTAGTTCGATGCCACCTAATGGCATTGGTGCTTGAACAAACCCTGTCCTCTACAACAGCAAAACCTTGTAGCCCCCACTCTGCCTAAATTTGTATATATTAACCAGTCCTTAAAAGTCTCATGGATCTGTCTGCCTCTGCCTTCCAAGTGTTGGATTAAAGGCATTGCCCAACTATATTTTCTGAAAATGTTAATTATACACTTTTTATAACTCTGAATGTTTTGAATTAAAAATATTTATTTATTATATATTATTATGACATGATAAAAAAAAAAATATATATTATATTATTATTATTATTTTTTGCATGCAAATGCCACAGTGTGAGTAGAGACATCAGTAGGCAAAATTTGAAAGCAGCCATTTCTTTCAAAACAAAGTGAGTGGGGACTGGAGAGATGCCGAGCAGTTAAGAGCACCACTGATCTTGCAGAGACCGGTTCGATCCCCACACCCTACATGGTGGCAGAAACCATCTGTACTCCACAACTAGGAGAATGCTAATCCAGGGACCTCTTCTGACCATGCTGGCTTGCAGACACAGTGCAAAAACCTACATGCAGACAGTACATTCATACACAGTAAAAGAATACAATAATAAATAATATAAAAATAAATAAAAACAAAAAACAAAAAAGTGATGGTATGAAACTCTTTCAACTAAGCTGTCTTAACTTTAAAAAAAAAAGCCAGAAAAGTGAAAAAAGATCAAGCCATTACCTGGGAACAACTATACAATTTTTTTTAATTCGTAGTGAAGTATTGAGTTGGATGCGTGGCGGCGGCATATCGCGTCAGAGAGGCGTGTACCCTAAGAGTCCGAAGGAGTCAGACTTAGCGATGGGCTATCGCCCGCCCAGAGCGCCTCTACCGACCTCTCCCTAATCTACGTTTTTTATGTGGGCACTGAGAGCTAGATCAACAATGTCTCCAGGCACATCTTCACTATGGGCAAGATTCCAAAGAAGATCCAATACCTTATGTGCCATCATACCATCCCTATCATCTTCTGCAAGATGACGTATTAACTCAGGGAGATTTTCACATTGCTTTTTAGTTGCATTGGTCCAGCTAGCCTAGAAAAATATTTAAATCTATAAATACTTATAATTTACATATTTATTTGCATTAAACCATTAGTTTAATGATGACTTTGCCTAATTTTATTGGATTTTACTCTCTCTCTCTCCTAGTATATTCCCACTATAACCAACAGCATAATTTGACAATAAAGTTTCATTGTTTGAGAAGAATGGATAGATACGAGATACCAATATAGAGTTTGACTATATTACATATATGTCAAAGTGATACTTCTCACAAGTTGGAAAATCAGCACCAGGTCTCAGTAAGATTATGACTCCTCTAATTTGAGTGGTCAATATTCGATAAGGTTTAATTTATTTGTCTCCATTTCTTGGAGGATTCTGACTAAATACCATTTTGTGAGAGAATCTCTTGTTTAAGATGATGCTACCCACTGCGCACGGTGGTGGATGCCTTTAAACCCTGCACTTGGGAGGCCAGAGGCAGGTGAATCTCTGAGTTCAAGGGCAGCCTGGTCTACAGAGTGAGTTCCAGGACAGCTGGGTGTATTACAGGGAGACCTTGTCTCAAAAAGTTAAAAAGAAAACAAGAAAAATAAGATATGCGACTCTGGAGTCCGGAAAACTAAGAATAACCACAAGCCAAGTAAACCCTTTAGTGAAGGACCATGTACATAGCATTCAGTTGTGAATGGGGAGGGCAGATGTGGACGAACTACATTTAGGGAGCAGGAGGTTATATTTAGACAGTAAAGGCAAGGAGCATAGTTTGTCACCTAAAGATAATTATCAGACTAACAATTCTGAGCCTAAAATCAATGGGTGACGTAAATTGTATACTACTGATTGGGGTGTATCAATGCTGCTAAGACTGAAAGCATGTCAACACTGAAGTTTCATACAAATGCTTCTCTCTTCCCCTTTCTCTCTCTTCTCCTCTCTCTCTCTCTCTTCTCTCTCTCTCTCCTTCTCTGACTGCGCACATCTAGGTATAGAGAGTTCATGAACTTAGCCTGTCCAAATTTTTTTTTTAATCAATACGACATATATATATATATATAAGATAATAATATATAATATATATACGTAGAAGAAGAACAAGAGGCTGATGAAGAAGATGTTTTGGAAGAGGAAACAGAAAATAAAGAAGAACTAAGCAAAGATACTACACAGAATGCTGTAAGACAGCGTTCTGTGGGCCTGTCATTGGCCACAGATAAATCTTATTTTTTACAGATGTCTTAACATTATATTTTGACAAAAGAGAGGATTGATTATTTCTTTGTTTTGAAGTGAACTGTGAGTTGCTTGTATATATAGGCTAGATTATCATTAGATCGAAAGCTTTCATTCATTCAGAAAATAAAAGCAGTTAGATCTAACAGTTTGAAATATGATTTAAGAATATTATTATGGTTTAAACAGTTGTTTAATTTCAGAAGAGTTGGTGCCAAGCAGTAAGATTTGTGTCTATATTTAATATTAAGCTATTTCATATCTGGGATAAAAACTGCCTCTCCAAAAATTTGCATTACTAGAGTATTTAAGAAAATTACTTTAGAGAGAAAAGTTTCTCATTTCAAAACATTTTTCTCAGTTTCAGTGTGCAATAAAAGGAACATATTTCCCATAAGTGGGAACTTTGCATATTGTTTCAGGATGTGTGTACTTCATTGATAGTGCTGTGCTTTAGAGTTCAAAATTTCCTCATAGTGTTTATGTTGAACAACTAATTCAACTACCTTATTAACATTTTCTTTCTACACATTGTGTTTAGGATGTGCTGCTGAGTTAGGACGTTTGTGTGAGTCCATGGCATCTTCTTAGTTCCTCTGAAGCTTTATTACCTGTTTTGGTCTCTTTGTTCATTATATGATTTGTTTATAATTGGCTGTGGGTTACATTCTTAAATTGGATGTTGTTACAGTATTAATTGTTATGCTTACTGTTGGCAAACAACATACAACACATTTTTGTTATTTGAGGCTGAATTTACTAATAGAACCATCAAATTAGACTGTTTACCTGGAAATCTACAAATTTGGCTATACATTCCAATTTTATATTATTGTTGAATGGTCTTGAATTATTTTTCTTTTAAAAATGAAGGTAGAAATACCTTGATGTGGAAAAACTGGTATTTTCTATTTTGGAAATTCAAAGCTTAATTTGATACATAAAATGAAGTTTGCATTCTAATCAAGAAACATCTGCTGCTGTATATTTTCAGCATTTCTTTGCTCTCATATGGAGTTTTCAACTCATTTCGTAGTTAGTATATTTTCATGTTTTAATATCATACCATTTTCATGTTTTAAAAACAAATATCGATGGCCTAGCGGTTAAGAGCGCCGACCGCTCTTGCAGAGGACCCGGGTTCGATCCCCAGCACCCACATGGCGGCCTAGAGCCGTCTGAAACTCCAATTCCAGGAGAACTCCAGTTCCAGGGGAGTCCGACGCCCTCTTCTGACCTCCGCGGCATTGCACGTCACGGGTGCACAGACTTGCATGCACACAATACATTCATACACGTACGGAAATAAATTAAAAAAAAAATACTAGATTATAGTTGTTCCCAGGTAATGGTCTTGGTCTTTTTTCACTTTTTCTGGCTTTTAAAGTTAAGACAGCTTAGTTGAAAGAGTTTATACCATCACTTTGTTTTGTATTTTTAATTTTTAATTTATTTATTTTATGTGTATGAATGTACTGTCTGCATGCAGGTTTGTGCACCCGTGTCGTGCAATGCCACAGAGGTCAGAAGACGGTCCCCTGGAATTGGAGTTCTCCTAGAATTGGAGTTACAGATGGTTCTCTGCCATGTGGGTGCTGGGGATCGAACCCGGGTCCTCTGCAAGATCAGTCGTTGCTCTTAACTGCTAGGCCATCTCTCCAGTCCCCCATCACTTTGTTTTGAAAGAAATGGCTGCTCTTAAAGTTTTCCTCTGATGTCTCTACTCACACTGTGGCATTTGCATGCAACACAAATAATAATAATAATAATAATAATAATTCATGCAATACAAATTATAATAATAAAATAATAATAATTTTAATTCAAAACATTCAGAGTTATAAAAAGTGTATAATTAAAGTTTCAGAAATATAGCTGGGCATATGCCTTTAATCCCAACACTTGGAAGGCAGAGGCAGACAGATCAATGAGACTTTAAGGTCAACCTGGTTTACATATCAAATTCTAGGACAGCTGGGGCTACAAGGTTGCTCTTGTAGAGGACCAGGGTTCTGTTCCTAGCACCACATGCCATATGGTGGCTCACTACCATATGTAACTCTCAATTCCATGGGATCCTATACCATGGCCTCCACAGGAGCCACACATGCCTGATGCATTAGACGTATATGCAGGTAAAACACTCAGGCACACACACACACACACACACACACAAATCCTTATAAAAAACATGTATAAATCTCTTCCCAAGCACAGTAATGCATACCTTTAATCCTAAACTTTGGGAGACAGAGGCAAAATAAACCTTTTCTTTCTTTTTTTTTTTCTGACAGGGTCTCGCTAGTCCTAGTCCACCCAGGACATAGCCCAGGCTGACCTGGATCTCTCAGGGATCTACCTGCCTCTGCCTCCCCCAGCCAGGATTAAAGGGGAAAGCCACCATGCCCAGGAATAAATCTTTTTAAAAACCATATGTAAATCTCTTCCCAAGCAAAATGATTCATACCTTTAATCCGAAAGTCAGAGGGACAGAGGCAGGTGAATCTCTGCATTCAAGGCCAGTCTGGTCTCCATAGTAAGTTCTAGTAAAATTCAGGGTACACATTGTACCTTAAGATACATTTAAAATTTTTTTATTGAACTGTCAATTATACCATTAACATTCTGATTTTTAATTTAAATGCTTTTTGTCTTGAAATTCTTGAAACAGTTTGAAGATAGAGTTGTGTTTGGTTATACTAAACTATACTGAATTGTTAGATAAACAGTTTGAATTTATTTTGTTTTGTTTTTTGGAGATGGTCTCCCTGTAGTACCAGCTGACCTGGAACTCACTATGTAAGAACAGGCTGGCCTTGAACTCACAGAAATCTGCCTACCTCTGCCTTCTGAGTGCTGGAATTATATGCATATCCAGCTAATTTGAATTATTTAAATATAAATTTTTTTTTATGTGATGGTAAGGATGGAGATGCACAAAAATCCAGTGGATAGATCGCTTTATAGAAGAACTTCATACAAATGACAATGGGTACTTCCTGCATTGAAACAAATAAGAGAAATTTGTAGTATGTTTGATGAAGCACCTCAAAATATAAGGTAAGGATTTTAATAAATTTTTTTACTTTAATTCATGAATTATGTTGAAAATAGCATTCTAGTATAGCAGATTTAAAAGAAAGGAAAGCAGAAGTTTACAGCAGGGTTTGTTTCTAATAAAGATGCTTGATGTTTTCTGTTCCATTCTGTTTTATGATTTAGATAAGAAAGGGATCTAATAATGCATCACAGTTACATATGATAGCCAAAATAATTGGTTTTGTCACTTAATTCAGAATTATCTGTTTTGGTAGCTGTCCTGTAACTTGGGGAGTTTATGTTTTAATCTCATGTCTCCTTTTATTTGACTTTATTAAATTTCTGTTCTGGTATCATCATACCATAAAGTAATGTTTTACAGTCATTCTTATTTCTTTAATTCATTCAAAATTTCTTTCATCATTATTACTAGCTTTAAAAATCTTCCCAAGAGATATGTGTGTATGTATGTATGTATATATTTATGTATATTTATCTATCTATATGTATATATTCTGCAGCAATACAAGTTAGAGAGAACAACAAAGAACTGAAAAAGAAACTCTGGGAAGACTCAGAAAAAGATGCAGGACATGTATGGCAGAGTGCTGGGACTCAATGGGGGGGAGGCATGGAAAGGGAAGTGACTCTAGATTCGATTAAGCCATGATGTATGACCTATGAAAAAGTTTAATAACAATAAAAATGTATTCCCAATATACCATTCTTAAAGTGTTAGAGTTAAATTTTGAATGCTAGTATACAAATTGATTTAAATTATAAAACGCAAAAACTTTAGAGGATGATAGTGTTGGATCTGAAAATCACACAAACTCTCAAGACAAAGATTCATTCAGTCTTTGAAACAAAATGTATTTAAAAGAAAGGGTTGCCAATTGAGAAAGCTGGTGGATCAGGAAGCCAACTGAAAGTTGGTTCACCCGGGATGCTACTCAACCCACGAAGGGAAGAGTGCCACCTTGACAGTCTGCTGCAGAGAGCTTTTAAAGGGAAAAAACACAAACTAGGGTAATCTTGTGAGGCTGTGAAAACACAGTTTCCAGGATATGGAAACACTAAACAAGCAGTGGTGACCTTTAACCTGATTGGTTGGGATTAGAAGCATGAAGCCCCTTGGAGGAGAAGAATACACTCTCAAGGGAGTGGATGCACCCCTTAGGACTGGAGTCCACCCCCTCAGGACTGGAAAAATTCCTGACCTGAAACAGCTCTGGGAACTAGGAATTAGGGGCAGAATAGCACTAAATGTGCTCTTGGGGTTAAGTTTTATTATAGAGGTAGTTAAGGAAGCCAGGCTTGCTTTAGCTAACTCAGTTTTACACAATTAATTCTTTTTTCTTCTTCTTCTTGAGACAGGGTCTCCCTGTAGCCCTAGCTGTCCTGGAACTCACTCTGTAGACCAGGCTGCCCTTGAACTCACAAAGATCCGGCCTCTCATGTGCTAGGTTTAAAGGCGTGCGCCACCATGCCTGGCTGATTAACACTTTCTGATCTAGTCGTAACATTTCCTCCTTGAGTTAATTTCATGAGTCAAATCATGGACTCATCTGTATTCATGTGTTGGTAATGAGTCTGAAGGACCATGAGTTGGACTGCAGACATTCTTTCCTTTCCAAAGTTAACCATGGCATGGCAGCTGTGGGCACCTGGTGGGGCAGTCAGTCAGCAAGATAGCTGATGTTCAATCCTTTATAGGCCTTGGGGCAGGACCTCAGGTAAAGGGGAAGAGGTCATACAATTAGTGGGCTCTGGAGGAAGTGGACATCTGTGTATCCCTTGGAATTCTGGGAAACTTGTCTCTGAGACAAGGTCTCACTAAGTAGACCAGACTAGCCTGAAACTCTCTTGCCTTTGCTTGTTCACACACTCCACCATTGTGCTGTATTGCACTGCATTGCTACATTTTGTAAGTAATTTAAATCTCAACATAATATGTTAATTTATGGCTACTACACTAATGTATTCTTTGTTTTCTTGTAATAAATATAGAATTATGTAAAAAAGACATATGCATACACACAGTCATACTCAGTACATGCCTCCATATGATCTTGAACTAGAGGAGGTGAAAACAGAACTGTCAATTCAAGCCCAAGCTGAGATTCATGAGACTCTATATTAATAATTATGAGGCATTGACTGGCTTATTGGAAATGACAAACTAAGTTGGGAGTTAGGTGAAAGGGTTTTATTTTTTGTTTCTTTGGTTTTGTTTTGTTTTGTTTTGTTTGGTCTTTTTGAGACAGGGTCTCTGTGTAGCCCCAGCTGTCCTGGAACTCACTCTGTAGACCAGGCTGGCCTTGAAATCACAAAGTGAGTTCAGAGGCATGCTTGCCTCTGCCTCCAAAGTGCTAGGATTAAGGGCGTGTGCCACCACACCCAGCTAAGAAGGTTTTTTTAAATAATATCCAGAAACAAAATTGATTGCAAACTCAGTATTTTATAATGTGTGTTTAGTGGTACTTGCTTTTAGTCATGTAACACATGAGCTCTGATACTAGTAAATAGGAGAAAATGGATCATTTTTCTGTAAAAATTTGAAATAAGAGGCTGGGGAGAGGACTCAGTAGTGGTTAAGAGGATGAGCTATTCTCAAAGAGGGCCTGGGTTCGATTCCCAGCACCCACATTGCATCTAACAACTGTCCAACTCCAGTTCCAGGGATCTAATGCCCTGTTCAGATCTCTACAGACATAACACAGTGTGGGTATACTTACATACATGCTGTAAATATAAGCATAAATTTAATAAATAGTTAAGAACATAGTGATGACATTTTTGCTATTGTTAAGCTTTTTAAGTCTTTAAAATAGTAGTTGTCTATTTTCTGTGAAAATTGATAGTAATATTCATTTACCTAGCTACAATGTTCATTTGCATCACTGCATTGTTTTTTTTTTTTTTTCGGTCTTTTCGAGACAGGGTCTCCCTGTAGTCCCAGCTGTCCTGGAACTCACTCTGTAGACCAGGCTGGCCTTGAACTCACAAAGATCCACCTGCCTCTGCCTCCCAAGTGCTAGGATTAAAGGCGTGCGCCACCACGCCCGGCTGCATTGTTAATTTCTCATTTCAGTCAAGCTCATCGAAGACCTCATGTATTTTATCATCATGATTTAATCAGCCAACTTCAGCACAATTATGCCTCAGTTACTTTGATAGCCGAAAACCTTGCAGTTTACATGAATAGCATAAGATTATATGCTAGAGGTATGTACAGTAAGCTAAATTAAGTACTAGGAATCAACATAGAGTTCCTTGACATTTTGTCAGCTAGTATTTAATAGCCTCAGAAATAACAGTGATCAATTTTTTCCTTTGTTTGACACAGAGTTCTTTGTAATCCCCAAGCTGGCCTAGAACTGGCTATGAAGAACCAGCTGGTCTACATCTCATATAGATCCACCTGCTTCTCTCTCCCAAGTGCTGGGATTACAAGGATGCACCAATATGTCCTGCCCACATTTATTTTTAAAGGAGAAAGAATTAAAAGGTGTTAGCTTCACCAGTTTTGAATTTTAGCTAATTGCAATGAGATTTATTCCAGTATCAATTTACAAATATAAATTCTATGTATTAACTGGCAAAAAAATCTCCATGTTTCTTTGCGGATAGTTATCTTTACTTAATAGTGTTATACTGTAATGGTTATGTGAAGAACACATAAAAATCTAACCATCTACTGTTATACCCACTTTAATTCTGTGAGCCAAATTTGAACCCTTTTCTGAACAGAACAAAAAAAAAAAAGCAAAAAACAACCCCAAAAAGGATAGGCAAGGCATATACCCTTGTGATATATTTTCTATAGCAAGAACAACTAAAATGAGCAAAACAAAGTTTACATGTCTTTTTTCTCTAGTTATCAGTGACCTCAAACATCTTGGAAATGAGAACCCTCAAGATACCAACAAAATATAACCAATATTCCTGGAAGTATAGCCAGATGAATAGAAACTCAAGTAGTATTTCTTTCTGTAAGATGTTGTGATTTTACTTGTAATTTTAATGGCTTTCTAAGTAATTGAAGAGACATTTGCTAAGGTGGTCTAGAAAAAAAGTCAGTTTATATTTTATGTGTATGATTGTTTTGCCTGCAAGTATGTAAGTACATTCTTGTGGTACAAAGCCTGAAAATACCAGAAGAGGGCCTTTGCTCCCCCTGGAACTGAAGTTACAGATGGTTGTTTTACCTGAAAATGCCTATATTTAAAAACTAGCAATATAACTAGAAAATTGCTTCAAACATTTATGATTAAGATTTTCCCCCATTTGATAACCATTTTCTGGGACTACCCAGGGGCTTTCCTGAGCCCACCCCAGAATGATGCACTGTTCCCTACCTGTTGCCTGTAGATAATCTACTTAGCAATCAGAGAGCTATGCAGACTCCTCGGGGTTTGTGGAACAGACACAATTACCTTTCTTCATGCTCAGAAGTGGACAGTTTTATGAGCACTGAAATATACATTTACAAATAACATTTTTCACTTTAGCTATAAAGCATGAAAAAGAGCTTTGGTTTTGGCATGACTTGGAATCTATGCAAATTGTTTACATGTGACAATATCAATACAGTGTATTTATTCAAATGGGCTAAATGTGTTCAAGACTTACATGTATCATATGTTCTGTACATATTTTGTGAACTAAGACATGAGTATGCTTTGTATAATACTTATAAAATTATCAATTGCAAAAAATTTCCCCCCATTTGAATAACAAAACCTGTTTCATAAATTAATTAGTACTTGTGAAGACAGTTAATACTTCTCCAAATGATTCCATAGTATATAATGAATACTTGAATTTTTTTTCTTTCATGTATTCCTTTGAATTCATTCATCGTGTTCTATAAATGGCCATTTCTGACTAATTGTACTTAGTATTTTGTTTGTTGTTTTTTGACATGGTCTAACTATGTAGTTCTGTTTGGCCTGAATTCCCTGGCCTTGAAGTCACAGAGATGAACCTGCCTCTTCCTCTCAAATGCTGGATTTAAAGTACAGAGATAAATATGTTTTCCATAGAAGCATAGAATCTCAGTTGCTAAAGCAGTTGAGTTTTGTTGTTCTTGTTGGTTGTGGTTTGGTTTAAATTTATTAAAAATGTTTGTGTTTTGTTTGTGAGAGTCTTACTAAATAACAGAGGCTGCCTTTAAACACCCTGATTCTGTTGCCTTTGCTTCTCAATTATTGGGATATAGGCAGCTCTTGATTTTACATGTAGAGATAAACTTCTAATTTACAGTTTTAGCACTAAATATTTGTGTAGAATATATAGTCACTGTGGTGACTGCATCTGTAATATTCAACATGTTAATGGTGTTTTTAACTCAAATTGGGTATTTTTAACTATATATATTGTATCTTATACAACATGACGTGAGGACCACTCAGTTTCTGTTAATTGTTTCATAAGCATGTATTTGTCTAAGGTGTATGCTATGCTATATCTATTATATATATATATAATTGTGTATATATATTATTTGTTTATATATATTTGTTTATATATATGTATATATTACCATTTAGTTTTGAAAAAGTTCTTTCAGTATTATGTGTAGTTTCTGGTTCTCTGTTTTCATATTATCTGAAATTAACAAATAAGTAGAATTTTTATTATATTTATGACAGTGTGTGTTTTAGAATTTTACTTATGCTAGTTTTTCCATTAACAAATGCCTTTTACTTTGTGTGTCATTGTTATGAGAGAAAATTCAGCCAGGTGTGGTGGCTGAATTTTTAGTTTCAGTAAAGTCAATGTAGGGAGATCTCTGTGAGTTCAAGTCCACCCTGGTTGAACAAATGAGTTCTGGGTTAGCTGAGGCTACAGGGAGACTCTGTCTTAAAAAACCAAAAGAAAAACTTTTTTACAAAAAAATGAGAAGTTGTAGTATAATAAAAGAAGATGTAATAGGAAACATAGCTATACTCATGAATTATTTTAATATTTAAAAAATACTGAGGGAGATTAAGCAGAACAATTTTTGGTAATACATTCAGCAAACTCTATTTTTGACTATGTAGAAAATGAATGTTTTTTTGTATCTTTATAAAGAGAGATCCTTTATATGTTACCTTTATTAAAAAAGATTATTAATTTCTTTTCACAGTTAAGTGGATATTAGTGTATATAATTCACAATTTCTATTAATTTTCAGATCATAAAGACTATGACCCACAAATGATAAGACAAGGAAATAGATATAGCCATGTTCAAGAAGTCCAAGAACGGCTTAACTTCCTTAGGTTTGTTTTGTTTCATTCTTAATTTAAATTTTTAAAATTTGAGGTTCATGAATAGTGTACAAACTTAGATGTAATTATACCTGGTTTCATGAAATACCCATTGAAGACCAGAAGAGGATATTGCATCCCCTGGAACTGGGGATGTAAATGGTTCTTATCAACCATGTGGGTGCTGGAAGCAAACCCACATCCTCTCCAAGAGCCGCCATTGCTTATAACTGCTGAGCCATCTCTGCAGCCTCCTTGGGTTTCTTTTACCAATAAAAATGAATGCAGAAATAAAGAAGGCAGTTGTGGGGTTGGAATGATGGCTCAGCGATTATGAGCACTGGCTACTCTTGAATAGTGTGCAGGTTTGGTTGCCAGCACTCAACATGGCAGCAAATAACCATCCATAACTCAATCCAGGTGATCCAATACTGTCAAGGGCATTATACAACATGGGTGCACTTAAAATACTTACATGCAATACATTCATATAAATAAAGAATAATAATAATTATAATGGAGTTTGTTAAAAAAAAAAGAATACATTTGGGGGCTGGAGAGATGGCTCAGTGGTATAGCATACTGACTGCTATTGCAGAGGACCAAGGCTCAATTCCCAGCACCCATATGGTGGCTAACAACCATCCATAACTCCAGTTCTTGGGGTTGATGCCTTCTTCTGATCTCTGCAAGCATAGCATGACATGGGTGCACTTACCCACATGCATATACATAAAATAAAATAAAAAAATTTAAAAAGAATATAGTTAGATGAATCTTCATCTTTTGACTACCTTGCTTGCATAACCAGAAGGTCATATATGATTTTTTGTTGTTTTAATTTGTTTTACATATAGTTTTGTACAAGATTATGTTACAAATTGAATCTAGACCCGTGTCTCCGTCCCAATCCCCCACCCCAGCACACATTTTTCTATGTATTTATTATTAAATATTCTTTTTATCCTTACTGTATATGCCTATATATGCAGAGGCCAGAAGTTACTATATACCATGCTCCACCTTGTATATATGTGTATATGTGAGTGCATGCCATATGTATGCTCCTGTGGAGGTCAGAAGAATGCATCACATCTAGAGCTGGAGTTGCCCAGAATGGGTTCTGGAAAGCAGGCTTGGATTCTCTGGAGAGCATTAAGTACTCTTTTTTCTTTCTTTTCTTTTTATTGATGCTTTGTGTATTTCATATATCATTTTCCAATTCAGTTCAGGCATATATCCCCTTCCCTTCCTTTCCCCCCACCCCACCCCTACCCATCCCAGAACATGCATTCTGCCGTAACTTTTCTGCATCCTTCTGTTTTTTTTTGTTTTGTTTTGTTTCCATTTTTTTTAACAATAAGTGATAATGTGTGAGTACAAGCATCCTTCATGTAAGCCAATTTGTGAGCAGTTGTGCCCAAACCCACAAACTCCCCCCCATAGAATAAGGAGAAATATGATGATGATAAGTACTCTTATTCACTGAGTCATCCCTGCAGCTCCCAACATTTACTCTTTGAAAAATGATTTATTTTTTAGTTTTTGAGACAGGTTATCTCTGTAGCCCCAGCTGGCCTGGAACTCACAGAAATCCTCCTGCCTCTGTGCTGGGATTAAAGGCATGTGTCACCACACCCAGCAAAAAATGTATTTTGAACCATAGATGCAAAGTGACCAGCTGGGATAACCATATTTTGTTTAATGTTTTAATGAATAATTAGTGCATACCAGGAAAATGAAAAATAATTTTGAATTTATCCAATTTGTTAATAAAGTTGAGAATTAAAAGACCCTTCTTTGTTAATAGTTTTACAAATAGGACTACAGTTCATTCAAAGGAACTAAGGATAAAGATCTGCTATTCTGTTTTTCTTGGCCAGTTTGTCATCATACTGACCTTGTAAAGCCAGGTGTTATTTACATTTAATTATTAAGAAAACTAAGATGGAAAAATATTCACAGTGAAGATACATGGCAGCAAAAACATTACCTTTATTATTACCTTTTATGCTGTTTTTTAAATTATTTTTTATTTTGTATGTATGTTTTACCTAGAGGTATATAGGTGCATTATGTGCATGCAGTGCCCAAGAAGATCTTTTAACTTAGACTCTAGGAGATGATCATGATGCATTCTGCTGACCTCCATGGGAACATACATGTGGCATACACTCACACAAACACACAAGGTGCACAAGGTGGAGCATGATATGAAGTAATGTCTGTCCTAAATAGATATGCATATATACAGTAGAAGAAGAGGGAGTTGGATCACCTGGGTTTGGAATTACCCATGGTATTTGTTAGCTGAATGTACATACTGAGAGCCAAAATCAGGTCCTCTGAAAGAGCATCCAGTGCTCTAAACCAGTGAGCTAGAGCCCCTCCTTTGTATACTCTTTTAACCATGGTGCAGTGGTAGGTGTTATTGAATTAGTCATAGAAATAGTTTTTTTTTCAGTTTCAATATTTTTGTTATTAAACTTTTTCCATAAAGCTTACATCATTTATCAATAGAATTTAGAGTCACTAACCTTTCCATGCCCCCACACCACCTGAGTCCCTGCACTCTACCATACATGTCTTGTGTCATTTTCCAAGTCTTTTCAGAAATTTTTTTTCTTGTTGTTGTTTGCTCTAACTTGTATTGCTTCAAAAAATATATAAAATTATATATATATAGTTATATATATATCTGTTATATATACATAAATATATCTGTTATATATACATAAATATATACATACATATCAACTGAATTGGAGGATTTTTTATTTATTTATTTTCTAAAAGATGTCATGTTTTCCTTAAGGAAATGTTTGGAGATTCCTCCTTGGCCAGGCCAAAGATCCATCAATCCTGCCCTTGTGCTCCACACTGGGGTCTTCCCTCCCATGGTCCCTCAAATGAAGTCCATGTAAATTATATATAGGTTATCTTGTTTAATATGACTAAGTACTGAGCAAACTATATAGATTTTAAGTAGATTTAATTCTTCACAGTTATAATTTTTTTGTCTTTCTGAGACAGGGGTCTCCCTGTAGCCCCAACTCTTGTGGAACTCACTTTGTAGACCAGGCTGGCCTTGAACATCTTGACCTGCCTTTCTATGCTCCATGACTGCTGGGATTAAAGTTATGTACCACCATGCCCAGCTCATTTATTCTTAAAACTGAATCATATTATCCTTGATTGTAAAATTATATTAGCTGAGGGGCTAGAGAGATGGCTCAGTGGTTAAAAGCACTGTCTGCTCTTCCAGAGGACACAGGTTCTATTCTGTAGCACATGACAGCTATGTTCATAACTCCATTTCCAAGGGATCTGATTCATTTTGAACTCCACAGACTCAACTCAAGCACATTTATTTACATGCAAGCAATATACTCATACATATTAAATAAAAAATAAATAAAATATTGTAAAAAAAACTATGTAAGCTGAAAACTAAATAGTATCTTGTTTCAGATGCTGAAGTTTTTAAAAATAGAACAGTTTTAGCAAATGAGTCATGTCAACTGACAAAATTTCTGTCATTTAGTCACTAATAATGTCTGTTAAATAAATGAAATAATAGTCTGTAACTTCAGATGAGTTCTTTTGAAAGAGTTTACAGTTTTTAAAATATAATTGGAATGTTATTGTGATAAATGTATTTTACAAACCAAAAGTTAGTGAGAATAAAATTATGTTGAGCCTAATAACTTCTTTGTTTTTCAAAGATTTCTATTGCAGGATGGTCAGCTGTTGCTCAGTTCTCCCCAGGCAAGACAAATATGGAAGTGCTTAGCAGAGAATGCAGTTTTTTTTTTTAGTGATCGTGAAGCCTGTTTTAAGTGGTATTCCAAGTTAATAGGGGATGAACCAGACTTAGATCCTGACATTAGTAAGGAATATTTTGAAAGCAGTATATTGCAGCTTGATCCTTCCCTGTTAACAGAAAATGGTATAAAGTGTTTTGAAAGATTTTTCAAAGCTGTTAATTGTTGGGAAGGGAAACTAGTTCTGAAAAGAAGAATCTACATAATGGACGATTTGGAATTAATAGGATCAGACTACCTTTGGAGGGTAAGTAAAAAACAAATGATGTGGAGTAGCTAATGCGAGAAAGAATCTTTTCTTCTTTCCCACTTCCCTGTCTCCTTTTTCTTTTTGAAAAGGTATTGGGTCATTCATGAAAGATGTTTGAAGCCAAAGAATTTCAAATACGATCAAAATCACTGACTTAAAAAGAATTGTAGAAATTTCTGCATGTAATAAAACAATGCTTAAACAAAACGTCTTCGATTTCTTTTAGAGTATTTTAATTATAACTTTAAACGTCATGATTTTGCAACCAAGTTACCAAGTTAAATGATATTGCTGTGTTTCATAACCATTTTTTCATTGCTTTATTTGGATAGCTTCTATATTAGTCTTACCTTTGTCACTAATTTCACATTACTTCGTTTGATTTAAGATTGGTTTACTCCCAAATTGTTGAAAATATATTTAGAGCCGTGTATGGTGGCGCACACCTTTAATCCTAGTACTTGGGAGGCAGAGGCAGGCGGATCTTTGTGAGTTCAAGGCCAGCCTGGTCTACAGAGTGAGTTCCAGGACAGCTGGTTCTACAAGGAGACCCTATCTCGAACAGACCAATATATATCTATATATCTATATATATAATTTTAAAGGCAAATTAAAATATATTTTAATTATGTTTATTCTATTGTTTTAAATAGGTTGTAATTCAGAGTAATGATGATATTGCCAACAGAGCTATAGATCTCCTTAAAGAGATATACACATACCTTGGCCCCAGGTTACAGGTCAATCAGGTAAAGATTAAAGTAAATAGAAAGCTGCAATATTAGATTAAAATAGTCTTGTTAATGTGATGTCACTTTTATTTATTAAAAATTTTTTTTTAAAATTTTATTTATTTCCGTATGTGTATGAATGTACTGTCTGCATACAGGTCTGTGCACCCGTGTGGTGCAATGCCGCGGAGGTCAGAAGAGGGTCTCGGATTCCCCTGGAACTGGAGTTCTCCTGGAATTGGAGTTTCAGACGGTTTTCGGCCGCCATGTGGGTGCTGGGGATCGAACCCGGGTCCTCTGCAAGAGCGGTCGGCGCTCTTAACCGCTAGGCCATCTCTCCAGCCCGTGATGTCACTTTTAAATTTTACTATTTTTTAATTTATTATTATTTTTTTATGTGTATGAATGTACTGTCTGCATGTAGGTCTGTGCACCCTGTTGTGCAATGCTTCGGAGGTCAGAAGAGGGCGTCGGATTCCCCTGGAACTGGAGTTACGGACGGTTCTCAGCCGCCATGTGGGTGCTGGGGATCGAACCCGGGTCCTCTGCAAGAGCAGTCGGCGCTTTTAACCTCTAGGCCATCTCTCCAGCCCCAAATTATTATATTTTATGTGTATGAGTGAACTGTCTGCATGCATGTTGGTGCTCCCGTGTTGTGCAATGCTGCGGAGGTCAGAAGGTCTCAGGTTCTCCTGGAACTGGAGTTACAGATAGTTCTCAGCCGCCATGTGGGTGCTGGGGTTCGAACCCCGGTCCTCTGCAAGAGCAGTCGGCGCTTTTAACCTCTAGGCCATCTCTCCAGCCCCAAATTATTATATTTTATGTGTATGAGTGAACTGTCTGCATGCATGTTGGTGCTCCCGTGTTGTGCAATGCTGCGGAGGTCAGAAGAGGGCGTCGGATTCCCCTGGAACTGGAGTTAAAAACGGTTCTTAGCCGCCATGTGGGTGCTGGGAATCAAAGCTGGGTCCTCTGCAAGACCAGACGCTGCTCTTAACCACTGAGCCATCTCTCCAGCCCCAAATTTTTACCATTTTACGTGTATGTGTGCATTGCTCGCATGTGTGTTGTGCATCCATGGCATGTAATGCCAGCAGAGGCCAGAAGAGGGCACCAGATCCTGTCGAACTGGACTTCAGTCAGTTGTTAGCCACCAGGTGGGTGCTAGGAATCAAGCCCAACTCCTCTGGACAAAAAGCAAGTGTTCTCACCTATCTCTCCAGCATCCTGTGATGTCATTTTAAATTTAGGATTAATTAGAAATTAGGTTTTCTAATTTTTTTATTGAAGTTGTGTGTATTTCATACAACATTTCTTAATCAAATTTAAACTTAATTCCCCTTCGTTGCCCTTCTACATCAGATCTCATACATTTTGCCATACATGTCTTTCATCTTTTTCTCAGTCTTTTTAAAAATTTTTTGATATTGAAGTTTACCATTTGGGGCTTTAGTTTACTGTTTCAGATCTTTGACCCAATCTTTTTGTTGTTGTTCCTTCTCATTTATATCATTCCAAAATATGCCTATATGTACACAGCAGATATACCATTATTATGACATCTGAAAACAAACTCTAGGTTAATTCCAAAACATGTATAAGGTTTCCTATTTTGATAGTAGGATTGCATACAGATAAACAACGTTATTTTACTTTCCTACATTACAAAGCAAGTTGATGAGAAACATTGGGTATTATATTTACTAAGAAACAAAGAATTAAAAGGGAATTTTTCAGTTTGCCTTCAAATGACAGACATCATACATTGTTAGCTTTGGGGGGAACCATGTTATTTCACTCAGCATAATGGCTTTTCGTTCCATCCATTTACCTGCAAAGTTAATGATGTCATCTTTCTTTACCTCTGTATAGCGTTACATTGTGTGACTGTACCACATTTTCTTAATCCATTTGTCGTTCGACAGACACTTGGTTTGCTTCCAGCTTTCTTTATTATTGTGAAGAGAGCTGCAGTAAAAGTAGACGTGCATGTATTTCTGCAGTAGGATGAGTCTTGTGGGCCCAGGAGTATTATGATGAGATCAGGTGGAAGGCTCATTTTCAGTTTCTTAAGACTTCTCCATACTGCTTTCCATATTGGTTGCATGAGTTTGCATTCTCACCAGCAGTGCCTGAGTGTTCCCCTTTTCCCACAACCTCTCCAGCATTTGGTATCCTTGTTTTTCTTGATCATAGCTAGTGTTACTGGAGTAAGGTGAAGTCTTAAGGTAGTTTTAATTTGTATTTCCTTAATTGTTAGGGAAGTTGAACACTTTTTTTTTTTTTTTGGTCTTTTCCAGACAGGGTCTCCCTATAGCCCCAGCTGTCCTGGAACTCACTCTGTAGACCAGGTTGGCCTTGAACTCACAAAGATCTGCCTGCCTCTGCCTCCCGAGTGCTGGGATTAAAGGGGTGCACCACCATGCCCAGCGAAGTTGAACACTTTTTAAGATGTTTCTCAGCCTTCTTTAATTCTTCATTTGTGAAGTCACTGTTTGGGTCTTGACTCCATTTTGTTCGATTGATCTATGGGTCTGTCTGGGGGCCAAAACCAGGTCATTTTTGTGACTAAAGTCATATAATATAGTTTGAAGTCTGGTATGGTAATCCCCCCATATTGCTTTTTGCTCAGGGTTGCTTTGGCTATCTTGGGTCTTTTGTTTTTCCATTTGAAGTTTAGGATTTTTTTTCTAGGTCCATGGAGAATCGCATGGGGATATTAATTGGGATTGCGTTGAATCTATATATTACTTTGGGCAAAATGTTCATTTTTACTATATTCTTCCAATCCATGCAGATAGGAGGTCCTTCCATCTTGTGGTATATTCCTCAATCTCCTTCTTGAGGGATTTAAAATTTTCACTGTAGAGATTTTTAGTGTATTTGGTTAGGATTATTCCTAGATTTTTTTTGAGGATATTTTGAGTGGAAATCTCTCCTAGTATTCCTTCTTCAATTGGCTACCGATTTTTCTAGGTTAATTTTGTATCCAGCCACTTTATTGAATCCATTGATGGTTTCTAGGAATTTTCTGGTGGAGATTTTGGCTTCCCTTAGGTAAACTATCATGTCATCTACAAAAAGGTATAGTTTGACCTCCTCTTTTCCAATTGATACTCCTCTAGTTTCCTTTTCTTCAAGCACTATTTAAAGAGGAATGGTGATAAGGGGCAACCTTGTTGGGTTCCTGACTTTAAGGGGAATGCTTCTAGTTTTTCCCCACTTAGAATAATGTGGGCTGTGGGTTTGTTGTATATGGCTTTAATTATGTTGAGGAATGTTCCCTCCAGGACTTCACACATGAAGGCATGCTGAATTTTGTTGAAGGCCTTTTCTGCATTGATTGAGATGACTGGGTGGATTTTGTCTTTCCATCCATTTATGTTGTTTATTGATTTAAGTATGTTGAACCATCCCTGCATCTCTGGTATGAATCCAACTTGATCATGATGGATGATCTTTTTGATGTATGTCTGTCTGCGGCTTGCAAGTATTTTGTTGAAAATTTTTGCATGTATGTTCATTAATGAAATGGGTTTATAGTTTTCTTTTTTGGATATATCTTGTATTAGAGAGATTCTGGCTTCATAGAATTTGGGAGATTTCCTTCTGTTTTATCTTTTTTATTTATCTAAGGCTAGCTATCTTATTTATCGTTTTGAAGAACCAGCTCTTGGATTTATTGATTTTTTTTGTATTGTTTTCTTTGTTTCTATTTTCATTGATTTCTGCTCTGATCTTTGCTATTTCTTCCTGTCTTTTAGGTTTAGGATTAATTTGTTGTTGCCTCTCACGTGGTTTTATTTGCAGTGTTAGGTCATTTATTTGTGCTCTTTTGTTTTTTGGTTTTTGTTTTGTCTTTTTGAGACAGGGTCTCGTTGTAGCTCCAGCTGGCCAGGAATTCACTCTACAGACCAGGCTGGCCTTGAACTTACAGAGATCTGCCTGCCTCTGCCTCCCATGAGCAAGGATTAAAGGTATGTACTGCCAAACCGCATTGCACGACACGGGTGCACAAACTTGCATGCAGACAATACATTCATACATATACGGAAATAAAATTAATAAAAAAAAATAAAGAACTTAAAAAAAAAGAATGATTCATTATTCAGTAGTGTGTTGTTTAGTCTCCATATTTTCTTGTAGCTAGTAGGGTTTTCTGGTTTTGGTATTAAGTGATATTGCCCTGTGGTCTGATAGGATCCATGAAATTATTTCATTTCTTTTTGTATTTGCTGAAGTTTGTTCTATGTCCCAGTATATGGTCGATTTTGAAGAATGTTCCATAGGGTGCTGAGTAGAAAGTATATTCTTTATTATTTGGGTGGAATATTCTGTAGATGTATTTTAGGTCCATTTGGTGCATTGTATTATTCAGTTCAGATGTCTCTCTGTTTATTCTTTGTCTAGTTTACCTGTCCAGTGGGCTCAGTGGGACACTGAAATCTCCCACTGTTCATGTGCTAGGATTGATCTGTGCATTGAAGTCCTGCTGTATTGTGTTTATAAAGTTCAGTGCACCAGAGTTTGATGCATATATATTTATGGTTGTGTTATCTTCATGGTTGATTGATTCTTTTATAAGGATGTAGTGGCCCTCTTCCTCTCTTCTGATTAGTTTTACTTTGAAATTTATTTTTTCTGAAGTTAAAGTCGCGACTCCTGTTTGCTTTTTAGTACTATTTTCTTGGAATATTTTTTTGTATCCTTTCATGCTAAGCTGATGCCTGTCCTTGAAGGTGAGGTATGTTTCTTATAGACAACAGAAAGATGGATTCAGTCTTTTTAATCCACTTTCCCAGTCTGTGTCTCTTGATTGGGGGTTCAGAATCCATTAATATTTAGGGTTAATATTGAGAGATGAATATCCCTGTTGATTAATTTCTGTTTGCGTTTTTGGTCTGTGTTTGTATTTCTGGACTTATACCTTCATTAATTACTTTGTCTTGCTACTTGAGGATAGCTGCTCCCTTCCTCTGTCCTCTGAATTGCTTCAAGTATTTTCTGGAGTGTTGATTTTCTGGACATGTATTTTTTCATCTTGTTTATGTCATGAAATATTTTTCTTCCTCCTTTGATTATAATTGACATAATTACTGGGTAAAGTATCCTAGGTTGGCACCTGTAGTCATTTAGTACTAGGATTACTTTGGTCCAAGTTCTTCTGGCTTTCCTTGTTTGCATTGAAGTCAGCTGTAATTCTGATGAGTTTTCCTTTATATGTAATGTGCTGTTTTTCTCGTGGCTTTAAGTATTCTGTCTCTGTTTTGTGCACCTAGGATTTTGATTATGACATGACATGGGGAGTTTCTTCTCTGATCTTGTCTATTTGGCGTTCTTGTATTTGTATAGTTATGTCTTTTTTTCAATTTTGGGAAATTTTCTTCTATAATTCTGTTGAAGATCTCATCCATACCATTATCCTGAGATTCTTCTCCTTCCTTCATACCTATGATAAGGTTTAGCCTCTTTGTGGTGTCCCACATTTACTGGATATTCCCCTCTTGTGTTTCTTTAAATATTTCATAGTCTTGCTTGAGCTCTTTAGTTCTTATTTGTTATCTTCTATCCTTGATCGTCTATTTTAGCTTGATCCATTCTGTTACTGAGGCTTTCTCCTGTCCTTTCCTGTTGACTGGATGAGCGTGTGATTTCCTTTTTCATTTCAGCCTGAGATTCCTTTAGTATTTCCATTCCCTTCCAGAGTTCACCATTCTCTCCTTTTAGATTTTCAGTTTCCTTTTTCATTTCAGCCTGAAGTTTTTTACAGCATTTCCTTATGGAGTTAGTCTTTTTCCCTTTAGTTCTTAGATTTCCTTGCTTCTTTTGAGTATGTCTATTATTGTTCCTTTAAGATCTGTGTCCTGAGTTACCTCCAGGAAGATCTCATGGTTGGAGTCTTCTATAGAATTGATAGAATTCGGTGGGGATTTATTATACTGTTTGCTTTTCTCATATTGCTGATTTTTCTTTGTGCTTTTTGCATGTGTATTTGATTTGTTGTTTGTGATATGATGCAAGCAAGACTCGGGTCTTCCTTATGTTGAAGGCCTGTTTCTCTTGGTTGTCTGTGGAGTGGTGGGTTCACTGTCTCTTCTGTTACCTATTCTACTGCCGGGAGCTCGAGTCCTGCCATAGGTGATTGACAGGCAGTGGTGACTGTTTCCCAGATCTGGGGCTCCCTGGATGTGCAGATTCTCACATGGGCTGGAAGCTGGGGTGCCTCCAGAGGTGACCAGACTGCAGTGGCAACTGTGTCCCAGATCTGGGGCTTCCTGGGTGTCCAGATCCTCACCTGGTCTGTAGCCCGAAGCTAGGGTGCTGAAAGAAGTGACTGGTATGCAGTAGCAACCATGTCCCAGATCCAGGACTCCCTGGCACACCTAGATTTTTTTTGAATCCTTAACAAATATACTTCTCAATTGAACATTGCTAGCTAAAGTAATTGTGCCATAATAATTACTGTTTCTTGGATTTTGTTCTTGTTTTGGGAAGGGTGGGTTTTGGGAAGGGACAGTTCCCTGTCCCAGTTCTTTTGTTGTTGTTCCTTCCAATTTGTATTGCTTCAACATATGCATATATTTATGTCACATCTATACTTAAATTAAGTCTTCTAGAAATAAAATGTATGTTATTTACATACCATATTTCAGGATTCACATTTTTCCTTTTTAAAATTATATTGCTCTATCCGGGCATGGTGGCGCACACCTTTAATCCTAGCACTTGGGAGGTAGAGGCAGGCAGATCTTTGTGAATTCAAGGCCAGCCTGGTCTACAGAGTTAGTTCCAAGACAGATGGGGCTACAGGGAGACCCTGTCTCAAAAAGACAAAAAAAGTGCAAAATTATATTGCTCTAAAGTATGTGTACATACCCTGCACCCACAGAAAGTCATAAAAGTTGGTTTTTCTAAGTCAGAAAGTCACATATTGTAGCCCAGACTATTCTGAGATTCAGTGTGTAGTCCAGCGTTACCTTTTTAAAATTTTTGTTTTGTTTTGTTCATTTCATTCATTATTTCTCAGTCCAGTTTAGACTTAGTTTCCTTTTCATTCCCCAACCCCACCTGAGTTCATCCATACTGCCATACCTGTCCCATATCTTTCTCTGAGTCTTTTTCAAAGTTTTTCAAAGCAGATGATCACTGCTCTTGAGATAACCTTACAGTTCCAGTTAGTTTTCTGTCCCAGTTCTTTTGTTGTTGTTCTTTCCAATTTATTCAACATATGCATATACTTGTGTCACACCTGTACTTAAATGATGTCTTCTGAAAATAAACTATGTTATTTCCATATCATATTCAGGATTCACATTTTTCCTTTTTAAAATTTCATTGCTTCAAAGTATGCTGGGCGTGGTGGTGCACGTCTTTAATCCTAGCACTTGGGAGGCAGAGGCAGGCAGATCTTTGTGAGTTCAAGGCCAGCCTGGTCTACAGAGTGAGTTCCAGGACAGCTGGGGCTACAGGGAGACCCTGTCTTGAAAAGACCAAAAAAAAAAAAAATTATGCCTATATACCCTCCACCCATATACCACGATTACAAAGTCTGAAATAAGTGATAAGTTAATTCTAGAGCCAAAGGGATTCACATTATAAGAGCACAGTTGCTTTCAGAAAAAGAGGACTATAACAAGGTGATTCTCTTTCATCTATCTGTGTACTGAAATTCCTGGAAAATACCATCTGGCTTGGTTTTTTAGGTTTTGTTATTTGTGTATGTGTGAGTGTTTGACCCCCATACTGCTGCATGAGTCAGAGGACAAAGTAGTTCTTATTTTCTGTTACATCCTTCATATTGAACTTAGAATATCAGTCTTTATAACAAGCAAGCACCTTTAAATGCTAAGCCACATCACCAACCGACCTCTATATTATTTATAAGGATTTGAGATTATGTTGAGTGGAATTATTAATTGATGTGTTTTAATACAGTGAAAATGTAACTTACCGTGTTTGACATTTAAACCATATATTTTTTTTGGTCTTTTTGAGACAGGGTCTCCCTGTAGCCCCAGCTGTCCTGGAACTTGCTATGTAGACCAGGCTGGGTTTGAACTCAGAGAGAGCTGTCTGTCTGTCTCTCCCAACTGCTGGGATAAAGGTGTGCACCACCACAGGGCAAGATACGTGTGGTTTTTTTTTTAATTTTTTAAATTTTTATTTATTTTTTATATGTATGAATGTACAATCTGCATGTAGGTCTGTGCATCCGTGTTGTACAGTGCCGCGGAGGTCAGAAGAGGGCATTGGATTCCGCTGGAACTGGAGTTTAAGACGGTTCTCAGCTGCCACTTGGGTGCTGGGAATCGAACCCAGTTCATATAGTGCTGCGGAGGTCAGAAGAGGGCATTGGATTCCTCGGGAACTGGAGTTAAAGACAGTTCTCAGCTGCCATGTGGGTGCTGGTAATCAAACCCAGGTCCTCTGCAAGAACATTCGGTGCTCTTAACTGCCAGGCCATCTCTCCAGCCCCAAAGATGTATTTATTTTTTTAATTTTGTGTGTTAGAGTGCATTGCCTGCATGTGTGTAAGTACACAATGGAGTGTAGATGTACCACATTTTTGTCATCCATTTGTCAGTTGAGCTGCATATGGGTTGGTTGCAGATCTTCAGTATTGTGAAGAGAGCTGCAATAATCATGGATGTGCATATATCTTTGAGGTAGGATGAGTCTTTGAGATATATATCCAGGAGTGGTATGATTGGGTCAGGTGGTAAGCTCATTCCAAGTCTTTTAACGGTTCTCCACACTGCTTTCCATAGTGTTTGTACAAATTTACATTCCCACCAGCAGTGGATGGGTGTTCCCCTTTCTCCACAACCCATCCAGCATCTGTTGTCTTTTGTTTTCTTGATCTTAGCTAGCCATACTGGAGTGAGATGATATCCGAGAGTGGTTTTAATTTGCATTTCCTTAATCATTAATGTTGGTGAACATTTTTTAAAGATGTTTCTCAGCCATCTTTAATTCCTCACTGGTGAAGACTCTATTCAGCTCTTTACTTCATCTTTTGAGTGGGTCATTTGTCTTCTTACTTCTTTGATTTTTGAGTAGTTTATATATTCTTGATGTTAATGCTCTGTCAGATGTGTTGCTGGTAAAGATTTCTTCCCACTCTGTGGGTTTTCTCTTCACCTCCTTGATTCTTCTGCTTTACAGAAGCTTTTGAGTTTTATGAGGTCCAGTTTTCCACTGTTGACATTACTTTGCGTGTGGATGCTGTATGGATAGAAAGTCTCCTCCAGGGGTCGCAGGGGAGACGCCATAACGCGCCAGGCCAGGTACACAGCTCTACAGCTCTAGGCGGGGTCTGGCGGGGGGCAGCTGGGAGAGGGTCTCGCTCTGAACCCGTCTACGGGGTCCCCAGCCCAGAGGGACCGCGCTCGGGTGAGCAGGGTCGCGTTTCCCTCTGCTCTGGTCCCGGCTGGACTTGTGGGCGGGAACCGGGTCGC
>VZQC01012434.1:509622-593489 GCA_009823505.1 Rhizomys pruinosus
TTTATGTGTTTTATGATATTTATTGATTTACATATGTTGAACCATCCCCACATCTCTGGTATGAATCCAACTTGATAATGATGGATTATCTTTTTGATGTGGGTCTGTATGTGATTTGCAAGTATTTTGTTGAGAATTTTTGCATCTATATTCATTAGTGAGATGGGTCTATAGCTTTCTTTTTTGCTTGCATCTTTGTCTGGCTTTGGTATTAGAGTGATGCTGGCTTCATAGAAGGAGTTTAGGAGAGTTCCCTCTGTATCCTAAACAGTTTGAGTAGCAATGCTTGTAAGACCTCTTTAAATGTTTTATAGATTTCTGACGTGAAACCATCTGGACCAGGGCTTTTTTTGTTGGGAGGTTTTTAATTATATCTTCAATTTCTTCTAATGTTATGGGTCTATTTAAACCGTCAATCTCTTCTTGGTTAAGCTTTGTTGGTTCCCAGGATTTCAGATATTCATCCATTTCTCTTAGGTTTTCAAATTTAGTGGAGTATAGATTTTTGAAGTATTCCTGTATGATTGTCTGGATTTTTTCTTTGTCTGTTGTTATGTTTCCCCTTTAATTACTAATGCTATTGATTTGGAGTTGCTCTCTCTCTCTCTCTCTCTCTCTCTCTCTCTCTCTCTCTCTCTCTCTTTTTGGATAACTGGGCTAGAGGTCTGTCTATTTTGTTTATTTTTTCAAAGAACCAGCTTTTGGATTCATTGATTTTTATGTATTGTTTTCTTTGTTTCTATTTCATTGATTTCTGCTCTGATTTTTGTTATTTCTTCCTGTCTGATGGGTTTATGGTTCATTTATTGTTGTCTCTCAAGTGTTTTTAGCTGCAGTGTCAGGTTGCTTATTTGTTCCCTTTCTGTTTTTCTTTTTGTGATGTGGGCACTTATTGTTATAAATTTCCCTCTCAAGACTGCCGCCTTTAATGTATCCCACAGGTTTTGTTGTGTTGTATTGTCTTTTTCATTCAGCTCCATGAATACTTTTATTTCACTCTTTATGTCTTCCCTGACCCATTCATTGTTCAAAATTGTGTTGTTTAGTCTCCATGTGTTGTTGTAGCTAGTTGGACTTATTCTGGGGTTCATATTGAGCTTTATTTCACTGTGGTCTGATAGAATGCATGGAATAATTTCTATCCTTTTGTATTTATTGAGGTTCTTTTTGTGCCCCAGTATGTGCTCGATTTTGGAGAATGTTCCATGAGGTGCTGAGTAGAAAGTATATTCTCTGGTATTTGGGTGGAATACTGTAGATGTCTGTGAGGTCCATTTGGTGTATTGTATTTTTCAACTCTGATGTCTCTCTGTTTATTTTTTGTCCTGTTGATCTATCCAAGGGGCTTAGTGGGGTGTCAAAGTCTCCCACTATTAGTGTGTTAGGATTGATCTGTGTCCCGAGGTCCTTCAGAGTTGTGTTTATAAAGTTAGGTGCACCAGAGTTTGGTGCATAGACATTTAGGATTGTTAAGTCTTCATGGTTCATTGTTCCTTTGATTAAGATGTAATGGCCTTCTTTGTCTCTTCTGATTAATTTAACTTTGAGATCTATTTTGTCTGATATTAGAATAGCCACTCCAGCTTGTTTCTTGGTACTATTTGCTTGAAATTCTTTTTTCCATCCTTTCACTCTAAGGTGGTGTCTGTCCTTGAGGGCAAGATGGTTTCTTGTGGACAGCATGTAGACGGGTTCACTTTCCTAATATATTCTCCTTGTATATGCCTTTTGATTGGGGAGTTTAGACAATTAGTATTTAAGGTTATTATTGTGAGATGTGTGTTGCTTCCTTTCACCTTTTTTTTTTTTTTTTTTNAGGACGGTTCTCAGCCGACATGTGGTGCTGGGGATCGAACCCGAGGTCCTCTGCAAGAGCGGTTCGTTCGCTCTTAACCGCTAGGCATCCCTCCAGCCCCGGCTCTTTCTTTTGGGAGTTAGACCGATTAGTATTTAAGTTTTTATTGAGAAGTTTCTGCTTCTTTTTACCTTAATTTTGTTTGCATCTTGGACTAGTTATATTTACTCTGTAGTTGAGTTTTGTTGCCTCTCACCTTAATGTTCTTCTTTCCTCTGTTTCTTAGATTTGCTTGGGGTTTCTGAAGACAAAGTTTTCTTAGACGAGTTCTTTCATTGTGTTCATGAGTTTAAATATTCTCTTTTCTCCTTAACTATGATTGACATTTTTGCTGGATAGTAGTCTGGGTTGGCATAAAGTCATTTAGTGCAGGGAATACATTAGTCCACTTATGTCTTGCTTTCATCATTTGTGCTGAGAAGTGAGCCTGTCGATTCTTATGATGGCATTCCCTATATACTTGTTGTTTTTCTTGCGGCTTCAGTATATTGTCTTTGCTTGAATCTAGTGTTTTTATAAATTTTTTAATTAATTTTATGTATGTCACATATGTTGTATGAATGTACTGTCTGCATGAACAGTTTGTGCATCTTGTGTTGTGCAATGCCGCCCGGAGCCGTCAGAACATGTTGTCGGATCCCCCTGGAACTGGGGATGTCTCTTGGCATTCGGAGTTCTCGCAGGGACAGCTCTGAGGCCACCATTGTGAGTGTGGGGATCAACCCAGGTCCTCTGTACGAGCATCCAGTGCTCTTTATCACTGAACCATCTCACCAGACCAAGATTTAAAAAAAAAAAAAAAAAAAAAAAGGTATGTTTTTTAAAGTGAAAGATGAATTAATCCTCGTGTAAATTTTTCACTCTACACTTTTTCATTTTTTTAAATAGAAAACAAAATATTTTTTTTTATTTCTTTTCTGTGTATGAGTGTGTTGCCTGCATGTGTGTAAGTGCAGCCATGCTGTGTAAAGCCTCCAGAGATCAGAGGAAGACATTGGCTTCCCCCTTGAACTAGAGTTAGCTTCTGTGTATATGCTGGCTATCAATCCTAGGTCCTTTCCAAGAGCACCCAATACTCTTAACCTGTGCCTTTTTTTGTAAACATCTCTTCAGCACACACTTCTTTTTGAAATAGATTTGCTGTTATATTATTACAGTGGACATTGCCTTTTAAGTTAAGATTGATATTCCCATACTTGTGTTGTCATACTTGATTTTAACATGAATAAGCAACAATGAATACTAATCTTCATTGTGAGAAAAATGTTGGTGATTTATCCTGAAACTTTTCAATCTTGCTTTGATCGGTTAAAAGCCTCGTATGATACATTTTGTGTTTTAAGTGGTGACAGTGACAGTAATATCTGTGCAAAGCAGGAAGCCATTCGAATGGTCCAGGTATAACTGTCTAAGAATAACATAAAAGGAACTGAAGCAGTGATATCTGAGAAATGAGTTGATTACATTCCCATGTCAGGTTTGTAAACATTTGATCTCAGTGATTAATTTGAAAGTTTTATTTTCTTAAAATTATTGCAAGAACTATGTGTATGTCATTTACATCTTAACTAGATATATTTTCTTTTTAAGTGTGCTCTCTCAAGTGACCATCTTAATTTTTATGTTTTTTTTTTTTTTTTTTTTTTTTTTTTTTGTGTGTGTGTGTGTATGCAGGTTCCTGTGGGGGTCAGAGAGGCCATTGGATTCCCCTGGAATCGTAGAGTAAAGTGGTTCTTAGCCTGCCATCATCAGTGGGAATCAAACCCCAGGTCTTCTGCAAAAGCAGTCTGTGCTCTAACCATTGAGCATCTCTCCATCGCTGACATTAAGTTGCTTGTTGCAAAGGCAATTTACGTTCATTAACACTATCATTTTTACTTTTGTTCTTTTCCCAAATTACTATCACCTATTAAATGTAGCGTTAAGTTTTTTATTAGTACATTCCTCTCATTTTTCCCAACATTTTGTGACAGGGTCTCAGAGTATCCCAGGCTGACCTTAAACTTTATATGTAGCTGAGGTTAGCCTTGAACTTCTGATTTTACCTCTGTACTTCCCAAGTTCTTAGTCTACAAAAATGTTCCTTTATGCCAAGCAGTATTTTTCATTTGATTTAATACACTTACTTGTCAAAAGTGAATTATTTTATTATGGCTTTTTTATGTTATATGAGTGTTTTGCCTGCATGTATGCACCATGACCACAGAGCCAAAAATAAGGTATCAGATTTCCTGGACTGAAGTTATGCACAGTTGTTAGCTAATATGTTGGTAATGGGAAGAATCCGGGTCATCTTCAAGAGCAACCAGTGCTCTTAACACTGAGTCATTTCTCCAGTCCAAAAGTGAATTGTTAGTTTATTCGACTTATGTGGTAGTTCATATTATTAAGTATTGGTATTACCTGTGTACAATATTCCTGAAATTGCTCTTGTCTCTCCTTATATTGTCTAAATTTATTAAATTAAATCTATTTAATAAAAGTTGTCTATTTCTAGTTTTAGGGAAAGTTTACCACATACCACATCAAGCTGATACATACACAATTTCATTTTTGTTTTGGACCCTACCTGTGAAAAAAGAATATGGCAAAATTTGCCTATATTTTTATTGAATTTTGGTGTCAAAAAAACTCTTTGAGTTAAACATGCTGATTGTCTAACTATGCCAAAATGAAAAATTAGAAGCGGTTCAATAAGCCAAAAACATAAGTGTATCTTCTGTGGCTACAGGAAGAAAATTCTATATATAATGTCTTTTGACTGATTACAGTTAAGTGAAAGTCATTGACATTTTTCTATAAAATTATTTTCAAGCTTGGGTAAACTAAATGAACTTTGCTAGCATAAAGTATGTAAAACCTAAATCAATTTTGTGGTAAGAATTGGTTTCTATCTCTGAGATATCTCATTCTGTATATAACAACATTTAAAAATCATATTATATATGTGGGTATGTACCAATATGTATATGTGTATACACAGGCATATATGTGCATATGTACAATATAATGCAGATTGTATATGGATATATCTAGTATGTAACACAGTAAAAACATCCTTTTTTGACAAACACTACTTTAAGCTGAAATTACTTTCCTGTTTAACAAGTTTTGGTAAATTAAGCTCTTTGTAGGTTAAAAAAACATTTTTCATTCATACGAATAAACACACAAGGGCTTCGAAGATATGGCTCAGACCATTCAGCACTGACTGCTACTTGTCAGGAGAGACGCCAGGTTTGATTCCCCCAGCACACCACAATGGGGCTAAGAACCACATCTTATAGCTCTGGGCAGATGGCACATATTATCCCAACACTTGGGAAACCAGAAGGCAAAAGCGATCTCGGTGGTTTACGGCACGCAGAAGGACTACAATAGGCGAGCTTCCAGGCCCAGCTGGGACTAAAGGAGACTTATGTCCTTCAAAAGCAAAACAAAATGTATGAAGTTTATCTTATCCACTAGCGCAATATTTGAACAACTGAATTAACATGTTGCTTTTCTGGACTTGTGTTGCTTTTCTAGCATTCACAGTATCTTACTACTTAAATGTTATTTTAAAGTCCGTGAAACAACCAATATGTGCCTTTCATTTTAATAGGAGCACATTAACTTTCTGTCTTCATTTTCCTTATAATTGGATGAATATGAGTGTCATTTTTTTCAGTTTTAGAACTGGGAGATTGTTGGGGTTTTTTGTATATCTAGGCTCCGATCGACAGCAATTTCGATAGCGTTATACATATCCTGTTCTCTTATAGTTCGCATTCCAAACCAAAAAAGGCTAGTAGGCGAAAAGTTTGCGTCATATGATTTGGACATATCCCGCTCTCTCACATTGAAGCGAGGAATAATGATACACTGGGTTCGGTGCAACAATCAATTCTCAGCTGCATTAAAGCCAACATAGCCCATACAAAAATTGAACTGTTTATAGGTGGTGAACTGATAGATTCTGAAGATAACAAAAAACTTATTGGAGAATTAAATTTAAAAGATAAAGCAGTAAGTACATAAAATTTTGAATTACTGCTACAAATTTAAATGTTTAGATAATTTTTGTTACTCAGTTAAGTAACCTGGAGATGATTAATTATATGTAATAGTGTATATAGATTCTATGCAGTTGCTCAAGTGGAATTTTTTATTTTTTGTAAATTTTTTATTTCATATTTCTGGTATGTGTATAGAGATGTACTGTCTTGCGCATGCAATTCGCGGGTGCACACCATGTCGTGCAACGACAGGGAGTTCAGAAGGGTCTGGATTCCCCTGGAACTGGGAGTTCTCCTGGAACTGGAGCTCTTCAGACGGTTCTCGCCAGCATTGTGGTGCTAGGACTAAACCCTGGGTCCTGCTGTAAGAGCGGGTCAGCTCGCATCTTAAAAACCGCTACGGAGACGACCATCTTCTAACCAGCCCAGCAAGTTGGACTTTTGAAATCCAGAGATGTTTGACAAAACATTCTGAAATTTAAGTAAAAAAAGAATTTTGAGTCATTATATTCAGTAATACATCCCAGTAATCTCCCAGTAATCTCCTAAACAGAAAGTATGAGAGGGTAGATCAGTACTTTTTATTTCGCGTATTTATAAATATATTTTTTCCTTTTCCTCCACTTAAATAGTATCTTCTTTTTCAGCAGGTTAATACGCCAAACTTACACAAGTAAATTCTAACATGCCTTCAAGTTCCAATAGCTATGCTGATTTCTTTAACTGATCTCTGGAACCACTTAGTATTAGCAGTGTAATTCCAAACAAAAAATGGAAAATCATCACCTGGGGGTGAGCTTATTGCTATAGCAGAAAGCAGTCTTCTTAGAATTCTGAGAGATATGTAGGAGTGTTGGCTGTGAGCTTAACAGAAGGTCAAAGTGTCATTCTGATAACAGATTATGCTGTGATTGTAATATAGATTATTATTAAAACTATCAGGTTATTCGAGATATGACGTGGACGATGTGTGCATTCTAAGAAACATGACTGCTCTACAGGATTAAGATCACAGAACTGCAGGTCAGCTGCAATCTATTATCCATATGAACAATACTATACGTACATGGAAAGCCATGTCACGTGGTAAAAAATGTTCTATAAAGAGCACAAAAAAGACAGCATAGGTAGACGGGACTGCGTCCTTACAGTCTAGGATTGTTGCCACAATCTGCTCAAGCTCACTAGCTTCGGTTCATGAAGCCTCACCATCCCACGGTCAGGCATATGCAACACCATGTACGCAGTCATTACCAGATGATCACCCAAATCCATCACATAGACTTGGCCCAGCCTAGAAAGAATAAAGATACGCCACCAAATATTGTTAAAGCCTACCTGCTGACGCATGCTGTTCTATCGCTTTTTAGAGGTAGCACGTGTTCTTTGTTACTTCATTTTTAAATTTATGACCTAAGAGCTTAAGTACTGTCTGCATCTTGTCCATCACTGCTTGTCAACAGTGTTGTAGCCCCGGGTGCGCGTCTTCTGCCTCACAACGTTGATCGCGTACCTACGGCGTACAGAAGTACGATAAACATGTGTAGAGAGCGCGTGCCAGAAGTAAGTGAGGGTGTTGTAGGATTACCCGAGCTTTGGTTTTTGTTAAGTAGCGCTATAGAAGTTTATGGCTTACTTCGAGATGCTGTAATGATTGGTGCAGATGGGCTGTCGACCATGTGCATGCGAAGCAACATGGGTCTTTCGCAGACTTGGGCCCCTTAACTCTAGGCATTCTCTCCTAGCCCTAAGTTGTTACGGTGTCCACCTTGTGCTCATGGAAAGAACGTTTTGGGATCGACCGGCTGCAAGTGGAGTTATCATTCAGCTAGAGTTAAAAAGATGTTGGAATATTCAAGTTATTCCACTTAGGGGCTGAGAGGGCTCCTGCGTTAAGGCTGCCTGTACTTGCAGAGACCCCAGGTTCAATTCCCAGCACACATATGCAGCTAAGGAACTGTCCCTTGTAAGCGAGCTGGGTGGTGCCAAGGCCTTTTAAAACTGATACCTACACTGGGGAGGCAGAGGCAGGAATATCTTGATCAAGGACTACAGAGTGAAGGTGTCCAGGCCAGCGTGGGACTCAAAAATAAAGAACTCACAAAAGCCCAAAAAAAAAAAAATTAACTATCTGATAAAGAATCCATTATAGTCTTGACATGTAATTATAATTTTGTACTATATACAAATTACAATTACATGCCAAAAAAAAAAAAAAACTTAACCTTTTCTTTCCCATCTTTTAAGAATATTGGGGCGGGACGGATGGCTAAATATTCAAAGAAACTGATGTCTTACAGAGGAGCGCCAGTTTTTTGTCCTAGTAACCCACATGGCGCTAACAAACGGTCCCCCCTAAATCAAGTTGTCCCCAAGGATTCCATGCCATCCCCCCTGGGACTAAAGAATGTGTGCACTATCATAACAAGCCAGCAAGACACTCGATTGCATCACCCAAAAATAAAAAAATTAATTTTAGAAAGAATGTTACCAGAAACTGAGAAGAGATTGGATACCCATGGGAAGTAAGAATTTATCCAAAATTACACTAGCATGGAAACTAACTCGATGTATTAAAAGAGCAACAGTCGATTTTGGTGCATGTTAATTGACGTGAGTTTCAACAGAGTATCCAGTTTTGCCCAGACTCGTCTACAGGTCATAATGGGTTTTAGGACTTAGTAAAAAGAAATTGTGCAGATTGGACAACATTTGTTTGAAGCATAAAAATGAGTAAATGCAATTGAATAATCTGGATAGCTAAATTACTTTTGTCCCCCCTTACGCATAGCTTAAACGAATAAATCTGGTATAACAATTAACTGTTGGGATGGCACGAACACAATGTTCTTCTCATATTTTTCTTGTTCTGTATAATTATTCACTGGTAGCCAATTCTTCATCCTGATAGGAATGATTTAACTCTACTAAAATAAAACTTTTGTTTCCCAGTTTAATCACACTGCAGTAACCCAACAACAAGTGGTGACTTTGAAATCAGCTGTTCCTTGAATTTCCCCACTATGTTATGTAATAAACAACTGCTTTTTGGCCTATGGTCAAAAATAAACCCCTAAATACAAAAAAGGGAGTATAGATATTATAATGAAACTTTTGTTCACAAAAACCTTGCTCAACCCAAATTTAAAACTAACAAGGCAAAGGGATTTTTATGTTCACCAACAGGCCATGATCACCAACTTAATATGGCTATGAAGAAAGAAAATGTAAAGCTAATTGCAGTGAGTAAGATGCTTAAACCAGAAAGTGCCACAAGAATGAGGTTGGACGTCCCTCTGGCGCATTGAAGGGAAGAAATGCCTCAGATTGCTGCAGACATCAGTCCCCTCTGTGGATCCTGCTAGTAACAACTATTTTGTTCTGTTTTTGTGTATTTTAAAAATATTCTATTTATATTTCTTTTACATTAAATTTATATGGAACTTTCGTGCTTTGTACATCATTCTTCCAATCAGATCACGCATATTTTCCGGGCCTCCCTTCCCCCCCCCCCAACCATCCCCGATCCCAGATCATGAAAATTTTCTGCTCCGTAAACTCTGACTGTCCTTGCATCATCTTTTTCTCTGGTTTTTTTTTTTTTTTCATTTTTAGCTATAAGTGAACTACATGAGTACAGGCATCCTGCCGTGCAAAAACCAACTGCTAGTGCGGTTGGTGCCCAAACCCCCAAAGCCCCACCATCCAGTGGGTTGGTGCAGGATTTGTATTGTTTTTTCAAACAAGTTGTATCAAATGATGGTCCCAGGAACTACATCGCTGTAGTTTTCACTCACCCAATCACCACTAGCCCGTTTACATTCTAGTTCCACGAGCCCCTCTTCCCCGCAGATTGTTTCCCTAGGCTTAGAAAAGGGGCAACAGGATGGATGAGAAAGTAAAACAGCCCCTCTCTCTCTGAAGCTGTTGACTTGGACTCTGGTCAATTCTGGCTGTTCCCTTCATGGAGCTGACAGTTTTCCAGGAGTAAAACCTTTCAATCCCTACTGATGAATCAAAGCAATTAATATAATATAATGTATTTTAAGCAGCAACTAAGAAGTTTATGGGTAGGTTACTTTGGCATAGACACATATGTTGGATGATTGTTTAATCTATGAGTTACATTTTCCTCCTCCCTGTGTACAATATGACGGGTCTTACATGTGGCTTATACATCTTCCTAACCTGAGAGGAATTAAGCCTTGTTGGCACAGCCATGGGTTAGTCCTCCAAGGAGAGAGCCAATAGCCATATAAGATTTGGGACTAATACAGGCAGCATGGCTGGCCTCCTGGCTGCACCAGTATAAAACTATTTTTTGAAATGATTCCTCTAATGAAGCTTACTTCTATGTGGCCACAAAGGTTTTTAACACAAGAGAACTTTCTTTAACTCCCCCCCCATAAGAATAAGGAAAATTGTTGAATGAGTCGGTTTCTCCAGCTGTAGATTGGACCAACTATAAGATAATACTGCGGTTATAAAACCAGTAAACCACGGCCCTCATCTTTAATTGACTACATGAACCGATACGAAAAGCTTGATTTATCCTGGTACTTCAGACCAACTCATATCCCGTTAGGCTCCTTCAAGCTCATGCACTGTATCACCCCATATATTAATACAGGAGCTCTGACATCAACAATGGATATTCTAACAAGGAGATGTTGAGCCAGGGGATCCAAGCCCCCCAACAAATGGTAAAGGCTCCTTGCTCCAAACTGGGATATCTGCAGGAAAGAGGCGATAAGGCCCTGCTGTTGCCCTGAAACAAATGAAGATTCATGGGAGAGAGAACAGGCCCACTTGCAAGTATACAGAGGTCTCTGGAATCCACAGAATTACCAAAACCACTAAACAATAAAGCAAATATATGAGTCTCCTTGAGTCAACAAGACTTCCTCTCTCACACCAGCTACAACTCCATCTGCCTGGAAATAGCGTGCAGCAGTGCAGCCTATGCCTGTTGTAATCCCAAATCTAATTTGCTATTAGCTCTCTCCTTGGAGAACAACCCACGGCTGATGCCGCAGCTTACTCCTCTAAAGTTAGGAGTGTTTATAAACCCCACGAAGACCCTGCCAGTACTATAACAGAAGAAAAATTAATTATAGAATTAACAATCATCCACAACATCGTGCTATACAAAAGTAACCCACCATAACAATAATACTGTGTGTTAAATACCTATATATATAAAGCATTGGCTGTTTTCATTATAGGATCCGAAATGCTATATAATCTATAGCTATTTAAATACCATAATTCTAAATTGCACAGTGCTTCAATTAGAGAGGATCGAAAGGGATATCCTGACAAGTGCAGGACCCATGAAAAGAAAACGCCAGAATGACTAGAGACCAACATCCAGCCGCTCCAGAAAAAGGTAGTTTTTGCTTTCATCCAGCCCAATGTGCCTTTTCTAAGCCTACAGGAACAATCTGCGGAAGATGGGCGTGAGAATGTAAGGGCTTCGATTGGGTTTAATGTTGAAACTACAACAATTATAGACTGACACTCATTTGATCACTTATTGAACAAAGAGCCCCCCCCCCCGCTGGATGGTCGGACCCATGAGCTGTGTGAGTTTGGGCACAACTGCTTGCAAATTGGTTTTACATGAAGGATGCTTGTACTCACAAATTATCACTTATTGTTAAAAAAATGAAAACAAAACAAAAGAAAAAAAGCAGAGAAAGATGCAGAAAACTTATGGCAGAATGCATGATCTGGATGAATAGGGGTGGCGTTGGGGGAAGGGAAGGGGATATATGCCTGAACTGAATTTGGAAAATGATGTATGAAATGCACAAAGCATCAATAAAAAAATAAATTGCACAATAAAATAAAATAAAATAAAAGAGTCAATGGATTAGAACATACTTGGATGCATAGTCTGTAATCCCACTAGAGAGACAGATGCTGATGCATCTCTTGTGAGTTTGAGACCAACCTGGTCTATATACTGAATTTGATATGTCTTCATAGTGATACCCTGTCTCAAACAAAAGAATCAGTGTATCTGTAAAAATTGAAAAGATGACAAGCATAAATCATCTAAGGAAGGATAAGTTGTATATGTAAAGATAAGTTTTTTTCAAACACATTTTGGGATTAGTGAATAGAGTTTTGTTAATACAAGCCTATTCTATGTATAACTTATCCATTTTTTCCTATATTCTATGCCACCTCTTAGAGACTTATGCCACCAGGTTAGTAAAATAAATCATCCATGCAATCATATCCCCTACTCCAAAATAAGAATGCTAATAAGTACATGGTAGGTATATGGAAATAGAACATTCATACTCATAAAATTAACATTTAAAATAAGTAACAATATATTTATATTGGCCTCTTTTGTGAAGATGAAGAGGTATTCCTAAAAAATGTTAAAGATTTGTGCTTTTTGTATATCTCATAGATTTTTTACATTATATATTCATATTTTTCCAGAGAAATGTTTTTATTTTACTTCTTTTTTATCATTTTTTCAGTCCGATTTAGACATATTCCCCTTCCCATGCCCCCCACCCAACCCTCTTCATGCATTCTGCCATACATCTCTTCCATCTTTTTTTTCAGACTTTTTTTCACATTTTCCCTTTAATTTTATATTACTTCAGAATATGTATACTTATCCTCCACCCATATTGCAATATTACAAAATCTGAATATAAGTGGTAGGTTACTTCCCAAGCCCATTAAGGGATTCACCTTTTAACCATACCACTGCTTTCATATAAAAAGGATTTAACATAGACGATGCTCAGTTTGCTTCGTGACTAGGGATTTGGTGCTAACATTCACAAATTAAGGACACCATATACGTCATTTGTTTTTCAGGGACTGTGTTACTTTACTTGTCTTCTAGTTCCATCCATTTACCTGCAAATTTCATGATATCATCTTTCTGCTGCATAGAACTCCATTATGTAGATGTACAACATTTTCTGTATCCACTTGTTGGGTGAGGGACATTTGGGTTACTTCTAGCTTTTTGCTATTGTGAAGAGAGCTGCAGTAAATATAGATGTGCATGTGGCTCTGCAGTAGGATGAGTATTGTGGGTATATACCCAGGAGTGGTATGACTGGGTCAAGTGGTAATTTCTTTTTTTTTTTTTTTTTTTTTTTTTTTTTTTTTGTGTATTTTTGAGGCAGGCCCTCCTTTGGGAAGAGCTGGGCCCTGGGAGCTTTCAATTCCTAGACAGGCTAGCCTTTAAACACACAAGAGCCACCCTGCCTCTTGCCTCCCACCCAATGATTGCTGGGAATAAAGGCGTGTGCCACCACCCCAGCTTCAATTTTCAGTTTTTAAAAAAATTTTTATGTATATTATTTTTTTGTGAGACAGGGTCCCACGTAGCCCCAGCTGTCCCCGTGAACTTGCTATGTAAAAGACCAGGCTGGCCGTTGAACTCACAGAGATCTGGCCCTTCTGCCTGATTTCTTTGCTCGCTGAGGGGCTAGGAATTTTAAAAAGCCATGACAACTACACTTGGGTTTCAATTTGTTCAGGTCCCCTTTTTAAGAGTTTTTTGTGTCCTTCCACATGGGAAATTGTCCATAGGGTTTGCATGAGTTTCACATTCCCACCCAGCAGTGGATGAGTTGTGTCTCTTTCCCCAACAACCTCTCCAGCATCTGGAGTGATTTGTTTTCCTAATCTTACCAGTCCTCCACCAGGGTAGGACTTAAAGTGGTTTTAATTTTTATCTCCTTAATTATTAGCGAAATTGAACATTTTTCTGATATGTTTTTTTTTTGTTCTCAGCCCATCTTATCAAGTGTTAATTTCTCTACTGCGAAACTTTTACTTACATCTGTTGATAGTGTTTGTTGGTCCCTTGGATCCTTTTGGGTTTTTTGAGTAAGTTTAATGTTCCCCTGGATGCTAAATCTGACGTATCATTGGTGAAAGGTTTCCACTCCCAACCTGTGTGAGTATATCTTCCATTGTTTTCTTTCTCTTCACTTTACAGTTGTTTTTTTTAGTGTTAGTGAGGTCCCAGTGGTCCCCTGTTTGTTTGACCTTGTGTTCCCAGTGTAGCCAGATGGTCCCCTATGGATTTTAGAAAGTCATTTTTTCTTGCCCTATGTCTTGTAAGTTTTACTTGCCAAGGTTGTTCTTTTTCCATCATTTTTCAAGTTCTAATTTCAATTTGAGGTCTTTGGATCCCTTGGAGTTTGATATTTGTGGCAATGGGAAAAAAGGTTAGGAGGGGTTTTCAGCTTCAAATCTTTCTAAACCACGTTTCACCAAAGTCCAATTTGTCACAGTAGTACCAGCATTTTGCGAAGCAGTGTCCATTCCTCCATTGTGTCTGCTTGGCCCTCTTGTCAAATATTAGGTGGCTGCAAAACTTGCATGTGCTTAAGTTTTTGGACAATTCCGATTTTTGTTTCCATCCGTCAGATGTCTGTGTTTGGTGTCCAAGTCCCACCCAAAGAACCAGGCGGTTTTTAATTACGTATCGCTGTAATATAAGTTTTGTTGAAGTCCAGTATGGTTATCCGTCCTAGAGGTACTCTGTTTTGTTCAAGGTTGCCCTTAGCTTCTCCAGCAACCTTTTTGTTTTTTTCCACATGAAGTTTTAAGGATTTTTTTTTTCTAAGTTGTGGAGAAAGAAACAAACCATGGGGAGTTTTTGGCGGATGTGGCACTGAATCGGTATATTAAATTTTGGGTAGGAATGGCCATTAGTATTTAAGTTTTTTCCATTCCAGGAGCCTGGCATCTTTCATATGGGTATTTCTTCTATGTCAATTCGTTCAGAAGATTTAAAATTGTTCCACTGTAGAGATCTTGTTGGTATCTTTAGTTGGTTTAATCCCAAGGTAATTTTGGCGGGGGAAAACGTGGTCTGTGATAATGAAAGTGTTTTCCTCACTTGTAAGTGTTCCTTCTCTGTTTTGCTTGTTTTTAGTAGAAAGGAAGCTGGCGAACTTTCCTAGGTGTAATAATTCTGTTATCTTAAACCGCCACCCACCAAAACTTTTTCTGAAACTTTTTCTGTGATTATTTCCAGGAGTTTTTAGTGGGGGTGGCAAAGTTTTTTGTGTCTCTTAGGGACAGAACCAAGCATATCAAGCTGAAAAAAGGAAGTAAAAGGGGAGTTTGACTTCCTACTTTTTACCAAATTAGTATTTCCTTTAATTACCCCTTGTGCTGTCTTGTTATAATATGCTGAGCAAGTTTTTTTTTTTTTTTTTTTTTTTTTTTTTAGTCCCCCCCCCCCCAACCTTTTTTGAGACGGGTCCTCCATGTAGCATCAGCGTTGTTGCCCTAGGAATTTTTGGTGTCGTAGAGACCAGGGCTGGCCTTGAAATCACAAAGAGATACGCCTGCCTCTGCTCCCAAGTGCTAGGATTAAAGGTAATGTCCCAACATGCCTGGCTGGTCTTGTTTTTTCTTGGGAGATTTTGAATTACTAAGTTTGATTTTCCCTCATATGTTTTATGAAGTCACCTGTCAGTATCCTTCTTAAAAGCTTTAGTGATTCTCATGTTTTCAGGTATTCATCCATTTTCTTAGGTTTTTAAATTTAGTTTAATATTTATTAAGCCATATTCCATGTAGCTGGGCGTGGTGGGCCACACATGCCTTTATCAATAGCAATTTGGGAGGTGGACGGCAGGCTGATCTTGGGAGTTAAGGCCCCCTGGTCGAGAGAGTGAGTGAACAGGACAGCCCTGGGGCTACAGGGAGACCCGTGGTCCTCCAAAAGACCAAAAAAAAAAAAACTTTCTTGTATTAATTGGTCCTGAAATCTTTGTTATCACTGATCATGTGACAGTGGTTCCCCCATTTCACGAGCTTGACTTCTAATCAAATATGTAGTCACGTTCTTTCTAGCTTTTGGTTATTGAGTATTTGGTTGTTTTCTTTTCTTTGTTTCTGGTGCTTCTTTGATTTCCTTTTTTCCTCCTGCTTAATTTTTTAATTTTCCCCTCTTGTTCCCTTTTTGGGCCTTTTAGAATGCTTTCTTGTTGCTGTCAAGGACGGTTTTCAGATCCATGTTAAGATCATGTATTTTGGGTTCTTTTTGTTGGCTCTGTTTTGTTTTTGTTTTTTGGCCTTTTTTTTTTTTTTTTTTTTTTTTTTTTTTTTTTTTTTTAAAGTATCCCATAGGGGGTTTGTTTGTGTTTTGTCTTTTTTTTTTTTTTTTTTTTTTTTGGTTTTGTTCTTTATTTTCTTCCTTGACCCAGTCAGTGTTCAGGAGATGTGTCCCATTAGTCCTCCAATGGGTTCGTGTAGAGAGAGGGGGCGTATTCTGGTGTTTGAAATATTGAGCGTTATGAAACTGTAGTCCTGATAGAATGCAAATGGGATCAGAATATATACCTATTTTAAATTTGCTGGGATTTTTTTTTCTGTGTTCCCCCAGTAAAAAAGTATGTGTTCAATTTTGGAGAAATTTCCAGAGGGTGATGAGTAGAAACCATATTCTCTGTTTTTGGTGGAATATCCGGTAGATATTTTTGTGGAAGTCTGTTTTGGTGTACAGTTGTATTGGGTTTCAGTTTTCCGATGTCCGCCCTATTTTTTTTGTCCAATTGACCTGTCCACAGGCATCAGTTTTTAATATTGAAGTTTCAGTACTATTAGTTTTCGGGGATTTAATCTTTGGTTTGTCTTTGTGGTCCTGCAGAATTGTGCTTATAAAAATTTGGTGCACCAGAAGTTTGGGGCATATATATTCAGGATTGTTAAATATTTCATGGTTTAATTGTTCCTTTGATAATTATGTAATGGCCCTCTTTGTTCTCTTCTGATTAATTTACTTCAAAGGATATTTTGGTCTGATATTAAAAAAAATAGCAAAACCTCCTGCTTGCTTTTTTGGTACCAATTTTTCTTGGAATATTTTTTCCCTTCCTTTCACATTAAGGTAGTTTGCCAGATCCCTTGAGAGTGGGAGAAAAATGGCTCGCTTGTAGAAAGCCCTATAGAAGAGGTTGTTTTTTTTCCGTAGTTAGTGAGGAATGGGGGGGTTTTCTTGTAGAAAGCCTATTAGAGAATGGTTTTTGTTCATAATCCATTTCTCCGCCCAGAGTTAAATGTCTTTGTTTTGATTGGGGGAGGTTTAGTCCATTTATATTAAGTTTATAATTGAGAGATGTTTGTTGACCCGCTTCCTTTTACCTTATTAGCCATTTGCATTTTTAGCTTTAAGGTTTCTACTTCTGCAGTTTATGTTTTTATTAATTCTCTTCCTAGGAGCCTAGGGTTAATTGTTCCTTTCTTCTTTTGTGGTATTGCTTTCATCAACGTATTTCCTGAAGGTTTGGGTTTTTTGGGAACAATGTATTCTGTCCATCTTATTTTATGCTGTTGGACATGTTTTGCGGGCATAGTGTAAGCCCAGGGCGTCATCTGTAAAAGTCCCCGTTTACACTAGAATATTTTGGGTCCATTTCTGCCGGCTTTTCATAGGTTTGCATTGAAAAGTACAGCCTGTAAAATGTGGCTCTTTTCGCTATCCTCTCCCTCCCTCCTCTCTTTTTTTTTTTTTTTTCCTCTCTCCCCTCTCTCCCTCTTTTTTTCTTTTTTTCTCTCCTCTCCTCTCTCTGTCTCTCTGCCTTTTTTGTTTCTCTTGCCTAAAAAAAAAAAAAAAGAGGAAAAGTCAGACTGTAATTCTGAATGGGTTTCCCCTTATATGGTAATTTGTTGTTTTTCTCTACTTGTGGGCTTTCCGGAATTTGTCTTTTATTGTGGTTGGGGCATCTTAGCCTTTTAACTATGAGACGGGTGGGGGAGTGTTAATTTTTTGATTCTTGTCCTATATTGGGTGTTGTCGCTGGTGGTGCTTCTTGTATTGGGTATGGGTTTGTCATTTGTCAGTTTGGGGAAATTTTATACTATTATTCTGTTGAAGATACGGATCAATACCTTTGTCCTGGGATTTTCTCCTTCCTCTATTCAAATGATGTGGGAGGTTTTGGTTGGTGTTTTTTCATAATGTACCACAGTTCCCTGATTGGTGTGCTAGTCATTGTGGCATTTTTTAATAATGTTTTACTTTAGCAGTCTAGTTCTTCCTACTTTATCTTCAATACCTGATATCCCCTGGTTTTCTGTTTTAACTCTGTTAATGATTCTTTCTCCTCTCATTTCGTGCTGATTAGATGTGTGTTTGATTTTTTTATTTTCAATCCTGGTAGTTTTATTTTTTTTTTTTAGTATTTCCAGTTCCTTCTAGAGCTTGTCTTTCTCTCCTTCTAGANATAAAAGAAAACAAATGATCCACTCAATAGTTGGAGCAAAGAGCTGAACAGAGACTTCACAAGTGAGGAATTAGAGATGGCTGAGAAACACCTTAAAAAGTGTTCAACATCACTAATCATTAAGGAAATGCAAATCAAAACTACTTTAAGATATCATCTTACTACAATAAGACTGGCTAGGATCAAGAAAACAAATGATACCAAGTGCTGGAGAGGTTGTGGGGAAAGGGGAACACTCATCCACTGCTGGTGGGAATGTAAAAATACAGCCACTATGGAAAACAGTGTGGAGAACCTTTGGAAGACTTGGGACGAACTTGCCACCTGACCCAGCCATACCACTAGGCATGTACCCTTAAGTCTCATCCCACTGCAGAGATACATGTAAGGACATGTTTATTTCAGCTCTCTTCACCATAGCAATGTGCTGGAACCAACCTAAATGCCCCTCAACTGATGAGTGGATAGAGAAAATGTGGTACATCTACACAATGGCGTTCTATGCAGCAGTAAAGAAAGATGACATTATGAACTTTGCAGGAAAATGGCTGGAGCTAGAGGATATCATGCTGAGTGAAGTAACACAGTTCCAGAAAAACAAACGGTGAATGGTATCCCTCATCTGAGGTTGCTAGTGCCAATTACCTAGTTGAAGTATTTCTTATGTATGGCCCCTTGAGCTTTTGTCCAAAGCAGCTGGGAGTGATGCATATTGGAAACAGCAGCAACAACAACAACAACAGGAAGGACTGCATCGAAGAACTAACTGAAACAGTGGACCTCTGCTTAAAACAGTCAACTTCCTTATGGAGAATATTGAGAAAGACTGAGAAAATGTTGAAAAGCATGTTTGGCAGAATGCATGAATTCTGGTGGGGTGGCGGAATGGGAGTAGGGACATGGGTCTAGATTTGATAAAAAAATAAAGAATGAATTGAGCTTTTTAATCTCTTCTGGTTTGTTTTACTGTGAAGCCTATTTCATCAGATATTAAAATTTCAGCTCCTTAAATTAGATATTAGAACCCAGGTATTAGAATCTTGGAATATTTATTTTCACCTTAGTGTCTGAAATAGCTTCTGTCCTTGGTCTGGGGAGTTATTTCATTGATATTATTGAAATCAGTTATTATTGGAAGATGTATATTGTTTCCCATCATTTTAATTTCTCTTTCCACTTTTTGGCTAACTTTTTGTTTCTACAGTTATATTTTCATTTAATTTCTTTCTGTTGCCCCTTGGGTACAGTTGTTCCTTTCTTCTGCTCTTTGTATTGTGACAGCCAATAAAAAAAAATAGACCCCATGGAATTGGGTTATAGATGGTTATAAACCACTAAGTTAGTGATGGGAACTGAACCCAGTTCCTCTGCAAGAGCCGTAAGTGTTAATTAATTAATTAACTAATTAATTAATGTGTTTTGCTTGCATGTATTTAAGTGGATCTATATCATACAACGCCAGTGGTGGAGAAGGGGGCTTTGGATCACCTGGACTGCAGTTTTGGACAGTTGTTAGACACCATGTGGTGCTGAGAACTGATTCCAGGTTCTCTAGAAAAGGAGCCAGTGATCTCTCCAGACCATAGGATTATGTTCTTTTAAAATATTTATTATTGTTCTTAAATGTGCATAGGTATATTACCTGTATGTAGATCATTTCACATATACAGTGCTCAAGGAGCCAGAAAGATAGCATCAAATCCCCAGGAACAGGAATTCAAAGGCAGGTTTGTCTAAACTTAAGCTCTATATATATATGAGAGAAAAAAGAGAGAATCAGATAAAAAGAATTTTTCAGTAGGCTTGAAATAAATACTTCCTGTAGTTTTTCACACCACATGTCTCTTTCCTCTTTCCCCCCCACATAACATTCCCTCCTCCCTCCCCAGTTAAATTATTCCCCTTTCCCACATTTCCCACTTGATAATCACTGTCTTTTGTAATCCATCCCTTTTTTTTTAATTTTATTTATTTCCGTGTGCGTATGAATGTATTGTCTGCATGCAAGTTTGTGCACCCATGACGTGCAATGCCGCGGAGGTCAGAAGAGGGTGTTGGATTCCCCCGGAACTGGAGTTCTCCTGGAATTGGAGTTTCAGACGGTTCTCAGCCACCATGTGGGTGCTGGGGATCGAACCCGGGTCCTCTGTAAGAGCGGTCGGCACTCTTAACCGCTAGGCCATCTCTCCAGCCCCCATGTAACCCATCCCTTTTAACTTTCTTTTTCCTACTCCCATGGTTTCTTATATTACCCTGACTCCCACCTTCCAAGTTTACTATCTTCATTTTCCCCATTTCCTCTTGATAAGAACCTGTCTCCTACTATCTTCCTCTCTCCACTTCCTCGTTCTCTATTCCCATGGTTCCTTTCCATTTTCCTGGTTCCTGAGGTTACATCATTTAGGGATTCAGAGATAATATCCACAAATAAGAAAACATGTCACTTGTTTCCTTCAGTGTATGTTGTTTCACTGGCTATAATGGGTTCTTGGTCCATCCATTTATTTTCAAATTTCATAATTTAGTTTTCCTTTGCTGCTGAGAGCTTTTGTGAAAATGTACCATATTTTCATTATCCATTCATCAACTGAGGGACATTTAGGTTATTTTTCATTCCTTAGTCATGTGAAAAGAGCAGCAATAAACATGTATGCAGAAGTATCTCTGTAGTAGGATGAGTTTTTTGGGTATATCTTAAGGAGTAATACTAATTAAAATTTTTTTCATGAGTGTATTGATTGCCTTCGTGGTCTAAATGCACTCATGTTGTACAGTGTCCTCAGATGTTAGAAGGCATTAGATTCTCTGGAACTGGAATTATGGATAATTGTTAGCCTATATGTTGGGTGCTGGGAGTCAAAACCAGGTCCTCTGCAAGAGCAACCAGTGCTCTTAACAACTGAGCCATCTCTCCAGTTCCTGAGTTGTAGTGATATAACTAGATAATATGTGAAATTTACGTTTAGTTTGTTCAGAATTCTCCACACCACTTTTCATAGTTGATGGTAGCATTTTGCAGCCCCACCAGGATTGTATGTTCATTCCCTCTCCAGGAACAGCCAGTACTCTTAACTGCTGAGCTGTCTCTCTAGCCAAATTATTATTACATTGGAAAAGGCTATATAGGATAAGCCACAACATCCTATATATTCACAGGCTTGTGTGATTATTATTTTGTGGATGAGCTATATATTAGAGGAAGTCAGCTTACTTTATATCAGTTGCAGCCACTTTTTTTTACTTTATCTCATTTTATTTTTTATTTTTTTATTTTATAATATTCCAAAATATGCGTATATAAACTCCACACATAAGTCAAAATTACAAATTCTGAAAATAAACTATAGGTTGATTTCTAAACATATTTAGAGATTCACATTTTAACAGTAAAGTTGCATGCAGGTAAAAAGATGTGTAACTTTACATTCTTATTTTGTTTTTAGAATATGACTACATATCTTCTATCCATATATGGTAATTACAATGTGTGAATATAAGTGGTAGGACAATTCTAGAGCCCATTTAGAGATTCACATCAGAATAGCACAGCTGCTTTCAGATACTATGAAATATAATAATAAAGTTCTCAGTTTGCCTGCCAACTGGGGATTTGGTGTTAGCAACCACAAATGAGGGAAACCATTCGCCTTTTTCCTCCCCTGGGACTGTGTTGCTTCACTTAGCATGATTGCTAAGTGTTCCATCCATTTACCAGCAAAGCTTGTGATGATGTCATCTTTCTTTACCACTGCATAGAACTCCATTGTATAGATGTACCACATTTTGCTATCCAGTCATTAGTTGAGGGGCATGTCAGTTGGAACATTTTTTTTTTCTTTTTAGTTTTACCCTTTTTTGGTATTTTTGAGACAGGGTCTCCCTTTTAGTACCAGGTGTCCTGGAGCTCACTCTGTAGACCAGGCTGGCCTTGAACCCACAGAGATCCACCTACCTCTGCCTCCCGAGTGCTGGGATTAAAGGCATGCGCCACCACGCCCGGCGGAACATTTCTTTAATGGATACTAAGTCCTGAGTGAAAGGATGGAAAAAAAATATCCAAGTAAATGGTACCAAAAAGCAAGCAGGGGTGGCTATTCTAATATCAGACAAAATAGACCTCAGAGTAAAATTAATCAGAAATGACAAAGAAGGTCACTATATCCTTATCAATGGAACAATTAACCAGGAAGATTTCACAATCTTAAATGTTTATGCACCAAACTCTGGTGAACCGAACTTTATAAACACAATCCTTCAGGACCTCAAGACACAGATTAATCCCAGCACACTACTATTGTAGGGGACTTCAATACCCCACTGAGCCCCCTGGATAGGTCAGCTGGACAAAAAATAGAGAGACATCAGAACTGAACAATACAATACACCAAATGGACCTCACAGATATCTATAGAATTTTCCACCCAAACACCAGAGAATATACTTTCTACTCAGTGCCCCATGGAACATTCTCCAAAATCAACCACATACTGGGACACAAAAGAAATCTCAACAAATACAAAAGGATTGAAATTACTCCATGCATTCTATCAGACCACAGTGCAATAAAGCTCAATATTAACACCAGGGTAAGCCCTACTAACTATAAGAACACATGGAGACTAAACAACACAATCCTGAACAATGAGTGGGTCAGAGAAGAAATAAAGAATGAAATAAAAGCATTCCTGGAACTAAATGAAAATGACAATACAACACAACAAAACCTGTGGGATNTCTTTCAAACAGACCAAAAAAAAAAAAAAAAAAAAACAAAAAAAAAAACTTCTTGTATTATTGTCTGAATCTTTTTATAACTGTCATGACGTTTCCCATTTTATCTTGACTTCTATCAATTTGTAGCTGAACTTTCTTTCTAGCTTTTGGATTTATTGAGTCTTTTTGTTATTTTCTTTGTTTCTGTTTCTTTGATTTCTGCTTTAATTTTTATTTCTCTTGTCTTTTGGGCTTAGGAATTACTTCTTGTTGCCTGTCAAGTGCTTTCAGATCCAGTGTTAGATCATTTATTTGTGTTCTTTTTGTTTCTGTTTTGTTTTGTTTTGGCACTTAGTGCTGTAAATTTCCCTCTTAGGACTACTTTTAAAGTATCCCATAGGTTTTGTTGTGTTTTGTCTTTTTTATGTAGTTCCAGGAATACTTTTTGTTCTTTATTTCTTCCTTGACCCATTCATTGTTCAGGAGTGTGTCATTTAGTCTCCATGTGTTCTTGTAGATAGTAGGGCTTATTCTGGTGTTGATACTGAGCTTTATTGAACTGATAGATAGTCTGATAGAATGCATGGGATTATATATATCCCATTTTATTTGCTGGGATTTTTTTCTGTGTCCCAGTATGTTGTCAATTTTGGAGAAATTTCCACAGGGTGATGAGTAGAAAGCATATTCTCTGGTGTTTGGGTGGAATATTCGGTAGATATTTGTGAAGTCTGCTTGGTGTATTGCATCGTTCAGTTCAGATGTCTCCCTCTTTATTCTTTGTCCAATTGACCTGTCCATAGGGATCAGTTTAATGTTGAAGTTCCGTACTATTAGTGTTCTGGGATTAATCTTTGTCTTGTGGTCCTGCAGAATTGTTATTATAAAATTTGGTGCACCAGAGTTGGTGCATATGTATTCATGATTGTTAAATGTTCATGATTAATTGTTCCATTGATAATGATGTAATGGCCCTCTTTGTCTCTTCTGATCAGATTTACTTCAAAGTATATTTTGTCTGATATTAGAATAACAACTCCTGCTTGCTTTTTGGTACCATTTTCTTGGATATTTTTTTCCCTCCTTTCATCTTAAGTTTGTGCCTATCCTGAGTGAGATGGCTTTCTTGTAGAGAGCCTATAGAGAGGGTTTTTCCTATTAGTGAGATGGGTTTCTTGTAGAAAGCCTATAGAGATGGATTTTCATAATCCATTCTCCCAGATTACGTCTTTTGATTGGGGGAGGTTAGTCCATTATATTTAAGATTATACTGAGAGATGTGTGTTGCTTCCTTTTACCTTATTATCCATTTGCATTTTTGCTTTAGGTTTCTACTTTGGCAGTTATGTTTTTATTAATTTCTCTTTCTAGGTGCCTTAGGATAGTTGCTCTTCTCTGTCTTTTGTATTGCTTCACATATTCTCTGAAGGTTTGGTTTTTGGGACATGTATTCTGTCATCTTATTTATGCTTTGACATTTTTGCTGGGTATTGTAAAGCAGGGCTGTCATCTGTAGTCCTTTAGCACTAAGAATATTTTGGTCCATGTTCTTCTTGCTTTCATAGTTTTCATTGAAAAGTCAGCTGTAATTCTGATGGGTTTCCCCTTATATGTATCTTGTTTTTCTCTTGTGGCTTTCGGAATTGTCTTTGTTTGGGGCATCTAGCCTTTTAACTATGATACAGTGTGGGGAGTTTATTTTTTGATCTTGTCTATTTGGTGTTCTGTATGCTTCTTGTATTTGTAATGTGTTTGTCATTTTTCAGTTTGGGGAAATTTTCCTCTATTATTCTGGTGAAGATCTGATCATAACCGTTGTCCTGGGATTTTTCTCCTGCCTCTATTCCTATGATGTGGAGGTTTGGTGTTTTCATAATGTCCCACATTTCCTGATTGTTCTAGTCTTGTGCATTTTTTCATAATGTTTACTTGAGCATTCTAGTTCTTCTATCTTATCTTCATAACCTGATATCCTGTTTTCTGTTTACTCTGTTACTGATTCTTTCTCCCCTCATTTCACGCTGATTAGATGTGTGTTTGATTTTTTTATTTCATCCTGTATTTTTTTTTTTTTTTTTAGAATTTCCATTTCCTTCTCGAGCTTGTATTTCTCTCCTTCTAGATCCTTGATTCTCTGCTTGGTTTCCTGTTTCATTTCAGCTTTGGATTTCTTCAGTGTTTCTACTTCCTTCCAGCATTTGTCATTCTCTCCATCCAGTTCCTTCCAGAGTTTGTTCCTTCAGTTCTTTGATTTGTTCTGTATATTCCTTGATTTTTTTGAGTATGTCCATTTTCTTTTAAAGTCTGTGTCCTGGGTTACTTCCAGGGAGAACTCATTGTTGGAGTCTTTCATAGGACTAATAAAATTTGGTAGAGATTTATTGTTTGCTTTTCCCATAGTGTTGATTTTTCCTTGTGCCTTTAGCATGTGGATTTGATTTGTTGATTGTAATCTGATGTGGAATTGGAGTGTTTCTTCCTTAGGATGAAGGGCTGCTCCTCTAGGTTGACTGGAGTGGCAGGTTTGCTGTCTCTTCTGTTACCTTGTGCTCCCAGTCTCTATAGCTGTTCCCACCAGGACAGCCACACTGTGGGGTAAGGAGGAGTGGTTTGGTTGGTCTGCAAACCGGCCCTCTGGGCACAGTGCCTGGGCTCAGGTGCAGTTCCAGATGAGTCATGCAGAGGTGCATGGATTTTCCAGCACTCTTACCAATCCCCTTAGGAAGTTGAGTCCCACCAGCTCTCTGGGTGCAGTCCCTGCCTTGGGTGCAATTCCTAAGGAGTTGTGACTATATTTATATTTTTAACTGTAAAAATACTGTAATCTTGTAGGTTATTCCTCTCAGATTGTACCAAAATTTTAAGTCATGTCTTTGATTTCCTTGATTTCCTGTGGTAGGTATTGCCAACTGATGTCTTCCCATATTCTGCTATTAACGTCATAATTATAAGATCATTTTTATTGTGTTCTCTTGGAATAATTTCTCTTCCTAGTCCCATTTGTGTTTTTAAAAGAGAACAATTAAAAATGTACTATAGTTAGGCATGGTGGTGCATGCCTTTAATCCTAGCACTCAGGAGGCAGAGGCAGGTGGATCTTTGTAAGTTCAAGGCCAGCCTAGTCTACAGAGTGAGTTGCAGGATAGCTGGGGCTACAGGGAGACCCTCTCTTGAAAAGACCAAAACAAACAAGCAAACAAACAAACAAACAAACAAACAAACAAACTGTACTCTATGGCACAAAAACACTATATCCAAATGCGGTTACATAAACAAAGGCTAGTGCAATGACATTGGTGAATAAATAATGCAGTTACTAACATCTTGACTTCAGCGGCAAGTGAAATTATTCAACAGAGCTTTCTGGGTAATCCTGAGTTTGTCTGTTTGTTTGTTTTGATTTGTTATTTATTTATTTTGTCTTTTCTGGGACAGGGTCTCCCTATAACCCCAGCTGTCCTGGAACTCACTCTGTAGACCAGGGTGGGCTTGAACTCACAAAGATCCACCTGCCTCTAACTCCTGAGTGCTAGAATCAAAGGCTTGTGCCACCACACCTGGATTAAAGGTGGTTCTTGGCTGCCATGTGGGTGCTGGGTATTGAACCTGGATCCTCTGCAAGAGCAGTCAGTGCCCTTAACTGCTGAGCCATCTCTCCATCCCCAAGCCTGAGTTTCATTCTTAAACACAGATATATGTTTACACATGAGCACTTATATATATATATCATATATATATATATATATATATATGATATATATATATATGTATATATATATCTATGTCTATATATATATATGATAATAAACTTGTTTTAAAGACCTTAAGCTTTTCACACCTTATGAAAGTTTTATGATTTTTTTCTGTTTTTCAGCTTCAGACATGCTATCATAATACATCATCAAAACCAGTCCCATTCTGGTTACTATTTTTTCATCAGTTTCCCCTTAAACTGTTCACACACACAAAAAAAAATTGTTAACTTTAAGTGTAACATAATTTTTAAATTTTATTTATTTATTTTATTTTTACGTGTATGAAGTTATGCTGATGTAGTGCTGCATCCATCTGCAATGCCTCGGAGGTCAGAAGAGGGTGTCAGATTCCCCTGGAACTGGAGTTTTCCTGGAATTGGAGTTACAGACGGTTCTCAGCCGCCATGTGGGACTGGGGATCGAACCTGGGTGCTCTGCAAGAGCAGTCGGTGTTCTTAACCGCTAGGCTATCTCTCCAGACCCCAAGTGTAACATAATTTGGCATAGCTTATAAATATTAATATCTGTCTACTTACCATGAAATCAAAAAAAAGTTTCTGAATTGAAAAGTTTCATTTTTGTTTGGGTGCTCATAATTTTGTTTTGATTAGCAGTTCCATCATTTGTAAGTCTAATATTTAGTTGTATTGATTGGAATTACAGTACATAGCAGTTTAGTTGGTTGATTTCCCCCTCCCCCTGCCTTTGAGACAGTCTTATTGGCTAGCCTACAACTTATATATCTTCCTGACTCAGCTTACACACTTGTCCAGTCCTCCTCAATTTCCTAAGTGCTGAGGTTGTATGAATTTGCCACCAGCTTTGAATATGTTTTGGTTTGGCTTCTTATTTATTTTTCAGTTGTTTTAATTTGCCTGTTTGTCTATTTCCATTTGTCTCAGTCAGCAGTTTTACCAAAAGGGCCATAGTACATAAACAAAATACTATCAATTGTCAAATTAAAAATAAAATTAACCAAAAAAAAAATACTACTAAGAACAATAATGTAACTGAAGATAGCATAAGCTGGGGAAAATGTTAATGTCCCAGTATGATTTAGACCCTATTTTAGAAGATTCTGTTAATAATAAAAGATAAACTCCTGGATTTACAGCACTGAGACTGGACTATACATGAAGTCCAGGGTTTGATTTCCAGAACCACATAAACTCGGATGTGCTAGGGTATCCGATGCCAAGATAAAGGCCAAATCAGTGTGAATTAAAAGTAAACAAAGGCAGACATTTATTCCAGGAAATGACGCTCCGTCTTTGGTAAATCCATGGCCCGTCAGGACTACAAGAAAGTGCACATCCAGGAGGTGGGAGAGCCTTTTACAGCTAGGGGAGGGGAGATAGTAACATGTTGGAATCTGGCCAATTAAGCCTAGTCAAGGGCTCAGATCTGGAGGTCTCCTGGGAATCTGGCCTGACCAGAAGAGCAGAGAGGGTCTTTCTGGTCTATGCCATATTGGCTTTTCCCCGTGGCCTGACCTAAAGATATCTTTAATCACAGCGTTTAGGATATAGGGGCTTAGAAGTACAAGATTATTCTAAGCTACACAATGAATTCAAGGAAAACTTTAGCTATATGAGATCCTACCATAAAAACAGAGATAACTCAGAAAGCATGGTGGTACACACCTTTAATCCCAGTATTTGAGAAGCAGAGGCAAGTGGATCGCTGTGAGATCCAGGACAGCCTGGACCACGTAATTCCATGTCAGCTGTAGCTACAGGAAGACCCTGTCTCAAATATCTCAAAACAAAACAAAAATGAAAATAACTATTTTTAATTTTCTTATGATACAGTTTCTATGTTCAGCTCTCTGTTTTGCTTTCTTTTAGTTTGAAGAAAATCCTGTTCTGAATAATCTTATTGAACAAAGATTCTCTGAATATGCACATATTCTATGAATATGCATCACCATTTTTGTCATTTGACTGAGTGATGTTAAAGAAATTTTTTTCTATGTTCGTGAGTATATTGCCTACATGTATGTAAGTGCATTCATGTCATACACTGCCCATGGAAGGCAGAAGAGGGTGTTGGGTCTCCAACTTAAAGCTAAGACCAGTTGTTGTCTGCCATGTGGGTACTGGGAATTAAACCCAAGAGCAGCCCGTGCTCTTAACTACTAAGCCTAATTTCATTTTCTAAACAGTTGTGAGGTCTAAGCCAAGTGAAAGCTCTTATCCAAATTTATGAATGAGAAAAATCACTGTAAACTCAAGATTATAGACCATTTGACTCTTAATTTCTGAGTCATTTCTCCAATCCAAAAATGTACTTTTTTATTTTTTTATTATTAATTTTATTTATTTCTATATGTCTATGAATGTACTGTCTGCATGCAAGTTTATGCACCCATGTCGTGCTATGCAGCGGAGGTCAGAAGAGGGTGTCGGATTCGCCTGGAACTGGAGTTCTCCTGGAATTGGAGTTTCAGATGGTTCTCTGCCACCATGTGGGTACTGGAGATCAAACCCGGGTCCTCTGTAAGAGCAGTTGGCGCTCTTAACTGCTAGGCCATCTCTCCAGTCCCCAGAAATATAGTCTTAAAAAGTGTTTTTTAAAAAATATGCTGGGCATGGTGGCATACGCCTTTAATCCTAGCACTCAGGAGGCAGAGGCAGGTGGATCTCTCTGAGCTCAAGGAAAGCCTGGTCTACACATCGAGTTCTATGCCAGCTGGGGCTACATGGAGACCCTGTCTCAAAAAGGCAAAAAAAAAGTGTGTCATGTATTTTCCATAATATAATAACTATCGTATTTTTTCACACAAAATTATATTAAGGATACCAGTGTCACAAGCATACCTGCTATACATGTCCAAACAAAAAAAGAATGTGACGGTATTTATTTATTTATTTATTTATTTATTTATTTATTTATTTATTTAGTTCGTTAGGTTACTAGTTTGTTAGTCAGTCAGTCAGTTAGTTAGTTAGTTAGTTAGTTCGTTAGTTCATTAGTTCGTTAGGTTACTTAGTTTGTTAGTCAGTTAGTTAGTTAGTTTTATGTGTATGAGTGTACCTTCTGCAAGACCTGATGTAAGCAAGGGAAAGATGTATTGAGACTGCACTTGCAAGTTTGCAGTTGGTCTCTGGAATACCAGAGAGTGTTACCAAAGGCCACTAAACCAATGAAGCAAATATAGGTCTCCTTGAGTCAAGCAAGACTCCTCCATCAGCACCAGCTATCCCTCACCTGCCTGGAAATACTATGCAGCAGTGGAAGCCATATGCCTGCACATCCCAAATCTAATCGGGAGTGTGGATTTTGTCTTTAGGTATATTTATGTGTTTCATGGTAATTTACTGATTTATGTATGTTGAACCATCTCTGCATCTCTTGTATGAATCCAACCTGCTCATGATGCATGATCTTTTTGATGTGGGTCTGTATGTGATTTGCAAGTATTTTGTTGAGAATTTTTGCATCTGTGTTCATTAATGATATGGGCCTATAGTGTTCTTTCGTTTGTGTCTTTTGCCTGGTTTTGGTATTAGAGTAATGCTGGCTTCATAGAAGGAATTTGGGGTATTTCCCTCTGTCTTTATCCTTCTGAAAAGTTTGAGTAGTAATGTTGTAATACCTCTTTAATTTTTTAATAGAATTCTGTTGGGAAGCCATCTTGGCCTGGGCATTTTTTTCAAGTGGGAGGCTTTTTATTACATCTTCAGTTTCCTCAAGTAATTTCTTATCTGTCAATCTCTTATTAGTTAAGCTTTGGCATATCCCAGGATTTCAGATATTCATTCATTTCTCTTAGGTTTTCAAGTTTAGTGGAGTATATGTTTTTGAAGTATTCTCCTATGATTGTCTGGATCTTTTCTTTACCTGTTGTGATATTTCCCCTTTTGTCATGAGAATGCTATTGGTTTAGAGTTGCTCTTTCTTTCTTTTTGTTCACTGGGCTAGAGATCTCTATGTTTTGTTTATCTTTTCAAAGAACCAGCCTTTGGATTCATTGATTTTTTTGTATTGTTTTCTTTGTACCTATTTCATTGATTTTTGCTCTGATTTTTGTTATTTCTTCCTGTCTGTTGGGTTTAGGGTTTATTTGCTGTTGTGTCTCAAATGTTCTTAGCTGCAGTGTCAGATAGTTTGTTTGTTCTCTGTTTTTTTAATGTGGGCACTTAGGGTTATAAATTTCTCTCGTAGGACTGACTTTAAGGTATCCCACAGGTTTTGTTGTATTGTCATTTTCGTTTAGTTCCAGGAATGCTTTTATTTCATTCTTTATTCTCTGACACACTCATTATTAAGGATTGTGTTGTTTAGTCTACATGTGTTCTTATAATAAGTAGGGTTAACCCTGGTGTTAATATTGGGCGTTATTGCACTGTGGTCTGATACATGCATGGAATAATTTCAGTCCTTTTGTATTTGTTGAGATTTCTTATGCATCCCAGTATGTGGGTGAGGGGTGTTGGGTGTGTGTGTGTGGGTGTTCCACTTGGGCAGCTCATGCCCCCAAATGTCCTTTTATCCACACAAGCAATTCCTGTCTATGGTTCTAGCATTGGGTAGCGGCTGCTTGGGCGGGCTCCCAAAGGCCTGCAAGCCACAAACCCACCTGGGCAGCTTTGCATGGAGTGTGTGTTAATTTTCTTATTTTCAGTCTGTATTAAAAAACTTTTTTTCTTTTGAGGTCATGGATCTCAATTTTTATCTTTTCCCCTATTATTCAGTGAATAATTTCAAGGTTTTATAAGGTTTTTCTGTGTTTTAACTATTCTCATACAATAAATTTGTAATGATTTTTATCAATTTAATACAGAGTGAGCTCCAGGCCAGCTGGGACTAAAGGGAGACACTGTCTCACAAAAGACTAAAATAAAAGGTGTAATCTCCTTATTTTAAAAAGGAGACTAAAACTCAGAGTTTAAGACTCACCCAAGGTCACAAAACTTGAGTGTACAACCCTGATTTCTGATTTGGGTTATTTTAACTTGGAATTTTGTCCCTAAATACTTTTATATTTGTATCTGAGAATATATCATGATAAGAATTTGGAGATATTAAAGATAAATAAGTATGCAATATTTTGTATATTTTTATAGGACTAAAATCAAACTTTTTGTTATGTTTATATATAATTAAATATTAACTGATTTAGAAGAAGCCCTGCAGTGTCTCATTATTCTTGTTGTTTATTTGAAGAAACTTTGTGTTTCTCTCAGGGCCTGGCCAATTAGACAACCTCATTATTTTAGGCAGTTGCTTCTACATAGTCTGATCTGAGTTAGAATTGAAGATATCACATGTATTAAGTTTAGTGTAAGTCCCACACATCTGATTTTGTCATGATCCCTAATTTTTACTTTCTATTTTATGCTTTATGTTTTACAAATATGAATTCTGTTCCCATTCGAGTCATTCCATCTGAATAATATTGAATGTGCTGGGCCAACTTTTTGATATTGATTAAATCATTTAACCTCAATGGGTTTTCATTGGTTCACCCTTTTTACCATTTCATTCCTTACCTACAGAATGAAATTATTTAGGTGTTTTATATTCTCAAAAACTTCTGTGGAAGTTGGAAACTTGGGTATTGGGAGATAGAGCTAAGTAAGTGTAAGCTGAGGATTTGCTAATGTTATTCTGAGCCCAACCCAGCAAGGCAGCTAAACTTTTATTCATTTTATAAATCCAATTAACTTTATCAATCAGTTGACTTTCATCAACTTTGACATATACCTCACTTTTCATTTCTACCTTGAGTGTTGTATCCTCAGTTTCAAAGGATGGCTTTTTTTTGCCAGTGTAACGGACTAGGATATTTGTGAGTTACTGAAGAAGAACAACTTGGGAAACAAGAAAGTGTAAGCGAAAAGGAGGGGGATAAATTTTTTAAAAACTGATAAGGAAAATGTAACCGCAAAGCGAAATGAGTGATGGGAGTGACAATGAAGCATAATCAGGGAAATTATATTTTTTCTAAATTATGGTGCTTGGTTTTTGCAATTATCCCTTAAGTTTTTATTTAATTATAAAAGAAATTATGTTGGTACTTTTCTGTTTTTCTTAGACAAGGTCTCCCTGTAACCCAGCTGCCTAAAGCTCACTATGTATAGATTAAGCTGGCATTGATCTTACAGATCTGCTTCCTGAGTGCTAAGATTCACATGTATACCACATGCGTTGCTATGCTAGTACTTATACAATTACTTTCTTAAATGTTTTTCTTTTGTGACTGCCCCAAGACTGATTTTCCTAGTATTTTTACCTTTAAATGGATTCACTAAGTTTTTTAACATTCATTACTATTTATTGCATAACCTAAAAATAGGTTATTAATTAATATGTAGGAGATGATAATCTGAGCACCTCATGAAAAAACTTTGTTTATATTGTTTGAGATACTCATACATATTTATCTAAAAATTGTCTTTTTAATTTAAAGGAGATGGTGTACCCATAGGTTGTGATCAAATTACTGGAGAACTAGAAGAAATGGTTTCTATATATAATTCAGGTGGAACTGTGCATAAATTCATTCCTAATCATCCAGACTCAGTTATAATCCAAGATGTTATTGAAAATGTTGTTATTGAAGATGTTCACTGTTCACATATCTTAGAGGATGGAGATATATCTGAAAATGTCATCATTCCTCAGCAAATACTTCACTCAGATATAACTGAAGAAGTTTCTTTGTCTCCATACACAATTCCAGATATTTTATCTTCTGATATTATGACAGCTTCATTGAGTATACCTGAACATGTGCTCACCAGTGAAGCTTTTCTTCTGTCTGATGTTGGTGACATGGAACACATGTTTCATGACAGCATAATGGAAGCAGAAGTCATCAGTGACCCTTTGACAAATGATATTTCAGAAGTATTGGTAGGAGATTATGCTTCTGAAGCATTTGTAGATTCCATTCGGATTGCTACGAACCAACAAGATGATGCCAAAAGCAACTTTGAGGACTATCTTCCGATTTCTTGTAAGTGTGGGGGTACATTTATTATCAAAGATGATTTCTTGTTTAATTTTTTTGAGAAACGGTCACTCTCTATGTTAGGTTGATCTTGAACTTCTGACCCACCTATCTTGGACTTCCAAGTAGTAGTGTTAAAAATATTCCACCACACATGCATTATCAATGTAGTTTATTTGTTTTGTACATACGGCATATAGTATATGTACTTCTTACCATAGGCGTGTACAGGTACACACATACTTGTGCACATGTACATTTGGAAGCCAGAGATTGAAGCAGGATGTCAATCCTTGGTTTTCTACCTTTAATTTACTTTTATTTTTCTTTTCTTTTCTTTGTGGTTTTGCACTTTTTTTGGTATTTTTGAGACAGGGTCTCCCTTTTAGTACCAGGTGACCTGGAACTCACTCTGTAGACCAGGCTGGCCTTGAACCCACAGAGATCCACCTACCTCTACCTACTGAGTGCTGGGATTAAAGGCCTGCACCACCACACCCAGCTCTACCTTTATTTTTGAGACAGATAAAATCACCCAGTGAACCTGGTTTAAAGTCATTAATTAGGCTTAATTAGGCTAGACTGACTGGGCAGTGAGCTTCAAGCCAGTTAAGGTTTTGAACAGTTGATTATGTTGTATCTACATTTGGAAACTTTGACCCTCTTAAAGTTTTATAGGACTTTTGAAAAATTAAGTTTGCAGGAGTAGGTTTTCATTTCTCCTTTTTAGTATGATTTGAAAATATCATTTTTATTTCATGTGTATGAATGTACTGCCTGCATACCCACAGAGGTCAGTCAGGAGAGGTCATCAGGTCCCTTAGAAGTGGAGTTCTTGTTGTTCGCCTCCATGTGGGTGCTGGTAATGGAACCTGGGCCTTCTGCAAGACTATCCAGTGCTCTTAATTGCTGAGCCAGCTCTTCAGCCCCTAAAGACTTTTATTTATTGAACTATCTTTTTCATTTCTCTTTCCTTTTCTAATACAACAAAAACTGTTTGGTGTTATTTAAGTTACATGTGGCTATCATGTTTTTCATCAGAATTTACATTTATATAATATGATACCATTTATATTGTGTTATAGCTTGGGGGCCAGAATTAGCTGTGTAATTTTAGGTATTATAATTATAATAAGCATTTTTGTGGTCCTGCCTCCCAGGTGTACTGGAATGAGACTAGGATGTAGGGAAATTGAGAGGATTTGCAGATAATAGAATGATCACTCTTTTGCTATTGAATATGGTGAAATTCTTGTTGATAAATAACATACCTTAATCTTACATTTATCCTTTTTCTTTTTACTTAAAGGACTAATATTATAATTTCTATAATGAGTTAAAGTGATAGACAAGTATTGCTTGAATTTTGTTATACGGAAGATCTAAATAAAGCCTTAGTTAGCACAAACCTTTTCCAAAACAGAGAAGTGTTATTCTTGAAATACCTTTATGTGATATTTAAAAATTTATCAGTTATACATATATGAACTCACTATTTTCTACCTATTAAATAAAGCTGAGAGGACAGCTTTATTTCATAGGTAGATCTATCTTAAATCAAGTGCCCATTAATTATGGTAGAGGGAATAAAAATGTCTATAGTTATTCTAACTATCTGTTTTTAGAATAAAGGGAATAAAATCTGTGTTTAGAATTAAATTGGTCACAACTTGGATAACATTTTTTTATTTGTAGGAAGAATAAAAAAGGCAAAGTGTTTCTGAGTATGAAATAAGTAGCAGTGCAAATCCAGTATTATTTATAGTTGTCTTGTCAATTATAATTAATTTTCTTTTGAAGCAGGAAGTATTAAAAATTAATAAAAACTTAGCACTTTGATCACAGCACTTAGGAGGCAGAGGAAGGCAGATTTCTATGAGTTCAAGAAAAGCCTGGTCTACAGAGTGAGTTCCAGGCAAGACCTGGAGAGACCCTGTCTCAAAAAGATAAAACAAATCAAAACAAAAACTATATAGGAAATAATAATGAGATAAGGAACTCTTAAAGGAGACATGGAGATAAAATAAGAAGTGGGCATATTAGTATATGTTATATGAAAGATGGTTAGAAAGGAACGGATACGAAGGAATGCTATAGGAGAAGAGGAGCAATGATGTTAAAAATTGGTATGTATGAAAATGCCGAAACAAAACTCATTTGTGTGTTTCGCTGATTTGGAAAAAGTAATTTTCAAAACCTGAAAAAAAAAATAAAATAAAATGCAGGAGTTAAATGGGAAAATATGCATGTTTGTAAAAAAAGAATACTTGAAATTTTGGCAATAATGGGTTCCTAATGTGCAATTGGATTAATTGTCATTTTATTTTTCCATTTTAATTCTGGTTTTGAAAAAACTGAATTCATATGAATATAAGCTACAGAAGAATTTTAGTTAGATAAATGAAATTTGGGTTCTGATTCGCAGAGTTTTAGAGATTCAAAATATATGTCTATGAATAAGCCATTGTTTAAAAATAGGACTGCAGTTTAAAACTTTGCATGTATTTCATTGCATTTTACTTTCCTAATAATCTTATTTTTATTTAAAAAATTTTAATTGGTTTACTACAAGTAGCCCAAGCTAGCCTCAAACTCACTGTGACCTTAGATTTCTAACTACTGATCTTTCTGCCTCCATCTCCCAGTGCGTGTGAGTACCTAGGTTTATTCAGGGCTGGGAATGAAATCCAGGAAATTTTTCATGGGAGGCAGGTACCCACCCTACTGACTGAAATATATCCTTATTTATAAATTTGTATTTACTTATTTATATTTTAATTAATTAATCAGTTGTTAGCCTCCATATGGGTGCTGGGAACTGAATACAGAACCTCTGCAAAAGCAGTGAGTTTCTTAATCACCGAGCCATCTCTCCAGCCCTAAATATTCAAATATTAAGAGTTCTTTTGATTGGAAAATATGAATGCTGTTTTTGGAGATAAATTTTAAAACAATTTGTAATACATTGTAAAAGGTTGGTCTATTAAGTTATGTTCTCAGAGATTGTTATCTGATAGGTGGAGCTTCAGACATTGTGGAGAGTGATTTTGAGAAGTACCATGGAAATGAATTACTTGATCAGAATAGCAGTCTTTGTGTTCCCAGAAAAAAACATGCCTTATATGACTGTTAAAGACTCTAAGCAGGAAGAAGAAGATTTCAGTACGTACATTGCCTTTTGGCAGAGATACCTTTCTGATTCAAGATCTGTTTTTTTTTTTTTTTTTTTTTAAGTAAGCATTATGTGAAAGAAATAAGCAGCACTAGTATTGAGATTATTTTGCTGCAAACATACAAAACATCCTCTAAGAATATGTGTCCTTTAATGTATCTTTTAGATAATTAATTAATTAATATTAATTAATTTGGGGGACAATGGCCTCCCTTTGCAGTCCTGGCTGGCGTGGAATTCACTGTTACACAGAATGCAACAAGCTTGGCTTTCTTAAAATGGTAATAGAAACACCCACATTCAAATTGTATTCAAATAAATGTAAATATTAGATAATGGTATTGAAATAACATAAAGACTACTGTTTACTGACTTCACAACATTGATTCTGGGAATATCTGTAACAATAATGATTTTATTTATGGGTGAGTAAAGACAAACCAGGTCCTTTCATTACTGTTGGTAAGTTTTAGAGCTTTCCAAAGAGTTCGATTTATAATGAAATACTCTTTATGTTAATATTTTATTATATTTCTAGAAGTGTTTAAAAATGTGCTTAGTGAAGCTAGGAACAGAGCCCAATGACACAGTATTTATCTAACATATATAGAGCCCAAAGATCACTCCCCAGTGTAGCCCTCAAAAAGTACTGCATCAGGTTGTCAACCTTGACAACAAGCACCTTTACTCACTGAGTCATTTTACTGGCCCTGAACCTTTTCATAGTTGAGGTTTAAGGTTCTTTATGGATTTTAGGTACAAGCTCTTTAGTAAGTTATGATTTGCAAGTATTTTTCCTTTGATGTGTGAGTTCTTATCACTTAAAAAATTTTGCAGAAAAATTATGTATGAAAGACAAGAATTCAATAAAAATTCATTGAAAGGTATCCCATCTAATATTTGCCTAAAAACCAATCAATTTTATGCCTCAATCAGGTTAGAGATTATATTTGTAAAAAATAATTTTCTGCCAGGCTGGTGACACACACGTTTAATCCCATCACTTTGGAGCCAGGGGCAGGCAGATCTCTGTGTGTTCCAGGCCGGCCTGGTCTACATAACGAGCTCCTGGCCAGCTGAGAGTAAAAGGGAGACCCTATCTCCAAAAGACCAAAAAAATATTTCCTGTTTTGAATTATATATTAGTGTGTGTATGTGTGTGTGGTATTTGTTGACAGAAGGACAGTATGAATGTGGAAGTCTGAACAACTTTCAGGAGTCGGTTCTCTTCTATGGGTTGTAAGGCTGGAACTCAGGTTGTCAGGCTTACAGAGTAAGTGCTTTTACGAAATGCTAAGTAATGTAGCCAGTGCAGAAATGTATTTTCAAATAATACCAACATTGTGTTTTTATATCTGGTGTGAAAGTTTATAATGTATTTTTGTCTGTTCAGTGGATGATGCTGACAAAACAGATCATGATGGTTCCACTGGAGTAACTTTGGATGCAGACTCAGAAATTGGTCTTTATAGAGTAGATGACATTTGTCCTGAAGTCATGAAGGTGTATATTTTTACTTATTTCCTGATTTCTTCAGGATGTTGAATAATTTTAGGGATAATTTTTGCCACTATAATTTCTTCTTTTCTTAAGGTCTGAACATTTTTTTAATTTTATTTATTTTTGTGGGTGTATGAGTGTACTGTCTGCATGTAGGTTTGTGCACCCGCGTCGTCCAATGTCGTGGAGATCAGAAGAGGGTCTTGGATTCCCCTGGAAATGGAGTTCTCCTGGAATTGGAGTTACAGAGAGCTCTTAGCCACTATGTGGGTGCTGGGGATAGAGCCCAGGTCCTCTGCAAAAGAAATAGGTGCTCTTAAATTGGAAAATATGAATGCTGTTTTTGAAGATAACTTTTAAAACAATTCTTAATACATTGTAAAAGGTTGGTCTATTAAGTTATGTTCCAAAATAATTCTCAGAGCTTGTTATCTGATAGATGGAGCTTTAGACAATGTTGAGAGTGAATTTGAGAAGTACCATGGAAATGAACTTGATCAGATCAGCAGTCTTTGTGTTCCCAGAGAAAACATGGTTTATATGACTTTTAAAGACGCTGAGGACAAATATGACGATTTCAGTACGTAAATTGCCTCTTTGCAGAGATGGCTTTCTGTCTCAAGATCTGTTTCTTTTTTTTTACGTAAGCAGTATGTGAAAGAAATAAGCAGCACTAGTATTGAGGTTGTTATTCTGCAAACATACAAAACATTCTCCAAGAATATATGTCGTTTAATGTATCTTTTAGATAATTGGTTCAAAGAAAGGAAAGTCACATCTTTAATTCCCGCACTTGAGTGATAAAGGAAGGTGGATCTCTATGAGTTTGAGGCTAGCCTAGCCTACGTAGTGGGTTCTAGGCAAGCCAGAGCTATATAGAAAGATTCTATTATAAAATATAGTAGATCATAGCATGGGATACAAATTATTGAGACCTAAAAGTGAAATATATTTCATTAATATTCATTTAATATTTACTATGCTGTCTACTACTAATATATTTTTCTCCAGATTTTGGTAAAACTAGTCACAAAATATTTTCTTAATTCGTAATTAGATACTGATGAATTTTATATGGAACTGATTGCTGGAGAGAAAGATGGTCATGAGACAGCAGCAGGAGCAGCTGTTGCATATGAGAAAAACTTGATGACAGTGAAATGAAAGCCTTCCTGCCAATTTCATGGGCAGAAATTTATGGTAAGTGTTATACCTTGAAGTGTGAATACCCATTTATTTCTAATATTGTTTGGGGTGCAAGAGTATGTATGTATGAAACTATAACTTTTTTACCATATTATGGAACAGAAGAATTCTGAATTTCATTTAATACTTAAATTTAGGGTCTGGAGAGATAGCTCAGGAGTTAAGAGCACTGGGTACTTTAGCAGATGTCCTAATTTCAGTTCCCAGTACCCACATGCAGGCTAACAGCCATCAGTAACTCCAAAGGATCCAATAAGGTCTCTTCCAGTCTCCATGGGTGGCATAGATACACTTACGATGCATGCAAAAAAAACTTTGAAAATAAAAATCCAGAAAATTATTATCAATGTAAAGTCTTTCAAGTCAAATAATCATTAAAGGATCACTACCATAAATTGTGATATATATCAAATAATAAAAGCACAGAGAACATGAAAACATTACATAATGCAAACAATAAAATGACATGCATTTGTTCTGACTTAATTTATGTCTACTCCTTGAACAATCTCTCCTTCGTGGTATATAAAATTCAGATATCTATTTCTATTAAATACATATAGGAACTAAAAGTGAGCATTATATTTCTACTGTGATAGTATACAAGAAAAGTATTCAGTGTATAGATCCATTTTTAAGTATACAGAATATATTACTATGTACATACTTGTTGCTCTATGAAGACAAGCTGACTTTCCAACTGGTCCAGCATGTGCTTCTGGGTTGGATTTAAATTATTTTTATTTGCACGTACTTGTTCCAACTTCTGGAAAAGGTAAAACTTACTCAAATAATGAACATTGCTCAAAGGTAGCATTTTACTGAAAACACTACAAACTCAAATGATTCCTGCCACAAAATGAAAATTTTCACAATTCTATCAAAGGTAGCACATTTGACATTCATGTGAAGAAAGTTATTTTGTTCGTTTGAGCAGATACTTCCATAGGGGAGAAAAATATCAGTGGGAATCTTAACAATTATGTGGCTTTCAAGCCAGCTAATAATGGCTTGGTTTTAAATACTATCTTGGAAACCTTATGTTAAATGCACAGTGATATGTATTTAGCTAAATGAAGAGTATTTGTTTATTTATTTATTGTCTTTTTGAGACAGGGTCTACCTGTAACCCAGCTGGCCTGGAACTCCCTATGTGGACCAGATTGGCCTTGCACTCACAGAGATCTACCTACCTCTGACTCTCAAGTGCTAGGATTAAAGGTGTGCCCCACCAGAACTACCTCACACCCCACTTTTTTTTAAAAGGAATACTGTGCAGCCATAATACCAGAAAGAAACAATGGACCAGTATAGAAAAATCCTAAACATGCCTTGTTATTTTCCATTTTTTTCTTTTTCTTTTCCATTTTTGAAACAGGTTCTCACTGAATTGTTCAAGCTATGCTGAAACTTGCTATACAGACCAGGCAATCCTGAACTTCACAAAGATTTGGCTTCCTCTGCCTAGGAAGTATGCAGGGAATATACATGTGGACCACCATGCCTAGATTCTGAATATGAATTATTTTTAAGAAACAAGATAAAAGGACCTGAAATATGTGTGTACATATACATTTAACTTACTTTTTTTTTGTCTTTTCAAGACAGGGTCTCCCTCTAGCCCCAGCTATCCTGGAACTCACTCACTATGTAAACCAGGGTGGCCTTGACCTCACAAATATCTGCCTGCCTATGCCTCCTGGGGGCTAGATTAAAGGCATGTGCCACCATACCAGCTCATATATATTTAACTTATATATGCATGTGCACATGCATATATAAGTTAAATATAAATGTCTAAGTGTGTATGTGTATATACATGCCTAACTTTAAAAATAAATTTATGAAAGACATATGCTTATTTAAGCAAAATTTGTGCCTGTGATAAAACCTCTTGGAGCCTAGTGTGGTGGCATTTGCCACATTCAGGAGGTAGACTCTGAATGTATCACAAGTCTTAGAGGTCAGAATGTGCTACCTATGATTGCCCTGTCTAAACAGAGAAGGGAAATATGGAAGAAAGGAAGGAAAACAGTGAAACAGGATACAAAGACACAATTATTAACACTGCTTGCCTTGGAAAAGGAGTATTCCAGTAGAAAAAAACTATTACTCTTATATCCTTATCCACTCTGTATTTTCTTTCCTGAAAGCAGAGCACATGAGATTTTTATTCCTCTTAGATGAAAATTTTGTGCTCATTTTATATCCATCCATATAAAATAGTTCAACACCATTGGATTTTAAGATTTAAAGACTAAAAGTTCATCCAACTGCTTTTCCCTAGCAATTTTAAAATATGTAAAAAAAATACTTCACACCTGTAGTTTATTTGCTGTCAAACACTGTGTAAAAACTTGTTGCTGTATTGGATGATGTAAATCAGTTTGGCAACTATTCCATTTATCAGAACCAGTCTAAGAAAAATTTATATTAAACTTTAGGACTCCATTGTTTGAAATCATCCACAATAAATAACTAGTAATTGGAATGTTTATACAAACATATGACCAGTATTCAAAATAACATAAAATGCACTATTTCCAAACTATAAATTTTAAAAAGGCTAATATCTAAGTTAGGTTTCCAAGAAGTAAAAGGACTGTCCACTATAAATATTCATTTATTTCAATGTCAGCAATCAAGAACTCTAAAAACTGCTTTAAAATTATAACATATATTACATAATTAATGAGTATAAAACTTTTACATCTATATTAATGCAAATATTATCAGAAACAGTGCTTTGTCCACAAACTGAAATGCAGATGTGTATGTATGCATTATCTATCTATCTATCTATCTATCTATCTATCTATCTATCTATCTATCATCTATCTATCATCTATCTATCTATCATCTATCTATGTACATGTGTATTTGTATATGCATACCTGTTTGTATATGTGTGTGTGCATATACGTATATAAATAAATGTTCTTCTTTAACTTCTATTGGGCTACATTTTGCTTTCCTCTTGGTGAGAATGGGCTGCCCTTCTATTTGTGTACAGGTAATAATGTGCAATACCAATTACTGCTGTGGTGTTTGAAAGGGATGTAATACTGTTTCAGTATCAGTTTTGTAGTCTAAATATCACAGAAGTGGTCTATAAGAATATGCATCTGCTCATATTTTATTCATTCCTTCAAACATAAAAACATACTACACCATGAACTTTAAATTGATAAAACTGATTTCGAATACTGAAAATCAAAATCATATTACCACTGAAGTATTATATAGCTACTTTGAAAAACGAAAATGTTTCAAATTCAATAAACCTCTTTTAAGTAATTACTTAACATTTTCAAACTCATGAACACAGACAAAGCGGTGGCAGCCCAAGTGCCTTCTCTTATCAAAACAGTGTTCAACTTCATCTAAAACTTTCCATTAAATGTATTTTAATTAAAAATTGTAAAGAATTGAATCCTCTATTTAGTAAAATAAGGTTTTGATTATTACAAATTGGAGAGAAACCTTAAAGCTGGGAACCTACAGAAGATAGCTTCTCACCTGCTGTGTTGTGTTCATGGCACCCTGCCTGGAGTTAAGCTCTGCAGGGTTTGGTAAGCTTCAGGACTCCTCAATACTAGGAAGCAATTTAGTTTTATTCTGTAGACTACTTTGTGGAGGATTACACAACTGAGCCTAGGAAAAATTATGTAAAGAGTAAATTTAACACAAGCCTACTTAGGTAAGATTCAATCCACTACATCTTCTTCAAACTGATTATTATAAAAATATAATTCTAAATTTTGGAACTGGGATAGATGGTATTAAAACAGTAATTAATATATACTTGGGAAAATCAGAATAGAGTTATTCAATGTTATTTCTCAATTCTCATATACTTTTCATTTACTTTCAGGCAAAAGTGAAAAGGTAGGGTTTCTGTTCTGATGTCTAGAATGATGGCAATTTAAGAATGTAGATAACACCCTGAACAGTACCTATTAATGTATAGCCATAAAATATACATCACAAAACTGAAGCACAAAATAATATATTTTAAACACTATGTATCTTAATATAATGAAAATGAATTGTCACTACAAAACATTACAAAGTATGGAGAGAAGTTAACATCAAAAGACAAATGGAGGCCCTAGAGAAATGGTTCAGTGGTTAGAAACACTCCATGTACTTGGAGTGAAGTTGGGTTTGTTTCCCAGCATTCACATGGCAGCTCACAACCATAAATAACTCCACTTCCAGGAGATCCATCACCCTCTTCTGGCCCCTGTAGGTTTGAAACTATCTGGGCTTATACATGTAGGCAAAATACTCATACATATAAAATAAAATTCTTTTGAGTAAAAAAAAAAAAAGCAGTGGGGGGAGAGGGGGGAAAAGCCAGTGCCATGTCTCAGGAAGAAAAGGCATTGGTTCCCAAATCTGAAAACACGATTTTGATCCTGACTCACATGTTCAAAGGAGAGAACCAGGTCCTGTAAGTCCTCTGACCTCCACAAAGAGAGAATGTCACAAAATACGTCCACACATATGCATTCACAGTAAATCAATAAAACAGTGTAAAAGAATTAAAAAAAAAAGATAATTCACAAGCTACAATTCTTTTGCATGTATTCTCATAGGAAATTTAGCTTGTAAAATGCACTATTTTAAAAACCTGTAAAAACTTATTTCTTGCTGTAAATGCAGAGGTATTACTACAACTTTTGCTTCTGGTTGCGTTCAAATAACATTTAATGGCCTCCTGAATGTGGTTCCATGATACATACAGAATGCTTAAGTCCATCCAAGCTGCTGCATGTCCATGATCCAATCGGACAGCACAAATATAGGCCCGCAAGCCACCCATAGGCTGATTTGGCTGTTGATAGAGCACACTGAAAAGAAAAATAAAGATTTTTTAAGTTGGCTTATTATGGGATGGAGAGATGCCTAGCCAGAGGACCTGTATTCAGCTTCTAATACCCACATCAGGTAGCTCACAACAATTTATAACTACAGTTCTGGAGGATTTAATGCCCTCTGTGGTCATGAAAAGCATCTGAACACATATGGTGCACATCCATACACAGAATAAAATAAAACAAATGTAATTAAAAAATTTAACTGATTGATTTTTATTTCTCAATGTATCTTGTTTTAAAAATCATGTGCATTAATTTAAAATTTACATATATATATATATTTAGCCTATTGAACACTATGTATCTGGCCTTCCTTCTGATTTATCAATAGACTGCCTATAAGATACAAATGCATCCTGCACTTTCCCAATACTTGAGTAACACCTAAAACAGAAGAGTATAGGTATAAATAAAATTTCACTAATATTTAAAGCTAATGTTTGAGAAAGTGACATGTGGAAGAAGGAAGATAAGTTCCTGTGAATGTAACAATACATATTTTTACATTTATTTTTAAAAATTCTAATATTCAATATAGTTAACTGTGTGGTTAAATGAATTGCCTTACAAGTTAGTTAATGAATACTACTGAAGCAATTAGTCTGAGTTTTTAAAATGTTCTACATTGTTAAGGGTTAAACATATAGACCTTTACTTAAGTAATCAAAATTACAACTGATAAAATCAAAGAGTAAATTACCTACTGATGACTCCTACAGTAAATTTAATCTTATTTTTTTGAACAATATTCAAAACAAACATTCTTTGTCATTTTCAGGATTTCTTCAGAAAGTTACAGAAATCTATCATTATCAACATATGGTGCTTTCAATTTTTAACATTACAATCTTAAAATATAAAACATCTTTGTCAAAGAAACAAGGAAAAAGAGAGAGACTCGCAGGAATTCCAAGCATTTATAATACTGATGAGAGAAAAATAACGAAAGAACCTTAATATTTTTACTAATACAGGTGTGCCCAATTTTGACTGTTATTCAATGAAATCTTTAAATTTGTATATCCCATGTGCCTTGAAAGCAGAGACTGATATCTAAGAGGAAACACTTCATGCAGTTTGAAAGGCACTTTGTTTTTTGTTTTTTTTTTAATTATTCAAACAGTTTTATTATAAAACTAAACTCTGGAGGTGTCTACAGAGTTGGCTTTTTTAAATTTTTTTTCTCTTTAAATCAGTAGTCTAACAAGGATTAGAAAAGACAAAACTCTGTTCAGTGTTTGACAAAGTAGAAAGGGTGAAAACATAAATAAGGCTTTAATTTGGCAAAATATAATACAATGCCTTCTGTTCTCTTCCAAGGAATAGTTTCCCAAGTGCTTCACTCTGGTTTATTACTTCTCCTTTGTGAGCTGCTGGTTTACAAAGGCACTTTGTGTAGGAAGCATCCCACACATATATGAAAGCCTCCAAGTAGAAAATCTCCCTGTATCCTTTGATCAACTAGAAGCTTTATTTAATTTTAAGAGGACACCAGCACAAGAGTATTTGATGAGAACAATAAAAAATTAACAAAAGTTGCTGGGTGTGGTGGCACATAACTTTAATCTTAGCACTTGGGAGGCAGAGGTTAAGTGGATCTCTGTGAGTTCAAGACCAGCCTGATCTACATAGTGAATTACAGTACATCTGGAGCTACAGGGAGAGCCTGTCTCAAAAAGACCAAAAAACAAAAAGTTATCAAAGGTCTAGAGAAATCTGTAGCAAAAATGAAGCCCTGAGGACTTCCCAGACTCCACCTAAGTGGTCCCAGGAATAAAGTGATGGTGAGCATCAAATTTCATCTCATTAAAAATCCCAGAACTGGAGGACAGAGACAAGTGGTATCATCCACTGGTCAGCATGCTTAGCCAATGAGTCAGCTCTAGGTCACGGAGGTTCAAAGTCCAGGGTCTCAAAATGTGACATAAGAAGACACCTGATGATATCTTATCCTCTCTACATGCACTCCACACTGCAAGGATAGGCACACACAATGCACACACATTCAGAAGAAAACCAGACACACATAAACACAAACAAAATGCTACAAATGTGTAAACTGCAAAAATTAAGTTTGAAACTGGGAAAGAAAACAAAAATTAATTGAAAAAGAAAAAAAAATTAATTTAGAAAACACCAGAAAAGTTTGCCTAAGAAAACAGCTATTGCTTATCTAAGACTTTATCTAAGCAAATCACCCTGCCTGCTAAGTCAAGGAAATAACTGTATGTTTAACTGTAGCTGGTGCTTCTTTAAATATGCCTCTCTACTTGGAATTTGAGCTCATGGGCCTCCTGACTAGAATGTTAAAGACCCCCTCTGCCTGGTCCACAGCGACAGAAGCTAAAATGCCCCAAAACCCCTGTGCTCACCAAATGCCTAAGTGGGTCCAGAATGATGCTGAATTTTCTAAAAACTGTGTAAGATTCAGCCACCTCCTCAGAATTTCCGAGGTGACACTACTGAGCCTGCAGTGAATAAACATTTTCTATTCTGCTTTTAAAATCATCCATGCATTGTAAGGTGCCTATTTGAAGTGCAGCAATTTCTCAGCCATGGTTTCCTAATGACTGATAATTCAGATGACTTGATTGATTAAATGTCATCAAGCAATAGAAAGTGATTCTTGCCCCCCCCCCCCCGGGTTCTTAGCCTCAGCCTTTAATGACTACAGCCCAGAAAGTGATTCTAAAACAGGCTTCATTAATAAAAATGGTAGAACTGCTTTTTTGTCTTTGTTTTTTTCTTTTTATTTTGAGACAGGGTCTCACTTTATTCCCAGCTGTCTTAGAGCTCACTGTGTAGACCAGGCTGGCCCTGAACTCATAAAGATCTGCCTGCCTCTGCCCCATCAAACTGCTGGAATAAAAAGGTGTGTGGCAACACACCCAGCTATGCTATTTTTAGTTTGTTTGGGTCTTTTGTTGGGCGGGGTCTATTTGAGATAGAGTCTCCCTTTAGTTCCAGTTGGCCTAGAACCAGCTATGTAGATAAGGCTAGCCTTCAATTCACAGAGATCTGCCTGCCTCTGCCTCCAGAGTGCTAGGATTAAAGGGGTGCACAACCATGCCCCGTCTAAGCTTGTTCTTGGCCACCATATGGGTTCTGGGAACCGAACCTGGGTCCTCTGCAAGAGCAGTCAGTGCTCTTAACTGTTGAGCCATCTCTAAAATCCTGCTATTGCTTTTTAAGATCTAGTTTAAGAAAAGATCATGAAGGAAGTTCTATAAAACGCTAATTTTGATGTAAAAAAGCAAATGTGGCAATAAAATTTAAGGAACCTTGAAATTACTGATGTAAAAGAAAGATCAAAGGAAGGATTAGAAATAAATCTAAACAATGCCTCATTTAGGGCTGGAGAGGCAGGCTCAACAGTTATGAGCATTTGCTGCTCTTACAGAGGACCTGGGTCAGTTCCAAGCATCCAAAAGAGGCCTCATAATAACTAGTAAAGGCAGCTTCAGGGAATCCTGGCATGCATGTGGTACACAAACATACATGTAGGCAAAGCACACATACACAGAACAATAAACTAATTAGGAAAAATAAATAAAGAATAGCTGATTTTTGTACACTGGCAAATGTAAAAAGTGAGATGAAAGTAATTGCAGCATTGTACTATATAAACAATGAAAAAACCTAGTCCCATAAAATTAAGCAATTTTGTACAAATTAAGTTACTTTCTACAAAGTAAAAATAAAAGCGCATATACCTGTGAAATTGTCAACAAATTAATCTTTCATATTATACCCTTGGAAAATGGAGTCAAGGGGATATAAGAGAGACACATGAAACACTGGATTAAGTGAAACCTACTAAATAGGAATTATCTTCATCAAAACTATCTACACTAAACCAGTCTGGCTTGAACTCACAAAGATCCACCTGCCTCTGCCTCCTGAGTGCTAGGATTAAAGGCATGTGCCACCACAACTGGCCCAACAGGAATACTTTTAACAGACACACATACACCTCTGTCATATTTACAAAACTAAGGAAAGGCTGTGGTCTTATTAGGACAAAGAAATTCATACAGTTATTTATGAAAGAAGTCTTCCTGGTACTTGTAGTTTTTAAAGGAGCTGGTAGGCTCTGGTTACATAAAGTACCCTGTTCTATTTTGAAGACAATTTTTTAAATTGCAATAAATTTCAGGCACAACTTTCAACTGTAACCTCAGACAAGGTTTATACAGTAGCTGCAACTTCTAGGTAACCAGAGCCTACCAGCTCCTTTAAAAACTACAAGTACCAGGAAGACTTTTTCATAAAGAACTGTATGAATTTTTTGTCCTCATAAGACCACAGCCTTTCCTTAGTTTTCAAAAAATGACAGAGGTGTATGTGTGTTTGTTAAAAGTATTCCTGCTTGACTCAGGGAGACCTGTATTTGCTTTATTGGTTTAGTGGACTTGGTAAAACTCTCTGGCATTCCAGAGGCCATCTGTACACTTGAATGTGTGGTCTCAATACATCTTTCCCATGTTAACATCAGGTCTTTGGCAGCATGGCCTTATCGCTTCTCTTCTTGCAGGTATCCCAGTTTAGAGGCAAGGAGCCTTTACCTTTTGTGGGGCCTTGGATCCCCTGGCCAATATCTCCCTGGTAGAATAATCCATTGCTGATGTCGGAGCTCCTGTATTAATATATTTTGCTTAAGTGCATAGCTTAAGGACTTTAGTATTATATTTGGTTCTGGGCAAAATGCATGATCTGGGATGGGGTGGGGGTAAGGGGGAAGGGAAAGGGAAATATGCCTGATCTGAATTGGAAAATAATGTATAAAATGCACAAAACACCAATAAAATATAAAAAAATAATTATTCCTGTTGGGCCTGGTGTGGTGGCACACGCCTTTAATCCTAGCACTCAGGAGGCAGAGGCAGGTTGATCTTTGTGAGTTCAAGGCCAGCCTGGTTTACAGTGCGAGTTCCAAGACAGCTTGGGCTACAGGAAACACTGTCTCGAAAATACCAAAAAGAAAATAAAAAGAAAAAGTATTCCTGTTGGGCATGGGTGGTACACAACTTGAAGCCCAGCCCTTGAGAGGCAGAGACAGGCAGTACTCTGTGAGGCTGAGGTTATCCTGATCCACACAAGTGACTTTCAATTGGATGAGGAAAAAAAAGAATTTCTATGGTATCATTTAACTATTGAGTCTAAGGTGAGATATATGAATGATTTCACACCTATACTCTAATACAAATTGTTTCCCTGCAGTATATTAACGCAACATAATGTAAAAATAGTAAACTTGGGTTTTGGCTTTTTCTCTGACAGTCATCACCATATAACATTTATTCCTCTGGATTTATTTCCCACATCTGTAAATTGATGGATGAAATAACTTGGTCCCTGATCCTATCCAAATCTACAACACAGACTCACTAAATAGCAACTGAATGTATTAAAACAGCCCATTTTACTTTGATATATACAGCCCAATGAGTAAGCCAAGCCAGTAGTTCTAAAATATAAGATAATAAAGCTTCAGAAATACTATTGTCAAATCATAGTACTTTTAGTAACAAGTAGTCTATTTCTCTTTACCACCTTTCAAAATATAATTTCTCAAGTGTGATTTTTTACAGCAATAAAACATATTAGAAACAACACTAAAGGTGGCAGTATATTAATAATAAGAGGAAAAATCTGAGAAAAGATTCCAACCACAGATAACAGGGATAACACAGATAACAGGGGGGAAAATTGTAATTCATGGATTAACATATCCAAACATGTGTCTATGCTAAAGTAACCTACCATAACTATTAGTGCTGCATAAATACCTATATATCTAATTGCTTGTTCTTCATTAGTAGGATCGAAAGGTTATTCCTGGACAAAATGTCAGCCCATGAAAGGAAACAGCCAGAATTGACCAGAGTCCAAGTCAACAGCTCCAGAGAGAGTGGACTGTTTTACCTCTCATCCACCTGTGCCCCTTTTCTAAGCCTAGGGAACAACCTGCGGAAGAGGGGGCGTGGTAGAATGTAAGGGCTGCGATTGGGGTGAATGGTGAAACTACAGCAATGTAGTCTGGACACTCATTTGATCAACTTGATTGAACAAACAACCTGTCACCCCCCACTGGATGGTGGGGCTGTAGGTGTTTGGGCACAACAGCCTGCAGATAGGTTTTGCATGAAGGATGCTTGTACTCATGGATTATCACTTATAGCTAAAAGTGAAAAAAAAAACTGAGAGAAAGATGCAGGACAGTTATGGCAGAATGCATGATCTGGGATGGGGTGGGGGTGGGGGGGAGGGAAAGGGAAATAAGCCTGAACTGAATTGGAAAAAATGTATGAAATGCACAAAGCATCAATAAAAATTAATTAAAAAAAAAAAACAATATCTAAAGTGAGGTTCCTAAACCTCAAAGAAGTTAATATGTACACGGGAAATCAAAGGGTTATATTATATACATACTTGGAAACTGTTCTCAAAAAACAAAGACTAAACATAAAACATATCCCAATGCTGCAAACTCTCTGAATGCTGGTGTCATCACAAAGCTAGAAATCATGTATGACTAGCTATAATTTTAAGGATGATTCATCATCATATCTCATCATACAAGAGTAACAAAAACCCCTACCCCACTAAGATATCCACTGTACTACAAAGTAATATGTTACAAATAATATGCTTGGTTCAAAAGAAATCACTGTAAAAAGTTACTGTCAGGAGCAATGTCTACCCCTTTCTAGTAAGAACATTGTTTTGTACCCATTACAACCAATATGCAAAACATAAGAGTACTATATAACCAGAATTTCAGGCTGCTGTTCAGTACTTTACCAAAAGACTGGATGATAGGATAAATGGTTAAAAGGGTTGTGAGGTTATTTACTATTTTGGCCAGAAATTCTGTTTGCTTTGCTGTTAGCACTGTAACAATTTATAGAAAAATGAAATGAAAGCCAGAGACCATGGATACATAGTTTCAGCTGTGAGATTAACTTACTAGGTGACAGTTACTTCTGTTTGTTCTTCCTCTAGTGCTGGGGTTTAGGTCTTACTCTTACCTATAATACCATTTTTTCCTCAAAAATTTCATTTTTTGGGGAAAGGTACTCCTACATTCTTAAAATGTTCATAGTTAATAGGTACAGTTAAAAGGTTTCCTTCCTTGAAAGGCTGAAGCAGGAAGATTGTCATGAGTCTAAGTTCCAAGCTAATTTTTCTATTATGGATGACAAATAACTTTTTTGTCATTTTATTTGTTTTGTATATGTATGAATGTACTGTCTGCATGTAGGTTTGTGCATCCGTGCCGTGCAATGCCACACAAGTCAGAAGAGGGCTTCGGATTCCCCTGGAACTGGAGCCAAAGACAGTTCTCAGCCACCATGTGGGTGCTGGGGCTCAAACCGGGGTCCTCTGCAAGAGCAGTCACAGGCGCTCTTAACCGCTAGGCCATCTCTCCAGCCCGACAAATAACTTTAAAACAAGAAATCCATACAATATTCGTCGCCCTCTCATACTTTACTTAATTTAAAAGGAAATAGCAAAAGCTGAAATTCATTTAAAATTTAAGTATGATTGTACAACTAACATACTGAAAATGAATTAACTAGCAGAGACTATATCGGGCATAATGTAATTAAAATACATAGAAAAATACGTTTATGACATTATGAAATGCTCCTTAAGTGTTCTAAATCTAAGCCAGGTATGGTGGCACATGCCTTTAATCCTAGAACCCAGGAGGCAGAGGCAGGAGTATCTGAATCCAAGGTCATCCTGGTCTACAGACTGAGTTCCGGGACAGCTGGGGCTGTAGGGAGAACCTGTCTCAAAAAAAAAAAAAAAATTCTGAATGTAATCCAGCTACCAAAAGAAAAGCAACCTGACACCCCAAACTACTTAAATGGATGAGCAGTAATTTTATAAATATTTAATAGAAAGGTCAATAATGCTTGTTTTTCCGTATATTGATCTTTCATACTAAAATGCAATTTGAGAATTAAAAACAAAATATACACATACAAAGATACGAATTAAAAAGAATCTTGCCAGGAAATTTATCTGAAAATCTAATACTGAATATTTACTCTTTGATATAAAAGTAAAAAAAAAAGAAAAAGATTTATTTTTATTGTATATTCAATGAGTATATTGCATAAATATATGTACTTGCATTATTCACGTGCAATGCCCACAGAGAGAGCCTTTTATCCCTGGAAGCAGTGGCCCTAAGAGTTGCTGTTAGTTGCCATGTACATAGTGGCCACAAAATCAAGTCCTCTGAAAGAGCAGTCAGTGTCCTTAACATTCATCTATGCTATCTCTCCAGACACAAAAATTTAAAAAGAAAAATATTTTAATGGAAAACTATTTTCTAAGTTCCTTTCCAGTTGTAAAGTAATTTCATATTTTCATTTGTTTTTAATTTACTCTTTCTGGTGTGTGTGTGTGTGTGTGTGTGTGTGTGTGTGTGTGTGTGTTTGTGTGTGTTTATGTATAAGAGGGAGTGTGTGGGAGGGAAACAGAGAGTGTTATATACATGTGGAGGACATGGCTCATGTGGAGGACAGTGGACAATATTCAGGAATCTGTTCTCTTTCAATGAGTCCTGGGATCAAACTCAGGTCATCAGTCTTGACAAGTACATTGATCAGATAAGTGATTTCACCATATGTAATTTTACATTTCCTTTATTTGAGATGTCTAACATTATAGTAATTAAAATATTTAATTAATGAATATATTTCATATTACAATGAAAAAATCAGAAAATGAGACCCAAAGTAATTTTACATGCGTGACTGATATTTATCAGATAAGGCACACCGTTTTCTGTTAAAATAACTTTCTAGTAAGATGATTCAGTATCTGATCACAAAAGTGAAAAGTCTTATTGATTTTTTTCTGTTAACAGAATTTAAAGTTTCTTAGTTCACTTTCAAAACTAGCATTAATTCAGTGAGAATGGAGAGAGGGTTCTACAGCTAAAAGCACTGGGCCTAGTTCCCAGTACCCACATGAGAGCTATCAACCATTCATAATATCAGTTCCAGGGGATCTAATGACCTCTTCTGGCTTCTGTGGACATGTTGTAAGCTCACATACATGTAGCTAAAACATTCAGACACATAAAATAAAGGTTAAAATAAACTTAAAAAATGTTTAAGTACCAGTAATTCAAGACAGAATGACACAATATGAGAATAAAATCTAATGAACAAAATAAATACCTAATTGAAGGAAAACAAAAAAAAAATTGAAGGAAATCCACCCATTCTTACCTACTAGTAATCATCACAACTGAAATCAGAATGTTACTCACTAGTAATGTACTATTTTGAAAATACACAAAAATAGTATTTTACAGCTGGGTATGGTGATGCACGCCTTTAATCCTAGCATTTGGGAGGCAGAGACAGGCAGATATTTGTGAGTTCAAGGCCAGCCTGGTCTACAGAGTGAGTTCCAAGACAGTGGGGGGTACAGGGGGAACTTGTCTAAAAAAGATAAATAAATAAATAAATCTATAAATAAATAAATACATAATAAATAAATGATATTTTACAGTACATATCAACCATGGACATTCCAATTTATCTAATCTTACTTCCAAGGAAATACCAAGTTTGGCTAGAATTAGGATCTTCCTCCAGTGACTTTTGGAGATATTGAACAGCATAGCTTTCTTTGGGAGCTTTGTCTCCTACTAGAGACATGGTACATCCAACCTATAGTTTCAAGATTACAATTATTGGTAAATGTACAGGGCATGCCATCAATTCCAGTACTAAGGAGGAAGATGCAGTCAGACAGATCTCTGTGAATTTGAAGCTTGTCTACATAGTGAGTTCAAGGTCAGCCAGTTCCAGGGATACACAGTGAGATTCTGTCTGGTGCTACAAAGTGAGATTCTGTCCAACCCTCTAGACCCATCCAAAAAAGCATAAAAATACTTAGCGATCATTCACTTAGTCTTCTGTCAAGTGTGTAAGGAAGATATCCTTATATTATATTAATATAAAATGTATATAGTTCATTCTTTTTCTTGGGATCATACTTTCCCCAAACAAATTTCCAAGCAAGATAGGAGGAAGGTCTATTTCACCCAAAAAGGATAGGCAAAGCTATTAAGAGATTTTAAAATGCAGAGAATATTTAATTGATTTTCAATTAAGTTTCAAATCATAAACCCTCTTTCCAAAATTTAATTTTGGAGAAACCCTCATTTTGTTTGAAATGACATAATTATTGTTTGTTTAAAGGTTATCATATACACTCAGAGAACTTTATAAATAATCTATTGGTTACATGTTTTTATTTCTAAATATTAATAAAATAGAATAAAAATTTATGTAAAGAAAAACATATATGATGAGGAATTCAAAATAAATTCGTATAAATAAGCAACTTTATAAAAAACTGGTATATAGTACTGTCTTAGTTTGTCTTCCATTGCTGTGACAAAACACTCTGACAGACACCAGCTTGGAGAGGAAAGGATTTATTCAGCTTACATCTCCCGGGTCACACTTCATCCCTTAGGGAGCCCAAAGCAGGAACTCAGGGCAGGAACCTGGAGGCAGGAGCAGAAGCACAGACCATGGAGGAATGCTGTTCACTGGCTTGCTTCTCTGGTTCATGCCCAGCCCGCCTTCTTATACAGTACACAACCTGCCCAGGGTGGCACAACTCATTGTGGGCCGGGTCCTCCTACACTGCTGGACCATCAAGACACTACTCCACAGATGTGGCCACAGGCCAATCCAATGGAGGTAATTCCCCAATTGAGGCTCCCTTAACCCAGGTGTGTCAAGTTGACACTAATACTATACAGCACAAGCACAATGGTAGAGCCCATGCCTAAGCATGTGTGAGGTTTTAGGTTCAATAATCACTAACACCTCGAAGAAAGGAGGACAAAAATCATTTTCAGGATGGTAAAAAGGCACACTATAAATAGGTAAAAGTATTACTCAATCAAGGCTTATTGACCAGGATTCAGTTCCCTGAACCCATATAAAGGTAGGAAGAAAGAATTCCTGAAATCTGCCCTCTGGCCTCCATGTATTAAATATGACAAGGTGCATGTATATATGTACATTATACACAAATATAATAAAAATGGAAGTATAAAAATGCAATAAAGGTAATTTGTGTAAACTTTTTAAAGACATTCAATAGGCCTAGTCTCTTTTTGGCACTAATTAGCTATATATATATTTAATTTAATAGTATTTGATGGACAAAAAAGTAACAGCAAAGTTCCAGACTGCACAGAATAACAAATGAAAAGAAAGTCCAAAGAACTGTGAGAGTGGCACAGAAAGAACACCAATGACTTCTTAATGGTAATAGTTAAAACTACAATTAAATAAGACAATGAGGTAATCTATGCTAAATATTCAACTAAAACACAATGCTCTGGTTGTGACTCAATGTTCTATGTACTAGTTCTTTTCCAAAAATATTACTAAGTAAAACAAATCAGTATGTGAATTCAAATTACACATGTAACAGTGCCCCCCCCCCCAAAAGCCATGTTACTTCTAGCTTGGCCTAAAACCTTTGAAGGACCTATTCAGGCCAAACACATGAAAGTAAAAAATACTAAACCACACACAAAATAATAAAATACAGATAACCTAACATGGCTTAACTAGCTTATTAAAAGATATATTATGGGGCTGGAGAGATGGCTCAATGGTTAAGAGCACGGACTGATCTTGCAGAGGACTTGGGCTCAATGCCTGGCACCCACATGGCCGCTAAGAACGATCTTTAACTCCAGTTCCAGGGTAATCCAACACCCTCTTCTGGCATCTCCGTGGCATTGCACAACACGGGTGCACCAATCTACATGCAGTCAGTACAGTCGTACACATAAAAAATAAATAAATAGGGGTTGGAGAGATGGCTCAGTGGTTAAGAGCAGCGATTGCTCTTGCAGAGGACACTCATAAAAAATAGATGATGATGGATAGATAGATATAGATAGACAGAGAGATGATATATGAGAGATAGATAGATAGATATAGATAGATAGATATAGATAGATAGATGATAGATGATAGATAGAGATAGATAGAGATAGATATATTAGGTAGGTAGATAGATAGATAGATAGATGAATAGATGACAGATGGTAGATGGATGATCAGATGTAAAGAAAATGATTGAGGGCTGGAGAGATAGCCTAGCAGGTAAGAGCACCGTTTGCTCTTGCAGAGGACCCAGGTTCGATTCCCAGCACCCATATGATGGCTGAGAAACATCTTTAGCTCCAGTTCCAGGGGAATCTGAGACCCTCTTCTGACCTACAAGGCATTGCACGATGGGTGCACAAACCTACATGTAGATAGTACATTCATACACATACGAAAATAAATAAAATTTAAAAAAATTAAAGAAAAAAAGAAAATGATTGAGATGCCGGGCATGGTGGCACACACCTTTGAAAAAAAGATATATTATATTCCCAACGAAAACAAGTATTAGTTCATCCTATCTTCAGAGATTGCTTTTATTTCATATGGGAGTAGATATTCTATACCACCAAAGCAAAAATTTTACCATTAATCATATTAAAAAAATATGGCACATACCATTAAGCTCAGAATTCAGGCAGAAAAGAGAGGCAGATCATTGAGAATTCAAGACCAGGCTGGTCTACATAGCGATTTCCAGGCCAGGTGGGGCTAGAGGAAGATCCTGTCTGAAAAGATAAAGAAAAGAAAAGCTGCAGGGGAGGGGGAGGAGGGAGAGAGGAAGGAAGGGAGAGACGAAGGGAGGAAGGAAAGAAGGAAGGAAGGGAGAGAGGGAGGGAGGGAGGGAGTGAGGGAGGGAGGGAAGGAAGGAGAGAGGGAGAAAATGTGATATTTAAACCCAGTAAGTGGTAAATGGTATTAAATCCGTTAACCCCATTTTTAAAACTCAGCATATGAAATTATTCACTAGGGCTGGAAATATTACTCAGTGGTTGGTTCCTGGGGAAGAACTAAGTTTCATTCCCAGGACCTACCTGGCACAAATCACAACTACCTATAACTCTAGCTCCAGTGCCTCTGACACCATCTACTGGCACTTCTACTCACATGCACCTATCTACATACAGACACATTTTTAAAATTTTTTTTTAAATTTTATTTATTTTGTATGTGTATGAATGTACTGTCTGCACGTATGTCTGTGCACCCATGTCATGTAGTGCCACGTCGGTCAGAAGAGGGTGTCAGATTCCCCTGGAACTGGTGTTAAGACGGTTCTCAGCCATCATGTGAGTGCTAGGGATCGAACCCGGATCCTCTGCAAGAGCAGTTGGCGCTCTTAACCGCTAGGCCATCCCTCCAGCCCATACAGACACATTTTTAAAATAAAAGCAAAACATTAAAAATTAAAACAGCAATATGAAATTATACAAACGTCCTCCTCTCTGAGTTACTTTCAGGAGGTAACAGTGAGAATTTCAAAGAAAGCATAACACTGAGTATTGTACTTAGAGAAATGGAGATATGGAATGTGATGAACAATATATAAAAACAAAGTACCTCTACTCCAAAAACAAAGCATAAGAGCTGGGTGTGGTGGCATATACCTTTAATGTCAGTACTCAGGAGGCAGAGGCAGGTGAATATCTATAAGTTCCTGCCTCAAAAAAAAAGTATACATATGAATTTTATTTTCAAATTAACATTACATTCAATCCTAAAACACAAAATACTTAAACAAAATATTACAAAATAAAAACAAATTTGTATGTACCTAACTGTTGTAATACAGTTGCTTTTACTTGCCAAGGAAGGCTTTCTGTCTGTAAGAGCTGTTCATAGGCTTCTTTCACAGAATGATACTTTTTCTAAGAAGAGAAGCAAAATAGATCAAGTAGAAAAAAACAGAGTGATAAATATTTGAATAGAAATATACTTGATATAACAATATAAGTGGACACAACATTTTAAGAGGTAAAAGAAAATAAACCAATACACAATCATCCCCTAGCATCCAAGACTACTTTGGAACCAACAGGTATTTACAATCTACAGGTTGTAAGGTTTTATATAGAATGGTATACTGTTGAAACGTAGTATAATCTATTCATGCCTTCCAGTGTATTTTAAATCACACCTATACTTTTATTGCATGACAAATATTTTAGCCTACAATTTAAAAAGCACAATCTATTAAGCAATAAAGGGTCACCACCATTAACAAGATCTATAAAATCATCAAACATATGTTCAAAATTTGAATTAAACATTTAAATATAGTCAGGCATGGTGGTGAATGTTTCTTATCTCAGCATTCTAGAGGCAGAGGCAGAGGCAGATGGAGCTCTTTGAGATCAAGGTCACACTAGTCTACATAGGGAGTCCCAGGCCTGCTATGAAATAGGGTGACCCTGTCTGAAAACAAAAGCAAACAAACAAAATATAATACACATTCTAAGAAAACATTTTCAGAAAATTATTAAATTCTCATAAAGAATGTCAAAATATAGATATTTTTAATTTTTATTTATTTTTTATGTGTATGAATGTACTGTCTGCATGTAGCTTTGTGCAACCGTGTCATGCAATGCTGCGGAGGTCAGAAGAGGGTCTCAGATTCCTCTGGAACCAGTTCTCCTGGAATTGGAGATACCGATAGTTCTCAGCTGCCATGTGGGTGCTGGGGATCGAACCCGGGTCCTCTGCAAGAGCAGTCGGTGCTTTTAACCGCTAAGCTATCTCTCCAGCCCAAAATATAGATTCTTTTTTTTTTAATTTTTATTTATTTATTTTTTTATTAATTTTATTTATTTCTGTATGTGTATGAATGTGCTGTCTGCATGCAGGTCTGTGCACCCGTGTCGTGCAACGCCGCGGAGTTCAGAAGAGGGTCTCGGATTCCCCTGGAACTGGAGTTCTCCTGGAATTGGAGCTTCAGACGGTTCTCAGCCGCCATGTGGGTGCTGGGGGATCGAACCCGGGTCCTCTGTAAGAGCGGTCGGCGCTCTTAACCGCTAGGCCATCTCTCCAGCCCTGAGATTCTTTTTTAACTGGCTGAAAGATGGTTCTTGGCCACCATGTGGGTGCTTGGAATCGAACCCCAGTCCTCTGCAAGAGCAGTTGGTGTTCTTAACTGCTGATCCATCTCTCCTGGACCCCATTTGTTTTACTACTATGTTTTGAGAGACATAAATGTGTTCACTTACAAGAAAAATTTCTGTAAATTTGAAGGTTATAAAGTATCATCAGTGGAAAATATGTTGCCTTGCTTTAAAATGATTTAGATTTTGGGATGGAGAGATGGCTCAGTAGCACTAACTGCTCTTACAGAGGACTTGGGATCGATCCCCAGCAACTACATGGCAGCTGAGAACCGTCTTTAACTCCAGTTCCAGGGGAATCCGACACCCTCTTCTGACCTCCGAGGCTTTGCATGACAGGGGTGCACAAACCTACATGCAGACAGTACATTCATACACATAAAAATATATATAAATAAAATTTTTGAAAAGTTCTTTCAAACTTGTCATGAGTGCTTGTGTGTCTGTGTGTCTGTGTGAGAAAGAGAGAGATGCCAAATTCACTCTCACCTGTGGAAAACCAGGAAATTTCTTCCAAAAGATACATACAAACAAAAAACAAAAAAAAGAAAGAATACTGAAATCCTCTTTTCTTACTTTTAAATTGGGAAACAAATAGGCTTTCCTCTCTCTACAACTACTTGATCTAGGAGACAAAATTTGACTTTTCTTCCATTAACTTCCAGGTCTACTTAGAATATAGAATAAAATATATACTCAAGACAATCTCCAATAGGCATGCACGAGGCTAACCTATTGTACATGTGTGTCTAGTGGTTAGGTGATTCTAGAATGTGTCAGACTGACATTACTAACCATCAAACTGGTAGTGTTTGTATTCAAGAGTCTTGAATTTATTTAAGTTTAAAAACAAGTTTCTAGGGCTGGAGAGATAGCCTAGTGGTTAAGAGCGCCGACCGCTCTTACAGAGGACTCAGGCTCTATCCAGAGCACCCACATGGGGACTGAGAACCGTCTGAAACTCCAATTCCAGGAGAACTCCAGTTCCAGGGGAATCCAACACCCTCTTCTAACCTTCGCAGCATTGCATGACACGGTGCACAGACCTACATACAGGCAGTACATTCATACACATACAGAAATAAAAAATTAAAAAAAAAGTTTCTCTGCCGGGCATGGCGGCAAGCGCCTTTAATCTTAGCACCTGGGAGGCAAAGGCAGATGGATCTCTGTGAACTCAAGGCCAGCCTGGTCTACAGAGTGAGTTCTAGGACAGCCAGAGCTACAAGAAGATCCTGTCTCAAAAACAACAACAACAAAAACAACAACAGCAAAAAACAAGTTTCTCAGAAATATAGACACAGTGGGCTGTCTAGAGATGGAGGGTTAGCTGATAGGCAGGTGTGATGGTTAATCCTGGGCGTCAACTTGACTGGACTAAGGAAGAAATAAGCGAAAAAGGGTCTTCTGATTGGACCACCTCAACCCGGATGGCCCACCCCAAATGTGGGTGTTACCTTCTGCCAGCAGGCAGTATTTAAGGCCAGGGCAGTGGGAGCTTTTCCTCCTGCAGCTTGCTTCCCTCATCTGGTGAGTTTGTCTTGTTGCTGTGATCAACATTTCAGATCCCAGCGTGTACTAAGACTGGCAGATCTCCAGGAATCCATTCGGGCCTTCAGCACTAGACTGGGACTACTGAGACATCCAGCCTTGTGGACTGAGCAGTTCCCTGGATTCTCGGCCTCTCCAGTTCGGCGCTACTGTTGAGCTCAGTCACGTGAGCAAATCAATAAATTGTATATAGTTATATATTCATCCTGTTGCTTCTGTTTCTTTAGAGAACCCTGACTAATACAGATTTTGGTACCAGAAGTGGTTCTAGAGAAACAGAATTGAAAGGATGAATTTCTTTAGTGGGCTTGGTAGCCTCTGGAGCCAGCTCTCCAACCCAATGAAGCCTAGAGTTACTGAAGGCTCTCCTGGTGGCATGAAGAGGAATGATAATCCTTGGTGCAGACTATTTGATCTAATTATGAAGATAGATCCATTTGACTCACCTAACTCACCTCTTGTGAGAAGCAAGGAATTTAGTGACTCTATATATAAAACGTTCGAGAAATTGCAGAAAAATCAGGAAAATAATGATGTTGCCTTGTTGCTCCTAGCATGTCTGGATAAACTGTTAGACGAAAATATGGAGCTCGGTGATAAAAATGACCAGCTCCGGATTCGAAACAACAGTTTAAAGGTTTCCAAGTGTGCTCTGGAAGAGAATCTTCTCTCCAGCAGCCAAAGAGCTAAAGCAGCAGAAAATCAAGCTGGAGCCCTTATTATACGGTTGGCTGATTTACAACGCAAATTTAATTCCCAGCCACGAAAAGTGTCAGCAGTTAAAGTGAGAGCACTGGTGGGGAAAGGGTGGAACCCTGAAACTTGGGATGGAGATGTGTGGGAGAACTATGATGATGAGGATTTTGAACCCTCGGATTCTGAGGGATTTTCTTTATCTGAGGAATTAACCTCCCCACCCTCAGCAGAGAATCCACACCCTGCAGATCCCTCCTCCCCACCCTTGCCTGAGGAAATTAATCCCCCCCTCCCAGTGGGAGCTGATGTCCCTCAGGGCCCAACAATTGTTGCCTCTAGACCTATAACCAGATTGAAGTCTAAGCAAGCCCCTCAAGGTGAGATAGAAAGTGTGGTCCACGAGGAGGTGCGATATACCACTAAAGAAATTAATGAGTTTGCTGATTCATTCCGGCAGAAGCCTAAGGAATATGTGTGGGAATGGATTTTAAGGGTGTGGGATAATGGTGGAAGGAATATAAAATTGGATCATACTGAGTTTATCGATATGAGCCCACTGAGTAGAGATTCTAGGTTTAACATGGAAGCTCGAGCAGTTAAAAAAGGTGTTAAAAGTTTATTTGAATGGTTGGCTGATGTATTTATTAAAACATGGCCTACTAACAGCGAGTTAGAGATGCCTGATATTCCTTGGCTTAGTATTGATGAAGGGATTGTGAGGGTCAGGCAGATGGGCATGCTCGAGTGGATTCGAAGTGTAAAACCACATTCTCCACAATATGAGGACCCAGAGGACATGCCACTCACTGAATTTATAAGATGGAAAGTACTGAGAGAGACACCAGAACATTTGAAGAGCTTTGTTTTTGCTCTATTTCTTATGCCAGATCTTACAGTTAGAGAAGTTGTGGCTCGTTTGCATAAATTAAATGTACACGTAGTAGGTCTAACAGGACCTCAGGGTAGGCGTCAGGTGGCAGCACTGAATCGCAGAAGGCCAGATGAGCGTAGTTACAGTAATTATCATAATGGGTGGCAAAGGCAAAACAATACCTATAATGGCATGACCCGAAATGATCTTTGGAACTGGCTAATTAATCATGGTGTTCCCAGGAACCAAATACATAAGAAGCCTACTAAGTTTTTATTTGATCTGTATAAGCAGAAAAGCTCTAGAACGAATGACAGGAAGTCAACATTTGATTTTAGGAGTAGCGAATCCCGCCCAGTTGACCGGTTTCCAGACTTGAGACAGTTCACAGACCCAGAACCCCTTGAATGAAGGGGTGGCCGGGTTCCAGTGAGGAAGGACCTTGTCACAATACCAAAGAGTTATGCTGTTTGCCTTCCTCCTGTCCTTCCCCAGAGGGACCTGAGGCCTTTTACTAGGGTAACTGTACACTGGGGAAAAGGAAATAATCAGACTTTTTGAGGCCTATTGGATACTGGTTCTGAGTTGACACTGATCCCAGGAGACCCTAAAAAGCATTGTGGCCCTCTGGTTAAAGTAGGGGCCTATGGAGGTCAGGTGATAAATGGAGTTTTGGCTGAAGTCCATCTCACAGTGGGTCCAGTGGGTCCCAGAACGCATCCCATGGTTATTTCCCCAGTCCCAGAATGTATAATTGGGATAGATATAATTAGAAATTGGCAGAATCCCCACATTGGTTCCCTGACCTGTGGAGTGAGGGCTATTATGGTCGGAAAGGCCAAATGGAAACCATTGGTGTTGCCATTACCACGGAAAATAGTGAACCAAAAACAGTATCGTATCCCTGGAGGGATTGCAGAGACTAATGCCACTATCAAGGATTTGAAAGATGCAGGGGTGGTGATTCCTAACACATCTCCATTTAACTCTCCAGCCTTGTGCCATAACTTAGTTAGAAGGGATCTTGATCGCCAGACTCTTCCACAGTTGTGGGTCTCAGTCATACTGCCTTCTTCTCTAAAACTTCTTCTTCTAACATTGAAAGATACAGTAATCTAAGAGCATAGAAAAAGCTCAATTTACTTGCGGATATCATGACTTATTTACCTTAACACCAAATAAAAATCCACTGGTTAAATGTACCTTACTTTATCTGTTCATTAGTTGTTGGGCTTAGCAATCTTGCCTGGTGTGACCACTGGGGAAGCAGTTAGAAGAAGGAGGAGGATGAAACAAGAAGAGACAGACAGGGGTTAGAAGGAGAGAGAATGAATGGTGGAATGAATTTTATGGAAGTGATATTTCACATTATGTCTTAAGTAAAATTTTAGCTGGGTGTGGTGGTGCACGCCTTTAATTCTAGCACTCAGGAGACAGAGGCAGCCAGACCTTTGTGAGATCAAGGCCAGCATGCTCTACAAATCGAGTTTCAGGACAGCTAGGGGTACAGGGAGACCCAAAGAAAATGGAAAAATAATTATTTTTTGACTATTGAGTATTTTTTGGGGGAAGTGGTGTTGAATTTGCCTCTCAGATATGTTTTGGAGAGCTGATATAGTACATGGGTTAACTAGAATAAACAATCATAAATAATTATAAGTAAAAGTTCAATAAGGAGTAAGGGTGAATTTCAATTAATGAGGCAGTACAAATACTAAGGATGTGATATGTAAGAGGTATATTTCTATGGTGCTTTCCTTTATGGGTGCACAAACCTATATGAAGACAGTACATTCATATTCATAAAAATTAATTAATACAGCCCTCCTCCCCCAAAACTGGTGATGCTTTGGTGCAGACTATCTAGCAGGCACAGTGTTACTGAATCTAGTCTGCACAGCAAATGTAGAGACACCAGAATACAAAAAAACAAACAAAGAAATAAACAACAACAAAAAAACCCAAACAAATCTACATGCCAAAGATACAATGATAAAACAACATAAGAAAATAAATTCACACCAAAATCTACCAGTCTGGCAGAAGACTTCGAAAAGGAGAGCTCATTGGAAGGAAACCAAGCCACAGACATTTGAAGAAAAATTGTGTACATATTCAAAGAAATCAAAGAAATAGTAAAAATTTATATTCTACCCAAATTAATTTATGCATTCATTGCAATTCCAATTAAAATTCTCAAGAATTTTTTTCACCAACTTGGGAAAAATTCATTAAACTCAAATGGAAAAACAAAAGGCCCAAGAGAGTTAAAGCATACCTCAGTGAAAAATGCAATACAGGGGGGATCACCTTACCAGACGTCAAACTATACTACAGGGCTATAGTCATGAAGACAGTCTGGTACTGGCACAAAACAGACACATTGACCAATGGAACAAAAATTGAAGATCCAAAATTCAACTCATAGAATTTCTGCCACTTTATATTTGATAAAGGGGCAAAAAACCTCATTGGAGGAAAGATAGCATCTTCTGCAATTGGTGCTTGCAATACTGGGTCACCATATGTAGAACATAACTACATCTCGCCCTATACAAAAGTCAACCACAAATGAATCAAAGACCTCAACATGAAACCCAATACTCTGTGATAGAAGAAGTTGGTAGCAATCTACAAGACATAAGAGTAGGAACAGTCTTCAGACTTTCTAAATCAAACAGCAGCTGCACAGACAATAATGTCTACAGCTGACAAGAGGGACACATCAAAATCAACAGCTTCTGTACAGCAAAATAACAATCAAGGAAGTAAAAAGGAAAACACAGAGTAGGAGGAAATATTCAACAGTGATACACCTGGCAGAATATTAAAATCCAGAATATATAAACTTACCAAAAAAAAAGAGAAGTAAAAAAAAAAGACTTACTTAAAAGATGGAGTAAAGATGTGAACAGAGACTTCAAAAATGAAGAAGTAAAGATGGATGAGAAACATTGTAAAGTGTTCAACATCATTAATAATCAAGGAAATGTAAATTAAAACTACTCTAAGATATCATCTCACTCCAATAAGACTGCTTGAGATCAACAAATCAGAAGACATCAAATGCTGGAGAGGTTGTAGAGAATGGGGAACACTCATCCACTGCTGGTAGGAATGTAAACTCATACAACCATTGTGGAAAGCAGTGTGTGGTGGTCCCTTAAAAATCTCAAAATGAGCCTACAACCTAAACCAGCCATACCACTCCTACATATATACCCACAAGACAGCCTACTGCAAAGATACATACACATCTATGTTTTGTTTCAAATTTTCATTATTTTTGTATATGTATGAATGTATTGTCTGCATGTAGGTTTGTGCACCGTGTCGTGCAATGCCACAAGAGGTCAGAAGAGGGTGTCGGATTCCTCTGGAACTGGAGTTAAAAATGGTTCTCTGCCGCCATGTGGGTGCTGGGAATCAAACACGGGTCCTCTGCAAGAGCAGACAGTTGGTGTTGCTAACCACTAGGAAATCTCTCCAGCCCCATATCTATCTTTACTGCAGCTCTCTTCCCAATAGTAAAGAGGTGGAACCAACTCAAATGCCCCTCAACTGATGAATGTATAACACAAATCTGGTACATCTACACAATGGATTTCTATGCATCAGTAAAGAAAGGTGACATCAACCACTCTATCACCCTGAACTGATCAGAGTCCAAAACGACATCTCCAGAGAAAGTAGATTGTTTTGCTTCTCGACCATTTGTGTTCCTTTTCTAAAGCCTAGGGAACAATCTGCAGAAGAGGGGGCATGGCAGACTGTAGGCGATGTGATTGGGGTGAATTATGATACTACAGAAATATAGACTGGACTCTTATTTGATCAATATGATTGTACATGCAAGCCCTTCCAGCTGGACAATGGGGGCCTTGGGCTGTATAAGTTTGGGCATACCTGCTTGCAAATTGGTTTTACATGAAGAATGCTTGTATTCATTACTTATCACTTTTTATTAAAAAATCAAATAAAAATGTACATGTAAAAAAACCGAAAGATGACATCCTGAACTTTGCAGGTAAATGGATGGAATTCTAAGTCATTATGCTAACACACACACAAAGCAAACAAAAAAAAATGGAGAATGTTTTCTCTCATCTGTGGATGCTAGTACCAAATGCCCAAAAGGCAAGCTGAGCAACGTTTTTGTTATATTTCTTTCTATCTGAAATCAATTGGGAAGTAATAATGTGCTTCTCTTAAAGAGCCCTAGAATTATCTTACCACTTACTTTCAGATATGGTAATTATTATATGTGGACAAAGGTATATATTCATATTTTAGAGTAATATAAAATTAAAAGGAGTAATATTAAATTAAAAGAGGAATATAAAATTAAAATGAAAAAACATGAACTCCTAAACCTATATCAGAGTTAGCATACAGTTTGTTCCTGGAAGACATAATTCTGGTACATATATGATGTGTACATAGGCATACTTTGGAGCAATACAACTGGGAAGAAACGACAACAACATAAGGACTGGATCACAGAAAGGACTGGTATAATTAAATTCTGCCCCAAACAATAAAACTTTGCAGTGAAAATATTTAAAAAGACTATGAAAAAGAAGCAGAACATGTATGGCAGATTCTGTGAACTGGGATGAGGTGGGAAGAAGGGAAAAGGGAAAATGTCTAAATTGAACTGAAAAATGATGTCTGACATACACAAAATATGAATAAAAGTATTATATTGAAAAATAAATTAGTTCATTCTTATCTGTTCTCATTTTTACAATCTCTTAAAATTTTTGATTGGAAAAGTAGAGATATATATTTCAAGGTATATCTATGCAATAACAATTTTTTTGTTGTTATATTTACTGATGAGTTACTCATTTGAATTTACATTTGGATATTTGGTGTTAGAAACCACAAATGTGGGAAAACACATGTCTTTTATTTCTGAGACTTTGTCACCTGACACTGCATAACAGCCTCCAGTTCCATCCATTTTCCTACAAATTTCTTGGAGTCGTCATTTTTCACTGTTGCAAAGAACTCCATTATATAAATGTACCACATCCTCATTATCTACTCATCATTTTAGGGGCATGTGGGTTGCTTCCAGTTCTTTGATATTGTGAAAAGCGCAGCAATAAACATAGTAGTGCATGTATCTCTCCTAGAGGATGCATTCTTTGGGTAAATATTTAGAATTTGCATAATTGGGCAAAATGCTAGGTTCACTTTTAGTATTTTTAATTTTTTATATTTTTATTGTTATTAAACTTTTTTCCAGAAGTCATACAGCATTTCTCCTTTGAATCTAGAATCATTTCCCTTTCCATTCCTCTCACCCCACCAAAATCCTTGAACTCTGCCATACAGGTCCTGCATCTTTTTCTGAGTCTTTCCTCTCCACAGTGCTTTACATAGCATCTGCAATAGTTTGCAGTGTCACCAGCAATGAATAAGTGTTCCCCTTTCTCCACACCCTCTCCAACAATTAGTGCCCTGTGTTTTCTTGACCAAAGCTAATTTTGGCAGTGTAGGATGACATATGAATAGGATTTTGATTTGCATTTCCTTAATAATTAACAATGTTGAACAGTTTTTAAGGTGTATTTGAGCCATCAAAAGTGTTTTTCTTGACAACACTCTTTTCAGATATTTAGCCTATCTTTTAATTAGATCACTTCTTTCCTTTGACCTTTGTATTTTGAGTAGCATATATTATAGATTTTAAACCTCTGTCAGATGTATCACTCGTGAAAATTTTCTCCTAATTTGTTGGATTTGTCTTCACTCTTTTTCTTCTTTCTTTTACTATAAAGAAGCTTTTTAATTTAATAAGGTCCCACTCGATAATTGTTGACCTTTGTACAGTGCAAACTTTGTCTGATTTAGAAAGTCTTTTCTTACACTTATATGTTTGTAGGTTACTACCTATGGTATCTTTTAACATATTCAAAGTTTCATTTGTTTTTTTTTCTGTCTTTGTGAGACAGAGTCTACCCATAGCCTCAGCAGGCCTGGAACTCACTGTCTAGACCAGGCTGGACTTGAACTTAGATATCTCTCTGCCTTTGCCTTGAGTGCTAGGATTAGAAGCATGAACCAACACACTTGGCTTTATCTTTTAACATAATCTGTGCCTCAGGATTCACATTGAAATCTATGATCCATTTAGAGTTGAATTTTCTGAAAGGGTGATAATTTTGCCAGCACCATTTGTTGAAGATGTTAACTTCAACAATTAAGTGTTTTTTGCTCTTTTGTCATATACAAGTTCACAGAAATTTGGGTCAAGTTTGGGTCTTCAATTTTATTCCATTGATCTATGTGTCTATTTTTATGCCACTAAAATTCTGTTTTATATCTATAACTCTGTAGTGGGGAAGAAAATCTGCTATAGTAATTCTTCTGCATTACTGGTTTTACTCAGAGTTGCTTTGGCTCTTCAGGGTCGTATTTTCTGTCATCTGAACTATATATCTGGTGGTCTTTTAAATGTTCATTATGCATGTGCTGAATTCCACTGATGTTCTTCTTCCCTGGACCAGGGCTCACAGCTCTGGGATGCTGCAACTCTCAGGACTGTTCCCAGGCTTGCTGGCTAACCGTCCTCAGACTTATGCCACAAGCAGGGTGGGGGAGGTAATGGTGGAAAGTAAACTGGAGAGAAAAAAGAAACAGACTCAGAGAGACCTGGAGTAATTCCACAAGGAGGAATAAAACTCAATTTAATGCTGTAACTCAGGATATTTTATACAAAACCTTGGACGGGGCAGGGACAAACAGAATTGGAGGCTTAGACACACAGGACTTCAGGCCATTTGTTCCAGGTCAATGCTTTGCCCCAAGGGATCAAATACAGTTGGTGGCACCAGGGAAGCTTTGGCAGGTTTGCAGGATATCAGCAGGGGTCAAGGCGTGGAGGCCGCTTGCTGACTGTGCTGGATAGCTTTAGTGTCAACTTGACACACCTGGGTTGAGGGAGCCTCAACTGGAGAATTGGCTCCATTGGATTGGCCTGTGGCCACATCTGTGGAGTATTGTCTCGATGGTCGAGTAGTGTGGGAGGGCCCGGCCCACTATGGATGGTGCCACCCTGGTCAGGTTGTTGTGTACAGGATAAGAAGGCAGGCTGGGCATGGGCCAGGGAAGCAAGCCAGTGAACAGCATTCCTCCATGGCTTGTGCTTCTGCTCCTGCCTCCAGGCTCCTGCCCTGAGTTCCTGCCTTGGGCTCCCTGAGTGATGAATGTGACCCAGGAGATGTAAGGTGAATAAACCCTTTTCTTCCCAAGTTGGTGTCGGTCAGAGTGTTTTGTCACAGCAATGGAAGACAAACTAGGACACTGACTCTCTTAAGTGCTTCTTCAAAAAGAATGTCTACATCTCCCTGTTTTTACTTATTAAATAAAAAAGCTCCATTGTCATATAGCATTATTACTTTTCTATTGGGGATACTCTGGAAAGTGTGGCCGAACATGGCTCCCACTGGAGACCCCAGAGCCTGGGTTTGTGTATAGTAAGCTGGAAGTGTGACATCTACTCCATACATCCAAGGAAAAGCACTCAGGTTCTGGAAATGTGCTGAAGCAGGCAAGGCAGGAAATACTGCATTATCCAGACCCCTGTGGAGCTGCTAGATAACCCATGGAAGCTATTTAAAATGCCCAAGGATATTATTAGATAACTCATAGAGGCAATTGGGACAATGTTTTGCAGATTTCTGCATCAAACCAGACAAAATCTCAGTCCCACAATTTTCCATATGTGTTGCTGTGTCTCTGGTCCAGCAAAGGAACCATGGTTTCCTCAGCATGACCACAGCCAGTTGCATGCTGAGGGCCAGGCCAGAGCCAGGTTGGAGAGGGTTGAACCTGAGACAGGTCAGAGAAATAAGTGAGAGATTCCAAGGTAAAACTCCTTTATTGGCAAAAGTTACAGCCTTTTATACTATTCACAGAGCCTTGTGATGTGGGAATGTGTGTTGGGGGGGTTTAAGGGAATTTACAGCTTATACAGGGTGCTAGCAGGTTGGGCTGCAGAAACCAAGGTGTGGTCTCCAGATCACTTCAGGAATTTGACAATGTTTTGCGCAAAACATCAAAGGCACAGCTACAAGGCATGTTTTATCAATTGGAGAGCAGTAAACTGGCTGGGCCTGGCCACTCCCTGGGGGATGTCAGCTTCTCCCTGGTGGTTTGGGGCTGAAGCCAACATCCATAAATGCATCAGCCAAATGGTTTGCCCACACATATGAATTTTAGAATGACTTTCTTTCTAATCCTTTGAAAAATTCATGGAAATTTTTATTTGGATTGCATTGAATATGTATATTAATTTGGGATGGATGGCCATTTTTACTATATTAATTCTTCAAATTCATGAGCAGGGGGGAATCATTCCATTTTCTGATGTCTTCCTCTGTTTCCTTCTTCAAAGATTTAAAGTTTTCATTTCAAAGATTTTAATATTTTCTGTCAAGTTTATTCTGAGATATTTTTGAGGTTATTGTAAATAGAAGTGTTTCCATGTACTCCATCTACAATTGCTTGGTGTTGGCATATAGGAAAGCTTCTTAAATTATTGTTCATTTGTAGGAGTTTTCTACTGGAATTTTGTGATTAGTGGGTATAATATCAAGTCATCTGCAAAAAGGGATGGTTTGGGCTACACTTTTCTGATTAGTATTCCTTTAATCTTCTTCTCTTATCTTATTGCTCTGGGAAGAGTCTCAAGCAGAATACTAACGAGGAGGGGATACAGTCGGCAGTGTTTTCTGGTTCCTGACATAAAGGGGAATTCTTCTTGTTTTGCTGATTTTAAGATCATGATGGCTGTGTTTTTCCTGATATAGCTTTAATGATGTTAAGAAATGTTCCCCTGAGTCCAATTTCCTGTAGAACTTTAAACAAAAAGTCACGTATTTTTCTTTTTTTTCCATTTATGTAATTTTTTTCAAAGCCAATCTTTTATTGAATCTTTGTGAATTTCATACATTTCCCAATAAAATACAGACCCATTCTTCCTTCATTACCCCCACCAGAACTAATGCATTCTGCCAAACATGTTTTTCAACTTTATCTCAGTCTCTTTTAAAATTTTCAATGCAGAAGTTTACTGTTTCAGGAAGAAGTTCACCATTTCAGTCAATTCTTTGACCCAATCTTTGTTTTGTTGTTCCTTCCAATTTGCATCATGCCAAAGTATGCATATGTCAATGGCACACATAACTCAAGATTATGACATCATAGTTTTAGCATCTTCAGCTTATGATTTCTTATTTTATTATTATTTTTCTATATTAGGCTGAAAGGTGTCATAGATTCCTTAAGGAATTTTTTGAAAGCTCCTCCTTGGCAATCTCTTTGTCTTTTTATGAATATCTCAAGTTTTATACCTGAAGTATAATTTCTTAGGCTCTACTAATTAATTATTTCTGGTTATACTTTCCCTTTGTATTTTTTTTTTTTTTTTTTTTTTGGCCTTTTGGAGGCAGGGTCTCAGTTGTCTAGCTCAGCTTTGTCTTGGAAATCACTCTGTATGACAGGCTGGCCGATTTCTGTAGACCAGGCAAGCCTGCTGCCTCTGTCCCCTCAAGTGCTAGGATTAAAAGGAATGGAACAACCATGCCAGCTCCTTTTGGATTTTTAAGGCCACACAACCCAGATTTTTTAACCAAGGGCTTTGTTTTCTCAAGGTCAGTTGAGGGTCTGGTCCTAGGGCTTTCCCTATGGTTGGAAGAGGGGGGATTCCCTGGAGTCTTTTGGCTTTTCATTTACTTGTTCCATCCACTCAAGGAAAAAGTCAGGTCTTTGCTAGACAAGGATTCCCTTTTGAAACATGAGGCAGTCTTTCCTCCTTATAGACTTGGACACTGGCTGAAAAAGTCCAACTTTTTGGATCTCCAAGGACATCATTAGCATAGGAATAATGGTTGACTCACATTTGCAGAACTTTTCAAGAGATGTCCCCTTGTATAGTCCCCTGGGACTTGGTTCTCCTCTGAGGGCAAAGAATTACAGTTATCCCAAGTGTCCTGGCCAAATGGTATGGTCATTAATTATGGTCATTAGCATCCAAAACGCCCTTTTTACCACCAGGTGATACATTTTGTTGTGTGTGTTGTTGTGTGGTGTTGTTTGGTTCGTGTGTCTTTTTGAGACTGGGGTCCCCTTTAGCCCCAGCTGTCCCTGGAAAATCACTTTGTGACAGGCTGGCCTTGAACTCACAAGATTCCACCTGCCTTGCCTCCCAAGTGCTAGGATTAAAAGACTTGCCCACCACACCCAGCTTGATGTGTTTTATCAAAAGCCTTTTCAGCATTGATTTTGTTGATCATGTGCTGGTTTTGAGTCCATTGATATAATTTAAGACATTAATTGATTTACGTATGAAGAACCATCCCTGCATCTCTGGAATTAAAACCTACTTGATCATTATGAATAACTTTTTTGATGTGTGCCTGTTAGGCTAATTGCAAGAATTTTGTTTGATTATTTTTGCATCTATATTCATAAGTATATTAGATCTTATAAGTTTTCTTTTTATGATTGTAGCATTTTTATGTTTTTGGTTGGGAAAGTGGTGTTGGCTTCAGAGAAGGAATTTGAGAGGTTACTGTCTGCTTCTATCCTTTTTTTTATTGGTTTTGTATATTTTTCACGCATAATTTTTCAATTCAATTCAGGCATATTCCCCCAACCCATCCACCCCTCCAGATCATGCATTCTGCAATAACTGTCTTGCATCTTTATCTCCAGTCTTTTTTTTTTTTTTTTTTTCTTGAATGGCCTCTTTATAGGTCTGATAAAATTCTGCTGTAAATCCAACTGGGGCTCTGGGCTTTTATTAGTTTGGAGGTTTTGTATTACATTTCCAATTTCCTCAAATATTATATATGGATATGTTTAAAGAGTTGATAGTAAAAAAAAAGTTGATATATTTTGGTTGAGCTTTGTGGAGTCTCATGACTTCAGATATTAATCCATTTTTCTTTTTTCTTTTATTGATGCTTTGTGTATTTCATACATCATTTTCCAATTCAGTTCAGGCGTATATCCCCTTCCCTTCCCCCCACCCCACCCCTACCCATCCCAGATCATGCATTCTGCCATAACTTTTCTGCATCTTTCTGGTTTTTTTTTTTTTTGTTTGTTTGTTTTCATTTTTTTTAACAATAAGTGATAATTTGTGAGTACAAGCTTCCTTCATGTAAAACCAATTTGCGAGCAGTTGTACCCAAACCATTAATCCATTTCTTTTAAGTTTAGAAATGTAGTAGAGTGTGGATTTTTAAAGCATTTCCACATAATTTTCTGGGTCTTTTTATTATCTCTTGTAATGTTTCCCTTTTCATCTCTAATTTTATTAATTTGGAGTGGTTCTTTCTTTTGGTTAGCTTTTCGAAGTGCCAGCTCTTGGATTCCTTTATTTTTTTGTATTTTTGTTGTTGTTGTTTTCTATTTCCTTAATCTCTTCTCTGATTATTGTTATTTCTTCTTGTCTTTTAGGTTTAGGAGTCATTTGTTGTTGTTTTTCAAGTGTATTGAGTTGGAAACTTAGGTAATTTTTTTGTGTTCTTTCTGTATTTGTGTGTGTGTGTGTGTATGTGTGTGTGTGTTTGTGTGTATGTGTTGCCTTGTCCTTTTTGTTTTATTCCAGGAATAATTTTATTTCTTCCTTACTTTCTCCCTTTACCCATTCATTATTCAGGAGTGTGTTGTTTAACCGCTATGAGTTCCTGTATTTACTAGGGCTACTTTTGGTGTTGATATTAAGCTTTATTTCATTTTGGTTTAATATAATACATGGTATTGTCTCAATTTTATTTTATGTGTTGAGATTTTTTCTGTGTCAAAGTGTGGTAGGTGTTGGAAAATATTTCATGCCATGCTTAATAGAAAGTTTATTTCGGGTTTGGATGGAATACTCAATAAATATCTGTTAGATCCATTTGGTGTATCATATTATTCAATTTATATGTCTCTCTGTTTCTCCTTTGCCCAGTTGACCTGACGAATGGACACAGTGGGGTATTGAATCCCTTACTGCTACTGTGCTAGGGTCAATTTTTGCCTTAAAGTCCTGTGAAAAATTTTTTATGAAGTTCGGTGCATATAAATTAATGATTGTGGCATCTTCTTGGTTAATTGTTCCTTTGATAAGTATGAAATGACCCTCTTCATCTTTTCTAAGTAGTTTTTGTTTGAAGTCTATTTTATCTGATATTAGAATAGCAACTCTTTATTCCTTACTCCCATCCATTCACCTTGATAAAATGTCTGTCTTTAAAGGTGAGAAGAGTTTCTTTCAGACAAAAAGAATGGTTTGTTTTCTTAATCTGTTACAGTAGTCTGTACCTCTTAATTGTTTCTTAATCTGTTTTAGTAGTCTATACCTCTTAATTGGAGGATTCAGTCCATTGATATTCAGAGTTATTGAGAGAATTATATTGCTTTCAATCATTTTGTTTCTGATGCATTCTTGACCCAGGTTTTTATTCTCATAGTAGTAGTTTCATCAAGTAATTTCTGGCACTGGTTGGTTAAAATGGCCCCTATTCTCTACTATTTATACTGCTTTACATGTTCTATGAAGTGATGACTTTCTGGAAAAAATTTTTTCAGCTGATTTATGCCATGGAACATTTTCCTTTCTTCTTTAATTATAATAGACTGTTTTGCTAGATAAATTATTCTGGGTTGACATCTATAGTTACTTAGAACTGGGAATACTTTAGAGCAAGCTCTTCCTGCTTTCATTGGTAACAATGAAAAGTCAAATATCATTCTGAAAGTTTTCTATTTTTTACTCATTAGTGACTTGTTTTTCTTTTGCTCCCCTCAGTATCTTCTCTTTGCTTTGACTCTCTAGTGGTTTTACATTAGATGGCATGGGGAATTTCTTTTATGGTTCTGTCTATTTGGTGTTTTATATGATTCTTGTATTTGTATATGTATCTCTTTCTTTAATTTGGGAAAAATATCCTATAAAATTCTGTTGAGGATCTGAGCAATACCATTTTCCTATGACGCTCTACCTACGATGTGTAAGTTTGGTCTTTTCACAGTGTCCAACAGCTCCTGGTTTTTCCATTCTTTTTTTTTTCTTTTTAATTTTTCATAATCTTTACTTGATCAATCCAGTTTTTCCGTACTATCTTCTAGTTTTGATATTCTATTTTATTTTTTTAATTATTTATTTATTTACACGTATGAATGTATTGTCTGCATGTAGGTCTGTGCATCCGTGTCGTTCAATGCCCCGGAGGTCAGAAGAGGGTGTCGGATTCCCCTGGAACTGGAGTTCTCCTGGAATTGGAGTTACAGACGGTTCTCAGCCGCTATGTGGGTGCTGGGGATCGAACCCGGGTCCTCTGCAAGAGCAGTCAGCGCTCTTAACAGCTAGACCATCTCTCCAGCCCCTGATATTCTATTTCTACTTCATCCATTCTATTACTGAGGCTTTCTCTCATCCTTTGCAACTGGCTTGTAGAATGTTGCACTACTTTTTTATTAATTTCAGCTTTAATTTTCTTCATTGTTTCTATATCTTTATTTCATTCCACAGTTTACCATTATATTCTTTTAATTTATCGCCATCTTCTTTAAGCTGTGTACTGTCTGCATATAGGTTGGTGCACCGGTGTAGTGCAATGTTGCAGAGGTCAGAAGAGGGCGTCAGATTCCCCTGGAACTGGAGTTAAGGACGGTTCTTAGCTGCCATGTGGGTGCTGGGAATTGAACCCGGGTCCTCTGCAAGAGCATTCGGTGCTTTTAACTGCTGAGCCATCTCTCCATCCCTAGTCCACTCAGGGTTGATTTAGCTATTTAGGGTCTTTTGTTTTTCCATATGGATCTAAGGATTTTTTTCCAAGTCTGTGAAGAAGTTCATGGGGATTTTGATCAGGATTGTGTTGTATCTGTATATCAATTTGGGTAAAATGGACATTTTTAATGCATTAATTTTTCCAATCCATAAGAATGGGAGATCTTTCCATCTTTTGATATAATTTTCAATCTCCTTCTTCAGGAGTTTAAAATTTTTGTTGTAGAGGTCTTTGGTATCTTTGGTTAGGTTTGTTCCCAGGTATTTTATTATTTTTGAGGCTATTGTGAGTGGGAAGGTCTTCTTATATACCTTTTCCAATTGTTTATTCTTGGTGTAAAGAAAGGTTGTCGATTTTTTTTCCAGGTCAATTTTGTATCCCACCACATCTGCAAGGTTAGTCATTATTCTTAACTGCTGACTCAACAGTCCAAGCTCCATTTTTAAAATTTTTGAATCAGTACCCTCTAAATTCCTGATTTTGGATAAAAACGTAGCAAGTGAAGCCTTTAGAATCTAATACACTCCCTGAATAATTGAGGCTTAACTGGTCTCTATTTATATGAAATATTTTCTCAAAGACTAAGTTCGGCTTCAAACAAGAATCTGGAAATGGATAAATTCATTCAAATTTTAAATTATAAAATTTTCTCTTCTATCCCTAGAATAATTTTCTGTGTAAAGGACATTATGTTATTCAAAACAGATATGTGATATATGAAATCAATGTTTTTATTTTTCTCTGAGAAGATATTCCTGATGAAATGAATACTCCTACCCTTCTGATAATGTAGCAGAGTGTAAATAAATATTCAAGGAATGTTAAGTGATATCAAAGACATAATGTGAAAGCATAAGTTAGTATGTATGTATGATTGGTGGAATAATATTTAAAGGAATTCGCAGGCATAAATTGCGTAATAAAGGGTGGGCATATGTATTCTATTTTAATAAATATCTTTATTGCACTAATTGTCAGAATTAATTTTGTCAGGAACTGACAGGGATTTATAAATATAAGATAGTTTCCAAAATTCTCTCTCTCACCTCTCTCTCTCTCTCTCTCTCTCTCTCTCTCTCTCTCTCTCTCTGTCTTTCTCTCTCTTTCATACACACACACACACACACACACACACACTCACAAACCTGTCACATATACCAATTTCAAATCATAATCAAAATTTTAATTTGCTTTTCTTTGACTTCAAAATACAGGGCATTCAAAACGCTATCTCGACAGCATAATATTTCACAGATCATTGACAGACAAAAAATGCTTGCAGTTTTCTGTAAATTCAACAAACCCACTATTTAGGTTACATCAGTTTCATTTGCTATGCATGTATTACCCGCATTATACAAAGTATAAACTATTAAATAAGCGAAATGCAAGTGTAGATAATCCAGCCAACCCAAAACATAGTGTGAGTTTCTAAAGAATCCTGCCTCAAAAATGGATTGATCAAACTGTGCTCTGTCTTAGGAAGTCTGATTAACTCTTACCATCCTCTCTAACGTAATGGTGATGCCATTCAGAAACGTTCTTTTTTTTTTTTTAGAAATGTTCTTGTACTTGCAAAATCTCTACTATATGCATTTCTAATTCACAAAATAGTGTATATATTAAAAGAAATTTCTTTTGTCACATTTTCATATCAAGTTTAAAATTGTCTGAAACCACTTCAGAACACGGTGATATTTTTATATGAGAATTTCAAAAGGCCCAGTAAGATAATTTGTAATTTTTGCAGTATAAGTTCACTTGATCTGAAATCAAATTAGGAGTTAAAAGTGATCTGAAATGTATATAGATCATCTTATGTCTTCCATTAACGTTCACAATGTAGAACTTCAATGAATTACATTCTTAATGCTTAGAGTAAAATTCAATCCCATTATATATGTATTATGTAGATTAAATATTGAGCACATTAAAATGATTCTATAAGTGGCATTTGGGAAGTATTTGTAGAGGAAAACAATGGCATTAATTATGTATTGGTGCCTGAGTGGGTGAACATGAAGCAGAGGTATTATTTAGTACAAACTCATTTTGTTATTATTCAAATACTGTAAAAAATGTTTATTTGCAGGGCTGTAGAGATGGCTCAGAGGTTAAGAGCACTGACTGCTCTTGCAAAGGACCCGGGTTTGATTCCCAGAACCCATATGGTGGCTAAGAATCTTCTTTAACTCCAGCTACAGGGAAATATGACACCCTCTTCTGACCTCCACAGCATTGCACAACATGGGTGCACCTACCTACATGCAGACAGTACACTCATACACACAAAGTAATAAAAAATACTTATTTGCATTATTTTGTGTGTATGTGCACTTTTCCAGTGTATATGTATGTTTACTATGTACTTGCCTTGTGCCCAACAGAAAATTATTTTTTGAATCACTGAAACCAATATAACAGAATATTTTCTGATTTCCCGTATGTGCTGAGAACCCTATATCTTCCTAATAATTAGGGTGATATTTCTGATACCTGAGGGAGGCCACACATAAATGGGTAGAAGTTCTTTTGAACAGGAAAGTCTGTATCCTTCTCAAAGTGAATCTTATGTTTGAAAACACAAGTGTATTTATTTCTACAGTTAGGACCAGGTCAGAAAGACGTTAATCAAAAGGAAAGGGTTAACCATGCAGGAGCAAGTCTCTAGTTGAAGCAGCTCTGGTTCCCATAGTTACTCCCTCCCACCTTGAATTATTAGCTCCCAGAGCTACCTGAGGTCAGGATGAACTTTCCCAACCCTGTAGGAGTGCTTCTCATCCGGTAAGGAGCTCATTACTCTTCAAGGGGCTTCATGCTGTTAAACACAACCATTTTTTCAAACAAAGGGGTACAGAACACGTGGACTGATCCAATGAAAGACTGCCTGGGTCTGCAACTACCAAGACCCCACTGTGCTGGATAGCTTTAGTGTCGACACACCTGGGTTGAGGGAAACTCAATTGGGGAATTGGCTCCATTGGCCTGTGGCCACATCTGTGGAGTATTGTCTTGATTGTGGAGCAATGTGGGAGGACCCAGCCCATTGTGGGTGGTGCAACCCTGGGAACGTTTTTGTGTGTTGTATGAGGGCAGGCTTGGCATGGGCCAGGGGAGCAAGCCAGTGGACAGCATTTCTCCATGAGCTTGTGCCTCAGCTCCTGCCTATGTGTTCCTGCCTTGGGTTCCCTGAGTGATGAACTACGACCCAGGAGATGTGAACTGAATAAACCTTTCCTCCCCAAGTTGGTGTTGGTCAGATTGTTTTGTCACAACAGTGGAAGACAAACTAGAACACCCACCAATCAGAGAAAGGGTCACAGTAAACGCAAGGGAAATGTCCTAACTGGGAATAAAAGTGGGAGAGGATCGGACCTCAGGGCTGCTGCCCTCCAGTCCCATTGAAGTGTGCTCGGCCCGACGCATTAACCTGTCTCTGTCACTCTCTGTCTTGTGTTCTGTAATTTTTCCGTGATGTAAAATTATTTATTAAAGCTTTTCCTCCAGTTTTTGGCCTCTGGATAGATTCTTTGGTAGAGTGGCATTTCTAACTCAACACAAATTCATGGTGAAAATCATAAGCAGACATTTAAATTCTACATTAAAAAATAATTTCACTTGTACAGAATCACATATACTCAAAGTGGACTGTTTTGCTTCTCATCCACCTGTGCCCCTTTTCTAAGCCTAGGGAACAATATGCGGAAGAGGGGGCACGGTAGAATGTAAGGGCTGCGATTGGGGTGAATGGTGAAACTACAACAATATAGACTGGACACTCATTTGATCAACTTGACTGAACATACAAGCCCCCCCCTTTTGATGGTGGGACCCATGAGCTGTGTGGGTTTGGGCACAACTGCTCTCAAATTGGTTTTACATGAAGGATGCTTGTACTCACAAATTATCACTTATTGTTAAAAAAAATTGAAACAAACAAAACAAAACAAAAAAGCAGAGAAAGATGCAGAAAAGTTATGGCAGAGTGCATGATCTGGGATGGGTAAGGTTGGGGTGGGTGGAAGTGACGGGGATATATGCCTGAACTGAATTGGAAAATGATGTATGAAATACACAAAGCATCAATAAATAAAAAAGAATACACAGCTAAAATATAATGATAATTTCACTTGTACAGAATCAGATATACTCAAATAAAGCTGCTGCCATTCATTTTACAGCCTCATCCACATCAGTATAATCTACATGAACTGATATGTTGTACATTGATATGCAATCCAGAAAAACATAAAACACAAATGGAACTGACAAGAGTTTTACTTGTTTAGATCACATTATGGATTATACTATTTATTTTGAATTTTCTTATTTTACTTAGTATAGGCAACTCATTTATTGATAATAATCTTAGTGTCTATAATAACCTTCAAGCAAACCTTAATTTTTCAAAAGTAATTTAAAATGTATTTAGATATCCATGTTTGCATAATTTTAATCCAAATTAATTTTGATTCACTTTTGTTATAATGTAGCATGTAACAATAATTATATGTACAATGAAGGTCCCCATGTCTCAATCTATGTTAATGCAATGGAATAAAATATTTCATTTTAATAAGATTAATTACTTAAAAGTTAACATTATTATTGACATGCACATGAATAAACTCTAGTGTTAAAGATTTCAAGTTAATTTCCAGTTCATATTTAATATATCCATCCTTAGGTAAATGAAGACAGACTTGGAAGTTGGTGTATGGGCAATGGAAAATGCTACAATATTTGGTTACATAGTTGTATTGTAACTGTACCATGTACTTTCTAAGAAAGAACTAATACCACTATTATGGTTTGAATGTATAAATTACATTTTGATTGATTTATGGGTGATATGACATTGCATAGTGAATTATTGTAAGATATTTCATAAGTCTTAGATTATTGAAAAAGAAAAATGTATAAGCTATATTTTGATTGATTTCTGGGTGATATGACTTTTTTGCATAGTGAATTATTGTAAGATTTTTCATGAGGCTGTGAGCTTATTGAAAAAGAAAAATAGGGGGCTTGGAAAGATAGCCTAGTGGTTAAAAGCAGAAACTGCTCTTGCAGAGGACCAGGGTTCGACCCCCAGCACCCAAATGGTGGCTGAGAACTGTCTTTGCCTCTAGTCATAGCAGTAAGGGAGCAGGTTAGCAAGAAGAGTGTCCAGATGGCTGAAGAGGGGTAAGAGGGTGTATGGAGGTAATATGTTCAAAACATATTGTTTGATCCCCAGCACACACATGGCGGTTAAGAAGCATATTGTAACTCCAATTCCAGGAGAACTCGAGTTCCAGGGGGAATACTAGACCCTCTCCTGATCTCTGTGGCATTTCACAACATGAGTGCACAGACCTACATGCAGACAGTACACTCATACACTGGGTATAATAATCTGGTTGGCAACTAATGTCATTTAGTACTAGGAATACGTTGGTCCATATTCTTCTGACTTTCATGGTTTGCACTGAGAAGTCAGGTGTGATTCTGATGGGTTTCCCCTTGCATGTAACTTGTTTTTCTCTTCTGGCTTTCAGTATTTTGCCCGTGTTTTGAGCATCTAGAGTTTTAACTATGATATGACGTGGGGAATATCTTTTCTGGTCTTGTCTATTTGGTGTTCTATGTACTTCTTGTATTTTTATGGATTTGTCTTTTTTCAGTTTGGGGAGGTATACTTTTATTATTATATTGACGATATGATGAATACCATTGTCTTGGGATTCTTCTCCTTCCTCTATACCTATGATGCGGAGGTTTGGTCTTTTCATGGTGTCTCACATTTCCTGGTTCTTTCACTCTTATTTTTTTTTAATTTTTCATAATCTTTACTTAAGGTTTCTAGGTGTGCTGTTTTATCCTGTAGGTCTGATATCCTTTTTTCTGCTTTTTCCATTCTGCTTCTAAGGCTTTTTCATATCCTTTCCTGATGATTGGATGAATGTTCAATTTCCTTTCCTTTTTTGTTTCATCCTGTGATTTCTTCAGTATTTCCACTTCCTTTTGGAGCTTTTCATTTTTTTTCCCTGTAGCTCATTGCTTTAATGGTCAGTTTCTTTTTTCCTTTCAGCCTGAGATCTTTTTAATGGTTCCACTTCCTTCTGTAGTTTGTCATACTCTCCCTCTTGTTATTTTCAGAGTGTGTATTTCTCTTCCTCTAGCTCTTTTTGGAGTTTGTATTTCTCTTACTCTTGTTCGTTTCTGAGTTTATCATTCTCTCCTTTTAGTTCTTTCCGGAGTTTATCGTTCTTTCCTTTTAGTTCCTTCATGAGTTTTTCATTCTCTCCCTTTAGTTCTTTGATTTCTTCTTTATAATCTTTGAATATATCTACAATTGTTCTTCTTAGGTCGGTATCTTAGTTCGCTTCCAGAGAGATCTCATTGTTGGGATTTTCTACAAGAGTGGTTGGGTGCGATGGGGATTTATTTTGAGCTTTTCCCATATTGCTGTTTTGCCATTGTATTTTTTGCATGTATATTTTCATTGTTGTTGTTGTTGTTTGCACTTTATTTGTTTTCATTCTGCTGCTAATCTCAAATGTTGCTACGGGGGATTGGCTGGTTACTCACTTTGCTTCCTCTTGGTTTCTTCCTCAGTTTTGCCAATCCAGCCTCCAATCAGTGACGCTGCTGTATCCTCCCAATATCTTTAAACCACAGTACCAGCAGTTACAATTTCCACCTCAGTATTAGTAGCTTGAGCAGGGTGAGGGGTGTTGAATCCTTTTGCTTGCACACAGGTCCCCACCTGGGTGGTTGGGCACAGGTAGTGTTCACTGCTAGCTGAATTTTTCCCACGCCTGCAGTTCCTCTCTATGGTGCTAGCATTGAATGGCTCCTGCCAAGGTGGGCAGCTAGCCGGCTGCCTTCACAACACAGACAGGCCTTTGTGGCTGGGCACAGGGAGTGTCCACCGCTGGTTTGCCATCTGTCTATGCATGCAGTTCCTCTCTATGGTCCTAACAATGGATGGCCCCTGCTGAGTTGGGCTGCCAGCAGACCACCTGCACAACACATAAGGGCCTTGGCGGCAGGGCACAGGGAGCGTGCACCACTGGCTGACTTTCTATCCACGGACCCACTTCCTGTCTATGGTCCTACCACTGGATGTCACCTGCCAAGGTGGGCCACCAGCCAGCCGCCTACACAACACAGACAGGCCTTGGCAGCAGGGCACAAGGAGTGTAATGATACTCTTTGAGGCTTAGGCATAGATGTATCATTATAGATTTGTACATGGATCTCATAGTGCTGGACAACCCATAGTCACTTATCCTCTGCATTTCATGTGATGGCTCACTTTAAATTACAAATACTTATGTAATAATGGGCAGAGATGCATGCATCTCTCACCACAGCCATGCTGTAGCAAGATGGAGGCAGAAACAAGATTATCTCTGGAAACATGTATTCTAAATAATTCTTTTGAATACACATGGGGTGAGAACCCAAGATACCTTGACTAAAGGAAATCTAGGAGACAAAGCTTAATGCTCAAGTTGATGCTCTTAGACCTATAAATAGCCATGTGAAAGGCACACCTGTACACACACACACGCACACACACACGTGCACATGCACATACAACTAAGCTGCATATATATATATATATATATATA
>VZQC01012434.1:595944-673864 GCA_009823505.1 Rhizomys pruinosus
TCTCCCTGAGACAAGCAAGACTCCTCTGTCAATATCAGCTACCCCTCAACAGCCTGGAGATACTGGGCAACAGTGGCAGCCAAGTGTCTATATATATCCCAAATCTACTTGGCTATTAGCTCTCTCCTTGGGGGAATAACTCACAGCGGATGCCACAAGCTTATGTCCTCTAGTGGTTAGGAGATGTTATAAGCCACAATAAGAATTTGTCACCCTTTATAGAGAAACCACAGTTTGTGGATTAGCATACCATCCAAGCATCTGTGTCTATGCTCACAGCTTAGCTTGACAATAATTGATACTGCTTAAATGCCTTTACATCCAATAGCATGTGCTTTGTTAGTATGACTAAAAAGGGTATCACTGGGAAAGCTGTCAATCCATGAGGGGAAACAACCTGAACAGACTGGAGTCCAAAATGACAACTCCAAAGAAATTAGACTGTTTTCTTCTCACCCACTTGTGCCCCTTTCCCAAAGCCCAGGGAACAAACTGCGGAAAAGGGGGCGTGTTAGATTGTAAGGGCTGCAGAGAGATAGGGGTGAATCATGTGACTACAGGAATATAGTCTGGACTCCTGATTGATCAACAAGTCTGTGCATACGAGTTTCTCCAACTGGACTATGGAAACCTTCGGTTGTTCAAAATTTGGACTTAGACACTTGCAAAATGCACCAATTACCTAATTGTATGACATACTGAGTAACATCAATGTTTTCTGCAAACAACTGTGTCATTATATTGTAGAATCCCTTAATAATAAAAAAAATTAAAAAAAAATCCCACGTGGTCTAGTGAGTGGTCTATCTGTTCTGACCTTATAATATCGTAGGTCCCTCAGTGACTTCGAGGAAAATGTGAGAAGGAATCACAATGAGAGAACACGGAGAGGCATGTCCCAGCACTGGGCATTTTTTCCTCAGTTCTTCCATTCCATCGCCCATCGAGGACAGTCATTATCCTCATTAATAATGAGTGCCTAGGAGAAGTGCTCTGGAAGACGTACCCCAAGCCTGGCCATTCTGATGGTGAGGTCATCTTTATGGGCCCTATGGGTATAGAGCTGTAATCTGATTAATCCCCAGTTCAGGGTGGCTGGACGAATCCTGAACCCTTTGTGGCATTATGTTGAAAACATTCATCTCAGTCTGTATGACTGTTTGTTTGTCTGTTTTTTTTGTCAAACGGTGTATACATGTGTAAGTGAGGATCAACCCCTAAATGTATCCAGTGTCTGAATCTGCGTGGTCTGACCTGTCCATTTTTTGTGTTTTATTTGTTTGAGTCTGTGTGGTCCAACTTGTCCATTTTTTGTGTGCGTTTTGTTTGCTTATTCTTATCTCCTTCATTTTCTAGAATATGCTTTTCCTTAAGTGTTCTTACTGCTGGAAGTATGGGGCAAGTTGGGTCCCTGTATACCACCACTCTGTTGAGTCTAATGTTGTTTCATTTTCAGGAGTTTAAACTAAAAATGGAAGCAAATCCTGATTGCCTCAGGACTTCATGTGAACTGAAATGGCTGGGTCTTCCCTAGGGTTGGGTGGCCCCAAGGGAATCTCTCAAGCCCTTGCAGGAGAGAGTGGTCTGGTTGATATTTGATATTGTAACTTTGCTGCACTGCTTGTTCCAACCTCGCCTTTTTTTCAGTTGTCCTCAGAAACTGAACCTGACCCCTGACCTGTCCAGCAGCTCAGAGACTCCCCTAGGCTCCCACCCTACCCAAAGCCACCTGAGCTGCTGTATCCAGTACTGAAGTCTATAGAAGAAAAAATTTAAGGGGATGTGGAGTTATGAATTCTCCGGATGGATGAATGCCAAAAGCTTGAAAGAAGCTTGAAGTGTTGATGGAGGGCCACATTGGTATTATAGTTCTTGAATGCTTGGGCTTGGTAGAAGCTTGCAGAGTTTAGGTAAGACTTTGCTCTTGATTGTTTATAATTAGAATGTAAACACAGGAATTGTTAGACATATTATTGCTGAAACCCAATGTCACTGTGCTCCCTGTTTAGTTTTACTGCTAGGCCTGCTGAACCTTGAATTCTGTTTCAGTGCTAAAGCCTTTCTTGCATCTAGCACGTATACACCATGTAGCATTCTGTAATTGTCTTTGGAAAACCTCTGCAACCTGTGAGAGGTATAGAAGCTTAAGAGTCAATAATAAAACTTTGTCAGCCTTCCTTCGAGTTGGTTGTCTGTGTCCTATATCAGAGTAGTGGCCAAGTCTCAGAACGTAGACTTCCTCACAGGGGGACTCCTCTTTTTCCATATTTAAAGCAGTTAACTATGTTTTCTGTTTAGGGTAACTGGTTTTCCCCATAAGTCATGCTTTTCATTTGTCTACATTTTATTCTGTGCTTGTAATTCAATCATAAATGTCTTATCTTGGTTCTGTCAAAGTGGCCATTTCAACTTTCTTTCCATCCTTTAAGTAAAGAGAATTTTTAGCATTGTTTTTGCATGCCAGATTAAGTACACACATACAAATTTTAAATATACATACTTAAAAATAATAATACATTCAAAACCATCAAAATTAGGATACCATAGACATCTTTACCTTTATTATGTCCATGTGTATCAAATAATTCACGAATCTTGGGTGGTCATTAATTTTTCATGGAACTCAGCATTTAAGTTGGTTGCTTAAGCATTTGATTTGTTGACTGACTGATTCATTCATTCAATCATTCATTGATTTTTGTCTTCACACATAAGTAATATAACCACCCATACTGCCTTGAAACATAATATAGAAAACCATCCTCCCTTGACACTTACGTAAGATAAGCAACCGTCCTGCCTTGACAAATAAGGAATATAACCGCCCATCTTGCATTGGCACATAAGTCATACAAGCAGCCATCCTGCATTGATACATAAGTAATGTAAGCACCCACCCTGCCTTAACACAAAAGTAATACAAGCACCCATCCTGCCTTGACATTTAAGTTATATATGCATCCATCCTGCCTAGACACATAAGTAATATAACTACAAAGCCATCCTTGACACATATGTAAGATAAGCACACATTATGCCTTGACACAAAAGTATTATAACCACACATCCTGCCTTGACACATAAGTAACATAACCATCCAACCTGTGTTGACACATAAGTCATATAAGTACACATCCTGCCTTGATACATAAGTAATACAACCACCTAACCTGCATTGTCGCATAAGTCATATCAGCATACATCCTGCCTTGACAAATAAGTAATAAAAACACCAATCCAGCCTTGACACATAAGTAACTTAACCACCCAATCATCCTTGAAAAATAAGTAATATAACCACCAATCCTGCCTTGACACATAATATATCCACCTATGCTGCCTTTCAAATAAGTCACATAACAAACCCATCCTGCCTTGACACATAAGTTATATAACCACCCATCCTGAATTGACACATATATAATATAACCACCCATCCTACCTTGACACATAATATATCCACTTATCCTGCCTTTCAAATAAGTAATATAACCACTCGTCCTGCCTTGACACATAAGTAACACAAAAACCCATCCTGCCTTGACACATAAGTCATATAATCAACCATCCTACCATGACAAATAAGTAATATAACCACCCATCCTGTCTTGAAAAATAAGTAATATAACCTTCATTTTGCCTTGACACATAAGTAATATAGCCACCCATTCTGCCTTGACACAAAATTAATGTAAGCACCCTTCCTGCCTTGACACATAAGTCATATAACTACATATCCTGACTTGAAACATAAGTAATATAAACACTCATCCTGCATTCACACATAAGTTGTACAATTACACGTCCTGCATAACACATATGTAATATAACTACTTACCCTACCTTGATACATAAGTCATGTAACCACATATCCTGCCTTAACACACATGTCATATAACCACTCATCCTGCCTTGACACATAAATAAGATAAGCACCCATCCTGCCTTGACATATAAGTAATATATCCACTCATCCTGCCTTGATTTATAATATATCCACCTATCCTAACATTCAAATAAGTAATATAACCACCCATGCTGCCTTGAAAATAAGTAACACAACCACTCATCCTGCGTTTACACGTAATTCATATAATCAACCATAATGCCTTGAAGAGTAAGTAATATAATCACTCATACTGCCTTGAAACCTAAGTATTATAAGCACCGAATTTCCCTTGACACATAAGTAATATAACCATCCATCCTGCCTTGAAACATAAGGCATATAACCACCCAACTTGCCTTAAAACATTAGATGAATAAGCACACATCCTGCTATGACACATAAGTAATAAAAACACTGATCCTGCATTGACACATAAGTCATATAATCATCCATCCTAGGTTAACAAATAAGTAATATCACCACCCGTCCTGCCTTGATACATAATTAACATAACCACCCAATCTGCCTTGACACATAATATAACCACCCAACCTGCGTTGACACTTAAGTAATATAACCACCCAATTAACCTTGACACATAAGAAATATAAACAACCATTCTGCCTTGACATATACATAATGTAACTACTCATCCTCACTTGAGACATAAGTAAGATAAGCACTCATCCTGCCTTGACAAATAAGCAATATAACCACACAACCTGTCTTGACACATAAATTATATAACCACCCTTCCTGTCTTGACACATAATTAAGAAAAGTACCCATCCTGCCTTGACACATAAGTCATATAAGCATTCATCCTGCCTTGACACATAAATAATATAACAGTGCATCCTGATCTAACACATAAGTAAGTTAAGCACCCATGCTGCCTTGACACATAAGTAATATAAATACCCAATCTGCCTTGACACATGAGTCAGATAACCATGAATCGGGCCTTGACACAAAAGTCATATAACCACCCATCCAACCGTGACACATAAGTCATATAACCAATCACCCTGCCTTGACACATAAGTAACATAAAAACACAATCTCCCTTGACACAATATATCAACCTATCCTTCCAGGAAAATAAGTAATATAACAACCAATTGTGTCATGACACATAAGTAACACAACCACGCATCCTGCCTTGACACATAACCACCTATGCTGCCTTGACAAATAAGTAATATAGCCACCAATCCTGCCTTGACACATAAGTAACACAAACACCTATCCTGCATTGACAGGTTAAGCCATATAAGCAAGCATCCTGCCTTGACAAGTTAGTAATAAGACCACCCTTCCCACCTTGACACATAAGCAATATAAACAGTCTGCATTGACACATAAGGAATATTATCACCCATCCTGCCATGACCCATAAGTAATACAACTACCCATCCTACCTTGAAACATATGTAAGATAAGCACCCATCCTGCTTTGACAGATAAGTAATATAACCAACAAACCTGTCTTGACAAATAAGTAATATAACACAAATCCTGCCTTTACACATAAGTAAGACAAGCACCCATCCATCCTTGACACTTAAGTCATATAAGCTTCCATCCTGCCTTGACTCATAATTATATAATGACCCATCCTGCCTTGACAAATATGGAAGATAACCACCCATTCTGCCTTGACACATAAGTTATATAAGCACAATCGTACCTAGACACATAAGTAATACAAGTACCTAACCTGTCTTGACACAAAAGTAATATAACCACAGCTTCTGCCTTGACACATAAGTAATTTAACCACCAATCATGCCTTGACACATAAGTAACATAACCACCTATCCTGTCTTTCAAATAAGTCATATAAAACCCCATCCTGCCTTGACTCATAATTTACATAACCACCCATCCAGCCTTGACACATAAGTAATATAACCACCCATGCTGCCTTGACACATAACATATCCACCTATCCTGCCTTTCAAATATGTAATATAACCACCCAACCTGCTTGACCCATAAGTAACATTACCACCCTTCCTGCCTAGAAAAATAAGTCAAATAACTAACAATCCTGCCTAGACACATAAGTAATACAAGCACCTAACATGCCTTGACACATAAGTCATATAAGCATCCATCCTTCCTTGAAAAATAAGTAATATATCCACCAATCATGCCTTGACACATAAGTAACATAACAACCAAATCTGCCTTGACACATAAGTAATATAACCACCTATCCTGTCTTGAAAAATAGTATATCCACCTATCCTGCCTTTCAAATAAGTCACCTAACATTCCATCCTGTCTTGAAACAAAATTTATATAACCACCCATCCTACCTTGACACATATGTAATATAACAACTCATCATGTCTTGACATATAACATATTCACCTATCCTGCTTTCAAATAAGTAATATAACCACCCAACCTACTTGACCCATAAGTAACACTACCACCCATCCTGCCTTGACAAACAAGTCATGTAAGCAACCATCCTGCCTTGAAAAATAAGTAATATAACCACCCATCTTGCCTTCAAATATAAGTAATATAACCCCTTAATTTGCCTTGATACATAAGGAATATAACCACAAGTCCTGCCTTGACACAAAAGTAATACAACAACGCAAACTGCCTTGGAACATAATATAACCACCCATCCTGCCTTGACACATAAGTAATATAAACACTATATCCGTCTTGACACATAAGTAATATAACAACCCATCCTGCTATGACATATAAGTAATACAACCACCCAATCTGCCTTTACACAGAATATAACCACCCATCCTGCCTTGACACATAAGTAATATAACAACCAATCCTTCCTTGTCACATAAGTTACATAACGACTTAATCTGTCTTGACAATTAAGTAATATAACCACCCATCCTGCCATGACACATAAGCAATATAACCACCCATCCTCCCTTGACACATAAGTAAGATAAGCACCCATTCTGCCTTGACACGTAATTAATATAATCACCCAACCTGTCTTGATACATAAGTAATATAACCACAAATCCTGCCTGTACATATAAGTAAGACAAGCACCCATCCTGCCTTGACACATAGTAAGACAAACACCCATCCTGCTTTGACACTTAAGTCATATAAGCATCCATCCTTCCTTGACACATATGTAATATTACTACCCATCCTACCTTGAAACATATGTTAGATAAGCACCCATCCTGCCTTGACACAGAAGTAATAGAACCACCCATCCTGCTTTGACACAAAAGTAATATACCACCCATCCTGCCTAGAAAAATAAGTAATATAATGACGCATCCTGCCTAGACACATGTTATATAAGCACCCATCCTGCCTTAACACATAAGTAATACAACCACCTATTCTGCCTTGACACATAAGTCATATAAGCATCCCTCCAGCTTTGACAAAGAAGTCATATAACCACGAATCCTGCCTTGATGCATAAGTAAAATAACCATCCAATCTGCTTTGACACATAGGTAATATAACCACCCATCCTGCCTTGACACATAAGTCATATAACCACCCATCCTGTTTTGTCACATAAGTTATGTAACCACCCATCCTCCCTTTACACACAAGTAAGTTAAGCACCCATCCTGCCTTGACACATGAGTAACATACCACCCAATATACATTGAAACATAATATAACCACCCACCCTGCCTTGACACATAAGTAATATAACCACCCATCCAGCCTTGACACATAAATAACTACTCAGTCTGCCTTGACACATAAGTAATATTACCACACATCTTGCCTTGACAAGTAATATAACCACACATGCTCCCTTGACACATAAGTAAGATAAGCACACATCACACACATCATGTCTTGACACATAAGTAATATAACCACCCAATCTATCTTGACACCTAAGTAATATAACCACCCATCCAGCCTTGACACATAAGTAAGACAAGCATCCATCATGCCTAGACACATAAGTCATATATGCATCCATCCTGCCTTGACACATAAATAACATAAATATCCATCCTGCCTTGAAACTTAAGTAAGATAAGTACCCATACTGCCTTGACACATAAGTAATATACCCACCCATCCTACCTTGACACATAAATAAGAAAAACACCCATCCTGCCTTGACACATAAGTAATATATCCACTCATCCTGCCTTTATGCATAATATATCCACCTATCCTAATATTCAAATAAGTAATATAAACACCCATGCTGCCTTAACAGATAAGTAAAACAACCATCCATCCTATGTTTACACATAATTCATATAAGCAACAATAATGCCTTGAACAATAAGTAATATGACCACCCATACTGCCTTGAAACATAAGTAATATAACCACCCAATTTGCCTTGAAACATAAGTAATATAACCACCCATCCTACCTTGACACATAAGTCATATAACCACCCATCTTCCTTGACACATAAGACGATTAAGCACACATCCAGCCTTGACACATAATTAATATAACCACCCAATCTGTCTTGACACATAATATAACCACCCAACCTGTCTTGACACTTAAGTAATAAAACTACCCAATTTGCCTTCACACATAAGAAATATAAACACCCATCCTGCCTTGACATATACATAATATAACTACACACCCTCACTTGACACATAGTAAGATAACCACTCATCCTGCCTTGATACCTAAGTCATATAAGCATTCATCCAGGCCTTGACACATACGTAATATAACAGTGCATCCTGACCTAACACATAAGTAAGATAAGCACCCATCCTGCCTTGACAAGTAAGTAATATAAATACCCAATCTGCTTTGACACATAAGTCATATATCCATGCATCCTGCATAACATATAAGTCATAAAACCACCCATCCAACCATGACAGATAAGTCATATAACCACCCATCCTGCTAAAGGAACAGATTGACAAACTCCAGAAAGAACAAGAGGGAGAAAAAAATAAGAATTCAGAGAACTAAAGAGAGAGAATAAAAATTCAAAAAGGACATAGAGGGATACAATGACAAACTTCGGAAAGAACTAAAGGAAAAGAATGACAAACTCTATAAAGAACTAGAGGGAGAAAAAAGCAAACTCCAAAAGGAAGTAGAAACACTGAAAAATGAAGCCAACCAACGAAGTGAGGAGCACCAAGAAGAGATTGAGAAGCACCAAGAAAAGATTGAGAAGCTCACAAAGGAAAGGGAAGTACTAAAGGAAACACAGGATGAAACGAAAAAGGAATTAGAATACTCATTCAATCAAGAAGAAAGGAAAAGAAAAAGCCTCAGAAGCAGAATGGAGGAAGCAGAACAAAGAATATTAGATCAGGAAGAAGAGCAAATTGACCTAGCGGCTGAGAGCACCGACCACTCTTATAGAGGACCCGGGTTTGATCGCCAGCACCCACATAGTGGCTGAAAAACATCTGAAACTCCAATTGTCTATAATTTTTCTGTTGTACGGTATCACCTCATAGCATTCTCTCACCTATAAGATGATTTAACGAAAAAATTAAGTTTGCTTCCCAAGTTAATCACATACAGTCACCCAAAACAGCATGGATGAATTTGATGAAAGGTGTGCCTTGATTCCACCCTATAGGTATGTATAATACAACTGCCTTAGCCGGGCATGGTGGCACATGCCTTTAATCCTAGCACTTGGAAGGCAGAGGCAGGCGGATCTTTGTGAGTTCAAGGCCAGCCTGGTCTACAGAGTGAGTTCAGGACAGATGGGACTACAGGGAGACCCTGTCTCGAAAAGAGAAAAAAAATACAACTGCCTTCTGGAGACTCATGGGTCAAAATACAAAAACCCAAAACAAAGAAATAAATGGGGGTATTCAGATAGAAATGAAACCTATTTGTCAAAAACCTTGCAATTCAAATCTTAAAACTAACTACGGGGAAAGATTTTTTATGTTCCAACAGGTCAAAATGTCACCAACTTAACAGCTGAGAAAGAAAAGATACAGCTTGGGCTAGAGAGATGGCCTAGCGGTTAAGAGCGCCGACCACTCTTGCAGAGGACCCGGGTTCGATCCCCAGCACCCACATGGCGGCTGAGAACCGTCTGAAACTCCAACTCCAGGAGAACTCCAGCTCCAGGGGAATCCGACACCCACTTCTGACCTCCGGGGCATTGCACGACACGGGTGCACAGACTTGCATGCAGACAATACATTCGTACACATACAGAAATAAATAAAATTAATAAAAAAAAATTAAAAAAAAAAGAAAAGATACAGCTTTGCATCGAGTAGGATGTACCAGTAACTGCCAACAGAAAGAATGGCCCGTCTAAACATTGAAATGAAGAAAAGCCTCAGATTGCTACAAACATCAAACCCCTCTGTGAATCCTACTTGTAACAACTATGTATAATGAGTCCTAACTAAACGTACCATCTAGGAGCCGCAAAGGTTTTAATACAAGAGACTTTCTTACCCCCCCATAGATCAAGGAGATATATGAGGATGATGTCTCTCTCCAACTGTAAATTGGAGACAACTATTATAGAGGTAATCTCTTATAAAACCGGTAAAGCTGCCTTCTTGAATTGACTAATAGACATAGGAACTGTGAAAAGGATTATTCTCTATTCAGAACTAAATATAATACTAAAGTCTCCTTAAGCTATGCACTTAAGCAAAATATATTAATGCAGAAGCCCTGACATCAGCAATGGATTATTCTACCAAGGAGATATTGGCCAGGGGATCCAAGCCCCCACAAAAGGTAAAGGCTCCTTGCCTCTAAACTGGGATACCTTCAAGAAGAGAGGCGATAAGGTCCTGCTGTCTAAGACCTGACTTTAAGATGGGAAAGATGTATTGAGACCACACATGCAAATGTACAGATGGTCTCTGGAATGCCAAAGAGTGTTACGAAAGGCCACTGTATTAGTCAGGGTACTCTAAAGAAACAGGAGCAACAGGATGAATATATAGCAATATACAATTTATTGATTTGCTCATGTGACAGAGTTCAAGGAGGCCAACAGTAGCTGCACCACACTGGAAAGGCCGAGAATCCAGGGAACTTCTCAGTCCACAAGGCTGGATGTCTCAGTAGTCAGTCACAATCTAGTGCTGAAGGCCTGAATGGATTCCAGAAGATGTGCCGGTCTCAGTACATGCTGGGATCCGAAAGGTTGATCGCAGCAGAAAGACAAACTCACCAGATGAGAGAGGCAAGCCACAGGACAAAAATGGGACCTGCTCCCTCTGCCATAGCCTTAAATACTTGCTGGCAGCAGAAGATAATGCCAACATTTGGGGTGGGCCATCTGGCTTTAGGTGGTCCAGTCAGAAGACCCCTTTTCTCTTCTTTGTTCCTTAGTCCAGTCAAGTTGACACCCAGGATTAACCATCACAAGTCCACCCCTTGTCAACTTGACACCCAATAAATAGCCTCTCCTTATGTTATGCTTTAATGTCAATTGCAAACAATGGCAGGGTCATAATTCCACATAACATTTTATACGTATCTCATGTGCAATAGCAAACCATTATATCTTAGAGTAAGTGATAATGTCCTTGAGAAGAACTTAGTCCTTCAGTATCTAATAACCTAAATATGACAACACTTAACACATATCTCAGTTGCACATTCAAAAGGGAACAACACAAGATTCCACTATATATATATATATATATAGATACACATATATATAGATATACATATATATGTATATGTATATCTATATATATGTATATCTATATATATATGTATATATATCCACTATATATATTATATATATCGATACATATATATGTGTATAATTATATCATATATATGTAACATAATTATATATCATACATTATATATATGTTACAAATATAGTTTCACTAATATAATTTTAACCAAATAGGACAAAAGTTAATATCTGTTATAATCCACGTTTCTGCAATTGGTCCCATAGTGGCCTCAGCTGATATTTAGACTACCTTCTTCTTGGACCCATTTTGTATTTCCTCCGCCATCAGCCAGAGCACATCTCTGCAAGGTCTTGGCTCTTTCCATGAAGGAGTGACCCATACCTTCTCTCTGAAGGGTCTGGGTCATTTATTTCCTGTCTGCCGTTTGGGTTGGTTGGAGTTTTCCATTGACCTTATCATAGGACATGGTAGCACCAGAAGGCACCTACAGCATCTCCTGCCTTCCAGACATCAATCTTCTTTGCACCCATTTGTGGAGAAAAAGTCAATTTCCCCTGGTATAATCTGGATCAATCACCCCTACAATACATGTTATTCCATTACTTAGCCTGTATCTTAAGGTGCATCAGAAGCCCAAAGTGGCCAGGGAGAAGTTTTAGCTTCCAGTTCAATGGAACGTTTGGTGTATCTCATGGCAAAAGCACTCCACCCATTGGAGCCAAAACATCTATACCAGCAGAATTCAAGGTCGTGTGTACAGGAAGCAAAATTTTTCCTACTGGATCACTAGGGGTGATAGTGAGTGGAATCATTCCCACTTCCACCCCTTGGTTCCTGGACCCATGAATTCTGGCTATAGGAGAAAAAGTACCATCTAGTGGACGCTGATTCAAAGCATATACTGCTTGCTGGAGAACCTTGCCCCAGCCCTCCAGGGTATTGCTACCTAATTGCCACTGTAACTGTGTCTTAAAGAGGCCATTCCAACGTTCTATCAAGCCAGCTTTCTGGGTGGTGAGAAACATGGTAAGACCAGTGGATACCATGACCATGGGCCCACAGTCGCACTTCATTGGCTGTGAAGTGAGTTGCTTGGTCAGAAGCAATGTTGTGAGGAATACCATGACAGTAGATAAGGCATTCTGTAAGTCCCTGGATGGTAGTTTTGGCAGAAGCATTATGTGCAGGAAAGGCAAATCTATAACCAGAATAAGTATCTATTCCTGTAAGGACAAAACGCTGTCCCCTCCATGATGGAAGTGGTCCAATGTAGTCAACCTGCCACCAGGCTGCTGGCTGGTCACCCCGGGGAATACCACCATATCGGGGGCTCAATATTGGTCTCTGCTGTTGGCAAATCTGACACTTGGGGGCAGCTGTAGCCAGATCAGCCTTGGTGAGTGGAAGTCCATGCTGTTGAGCCCATCTCTGCCACCATGAACACTTTGTTCATGGGCCCATTGATCAAAAACAGGGATAGCTGGAGAAAGAGGTTCTCTGACTATCCACAGAATGAGTCATCCGATCTACTTGATTATTAAACTCATCCTCTGCTGAGATCACCTTTTGTTGAGCATTTACATGAGACACAATTATCTTCACATTCTTTGATCATTCAGAGAGATCTATCCACATACTTCTTCCCCAAATGTCTTTCTCACCAATTTTCCAGTCATGCCCCTCCAAGTCCCTGACCATCTAGCCAAACCATTGACTACAGCCCATGAATCAGTATATAATCGACCTCTGGCCATTTCTCCTCCCAGGGAAAATGCACAACCATGTGTACTGCCCGAAGTTCTGCCCACTGTGAAGACTTTCCTTCACCAGTGTCCTTTAGGGTTGTTTCAGAAATCCGCTGTAATGCTGCAGCTGTCCACCTCTGGGTGTTGCCTGCATAGTGTGCAGATGCATCAGTAAACCAGGCCCTAGTCTTCTCTTCCTCAGTCAACTGATCATAGGGCAAACCCCATGAAGCTTAAGCACAGGAGGCATTGTAACAAGAGTGGGAACCATAAGCGTTTGGCCAACTTCTTCATGTAACTTGCTTGTGCCCTCAGGGCCTACCTGGGCCCTGTCACTTATGTACCACTTCCATTTGACAAAGGACTGTTGCTGTACACGTCCTACTTTATGGTCTCGTGGGTCAGATAGCACCCAGCTCATGATGGGAATCTCAGGACACCCATTGTCAAACATTCTGTTTCAACTAAGGCCCAATAGCAGGCTAAGAGCTGTCTTTTGAAAGGAGAATAGTTGTTTGCAGATGAAGGTAGAGCCTTGCTCCAAAATCCCAAGGTCCTCCACTGTGATTCCCCTATGAGAGATTGCCACAGACTCCAGACAGCATCTCTATCTGCCACTGATACCTCAAGCACCATTGGGTCTGCTGGATCATATGGCGCTAGCGGCCAAGTAGCCTTCACTGCAGCCTGGACCTGTTGAAGAGCTTTTTCCTGTTCCAAGCCCCACTCAAAGTTTGCTGCCTTCTGATTCACCTGGGTCATAGTAACACACACAGATGAGGAATGAGCTGCCTCCAGAATCCAAGAAGGTCCACCAAACATTGTGCTTCTTTCTTGGTGGAGGGAGGAGCCAGGTGCAACAACTTATTCTTTACCTTAGAAGAAATTTTTCTGCATGCTCCACACCACTGAACTCCTAGAAATTTCACTGAGGTAGATGGCCCTTGAATTTTAGTTGAATTGATTTCCCATCCTCTCATGTGCATATGCTTTATCAAGTCTAGACTAGCTGCTACCTCCTGTTCACTGGGTCCAATTAACATAACATCATCAATACAGTGGACCACTGTGATAATTTTTGGAAGAGTCAGGCGATCAAGATCCCTTCTAACTAAGTTATGGCACAAGGCTGGAGAGCTAACATACCCCTGTGGTAAGACAGTAAAGGTATACTGTTGGCCTTGTCAGCTGAAAGAAAATTGCTTCTGGTGGTCCTTATGAACCGGTATTGAGAAGAAAGCATTGGCCAGATCAATAGCTGCATCCCAGGTATTAGGAGACACATTAATCTGCTCGAGTAAGGACACCACATCTGGTACAGCGGCTGCAATTGGTGTCACTACTTGGTTGAGTTTTCGATAGTCAACTGTCATTCTCCATGATCCATCTGTCTTTTGCACAGGCCAAATTGGAGAGTTAAATGGAGATGTGGTAGGAATCACCACCCCTGAATCTTTCAAATTCTTGATGGTGGCACTAATCTCTGCAATCCCTCCAGGGATACGATACTGTTTTTGGTTCACTGGCCTTTCCTACCATAATAGCCCTCACTCCACAGGTCAGGGAACCAATGTGGGGATTCTGTCAATTTCTAATTATATCTATCCCAATTATACATTCTGGGACTGGGGAAATAACCATAGGATGAGTTCTGGGACCCAGTGGGCCCACCGTGAGTCAGACTTCAGCCAAAACTCCATTTATCACCTGACCTCCATAAGGCCCTACTTAAACCAGAGGACCACAATGCTTTTTAGGGTCTCCTGGGACCAATATCAACTCAGAACCAGTATTCAATAGGCCTCGAAAAGTCTGATTATTTCCTTTTCCCCAGTGTACAGTTACCCTAGTAAAGGACCTCATGTCCCTCTGGGGAAGGACAGGAGGAAGGCAAACAGCATAACTCTTTGGTATTGAGACAAGGTCTTCCTCATTTGAACCTGGCCACCCCTTCAGTCAAGTGGTTCTGGGTCTGTGAACTGTCTCAAATCTGGAAACTGATTAACTGGGTGGATTCGCTACTCCTGAAATAAAATGTTGACTTCCTGCCATTTGTTCTATAGCTTTTCTCCTTATACAGATCAATTAAAAATTTAGTAGGCTTCTTATGTACTTGGTTCCTGGGAATGCCATGATTAATTCACCAGTTCCAAAGACCATTTCGGGTCATGCCATGATAGGCATTGTTTTGCCTTTGCCACCCATTATGATAATTAAGGTAACTATGCTCATCTGGTCTTCTGCAATTCAGTGCTGTCACCTGATACCTACCCTGGGGTCCTGTTAAACCTATTACATGGACATTTAATTTATGCAAGTGAGCAACAACATCTCTAACTGTAAGATCTGGCATAAGAAATAGAGCAAAAACAAAGGTCTTCAAATGTTCTGGTGTCTTTCTCAGTACTTTCCATCTTATAAATTCAGTGAAAGGCTTGTCTTCTGGATCCTCATATTGTGGAGAATGTGGCTTTACACTTTGATTCCACTTGATCATGCCCATCTGGCTGACCCTCACAATCCTTTCATCAATACTAAGCCAAAGAATATCAGGCATCTCTAACTCGCTGTTAGTAAGCCATGTTTTAATAAATATATCAGCCAACCATTCAAATAAACTTCTAACACCTTTTTTAACTGCTTGAGCTTCCATGTTAAGCCTAGAATCTCTACTCAGTGGGCTCATATCGATAAACTCAGTATGATCCAATTTTATATTCCTTCCACCATTATCCCACACCCTTAAAATCCATTCCCACACATATTCCTTAGGCTTCTGCCAGAATGAATCTGCAAACCCATTAATTTCTTTAGGGTGTAGGCACCTCGTCAAGGCCCACACTTCTTTTTTTTTCCCTTTTTTTCAGTTTTTATTTTTTTTTAAATTTTCCACATAAATTTATTTTTATCTTTTTAACAATACGTAGTCCTGTTGGTTCCGCCCATTCCCCCAACCGGCCAGAGCTTCATTCATTCTGCAAACATGTTTCCCATCTTTAGTCTTTCTCAATATTCTCCATGAGGGAGTTTGACTGTTTTTAAGCAGAGAAGTTCACTGCTTCAGTCAGTTCATTGATGCAGTCTTTCTGTTGTTTGTTGTTTCCAATACGCCTTATGTCCAATGGCTTTGCGCCTAAAGCTCAGGGTCCCTACACAAGAAATACAACTGGTGGTTAATTGGTAATTGGCACTAGCATTCACCGATGAGGGATACCATTCGTTGTTGTTTTTCTGGGGACGTGTTACTTCACTCAGCATGATGTCTAGCTCCAGCCATTGCCTGCACAGCCTCTTGATGTTGCCTTCTTCTACGCTCCCATTGGTAGAGACGTACAACCATTTTCTCTATCATCTCATCAGTTGAGGGGCATTTAGGTGGCTTTTCAGCTTCCTTGATTATTTGACAGAGCAACAGCTACAATAAACATGGCCGTGCATGTATCTCTGTGGTGGCGTAAGTCTTGAGGGTACATGCCCAGGAGTGGTATGGCTGGGTCGGGTGGCAAGTTCATTCCAAGTCTTCCAAGGGTTCTCCACACTGCTTTCCATAGTGGCTGTACGAGTTTACATTCCCACCAGCAGTGGATGAGTGTTCCCCTTTCCCCACAACCTCTCCAGCACTTGGTATCATTTGTTTTCTTGATCCTAGCCAGTCTTACTGGAGTAAGATGATATCTTAAAGTGGTTTTGATTTGCATTTCCTTAATGATTAGTGATGTTGAGCAGTTCTTGAGGTGTTTCTCAGACATCTCTAATTCCTCGCTTGTGAAGTCTCTGTTCAGTTCTTTGCTCCATCTATTGAGTGGGTCGTTTGTTTTCTTTTTTCTTTGTTTTTTGAGTAGTTTATATATTCTGGAAATCAATGCTTTGTCAGATGTATCTGCAGTGAAGGTTTCCTCCCACTCTGTGGGATTTCTCTTCACTTCCTTGATTGTTTCTTTTGATGTACAGAAGTTTTTGAGTTTAATGAGGTCCCATTTGTCAATTGTCGACCTTAATTCTTGCACAGCTGCTGTCTGATTTAGGAAGTCTTTTCCTATCCTATGTCTTGTAGTCTGCTGCCAACTTTTTCTTCTATCACCTTCAGTGTTTGGAGTTTCACGTTGAGGTCTTTTATCCATCTGGAGTTCACTTTGGTACAGGGTGAGAGGTAGGTGTTTAATTTCATTCTTCTACAAGTGGTGATACAGTTTTGCCAACACCACTTGCTGAAGATGCTGTGTTTTTCTCCATCGTGGCTTCTTGGCCCCCTTGTCAAATATGAGATAGCTGAAATTGTATGTGCTCATATTTGGAACTTCGGTTTTGTTCCATTGGTCAACTGTTCTGTTTTTGTGCCAGTACCAGGCTGTTTTTTATGACTATAGGCCTGTAGTATAGTTTGAAGTCTGGTATAGAGATACCCCTGTGTAGCTCTTTCCACTCAGAATTGTTTTGGCTATTTGGGGTCTTTTGTTTTTCCAAATGAATTTAAGAACGTTTGTTTCCAAGCCTGTGAAGAAACTCTTGGGGAATTTGATTGGGATTTCATTAAATCTATACAAGAGTTTCAGTAAAATGGACATTTTTACAATGTTAATTTTCTCAATCCATGAGCATGGGAGGTTTCTCCATCTTCTGATGTCTTCTTCAATTTCTGTCTTTAAAGGTTTAAAATTTTTGTTGTAGAGGTCTTTGATGTCTTTGGTTAGGTTTGGTCCTGGGTATTTTATAGTTCTTGAGGCTATTGTGAGTGGGAAGGTCTCTTTGAATTCTTTCTCCAGTTGCTTGTTGTTGGTGTAAAGAAGGGTCATTAATTTTTTAAGTTTAATTTTGTATCCTGCCACTTTGCTGAAGCTGTTAATCATTTCTAGGAGTTTTGACAATTATGAATTTCACAATTCATAATTTCACAATTATGAATATATATGCCCCAAATTCTGGTGCACCAGGACCACAAGTCACAGACCAACCCCAGTACACTCATAGTGGGAGATTTCAATACCTCACTGAGTCCTTTGGATAGGTCAACAGGACAGACAATAAACAGAGAGACATCTGAACTGAACGATATCATACACCAAATGGACCTCATAGACCTCTACCGAGCATTCCATCCTAATATCCGAGAATACACTTTCTACTCAGTACCCACGGAATATTCTCCAAAATCGACCACATACTGGGACACAGAAGAAATCTCTACAAATACAAAAAGATTGAAATAATTTCATGCATTCTGTCAGACCACAGTGCAATAAAGCTCAACATCAACACCATGACAAGCCCTCCTGCCTACAAGAACACATGGAGACTAAACAACACACTCTTGAATAATGAATGGGTCAAGGAAGAGATAAAGAAAGAAATAAAAACATTCCTGGAACTGAATGACAATGACAATACAACACAACAAAACCTATGGGATACCTTAAAAGCAGTCCTAAGAGGGAAATTTATAGCCCTGGGTGCCTACATTAGAAAAACAGAAAGAGCACAAGTGAATGATCTAACACTACAGCTAAAAGCACTTGAGAGGCAACAACAGATGAACCCTAAACGCAACAGACAGGAAGAAATAACAAAAATCAGAGCAGAAATCAATGAAATAGAAACAAAGAAAACAATACAAAAAATCAATGAAGCCAAAAGTTGGTTCTTTGAAAGAATAAACAAGATAGACAGACCTCTAGCCCAGTTAACAAAAAGAAAGAAGGAACAACTCCAAATCAATACAATCTGTGATGAAAAGGGAAATATCACAACGGACAAGGAAAAGATCAAGAAAATTATATGGGAATATTACAAGAACCTATATTCTACCAAGTTTGAAAATCTAGAAGAAATGGATGAATATCTGAAATCTTGGGAATCACCAAAGCTTGGCCAAGAGGAGACCAGCAGCTTAAACAGACCCATAACATATGAAGAAATAGAGGATGTAGTAAGAAGCCTCCCAACTAAAAAAAGCCCAGGCCCAGACGGTTTCACAGCAGAATTCTATAAAACATTTCAAAAAGACCTACAACCATTATTTCTGAAACTGTTTAGAAGTATACAATCAGAGGGAATTCTCCCAAATTCCTTCTATGAAGCCAACATCACTCTATTACCAAAACCAGGCAAAGATCCAACTAAAAAGGAGAATTATAGACCCATCTCCCTCATGAACACAGATGCCAATATTCTAAACAGGATACTGGCAAATCGCAAACAGACCCACATCAAGATCATCCATCATGTCCAAGTTGGATTCATACCAGAGATGCAGGGATGGTTCAACATACGAAAATCAATAAACATCATCAAACACATTAACGGAATCAAATACAAAAACCACACCATCATCTCAATTGATGCTGAAAAAGCTTTTGACAAAATCCAGCATCCTTTCATGCTTAAAGTCCTAGAAGGAATTGGATTGGAGGGATCATTCCTCAATGTAATCAAAGCCATATACAGGAAACCCACAGCCAATATCGTCCTAAATGGGGAAGTCACAGAAACATTCCCTTTAAAGGTAGGAACTCGGCAAGGCTACCCCCTGTCACCACTCCTCTTCAATATAGTGCTTGAAACACTTGCTAGAGCAATAAGGCAAGAAAAGGATATTAAAGGAGTACTAATTGGAAAAGAGGAAGTCAAACTATCCCTATTTGCTGATGATATAATTGTATACTTAAGGGATTCTAAAAACTCCACCAGAAAACTCCTAGGACCACACTTTCTATTTCACCTTGAGGGGCTTGCTTAGACTTCAATCTGGTTATAGGTCTAGAAGCAACAATTATTGGGCCCTGAAGGTCATTAGCTCCCACTGGGTGGGGGTGATTAGTTTCTTCAGGCAAGGGTTGGGAGGAGGGATCTGCAGGGTGTGGATTCTCTGCTGAGGGTGTGGAGGTTAATTCCTCAGATAAAGAAAGCAGTTAAGAGCGCCGACCACTCTTACAGAGGAACCTGGTTCAATCCCCAGCACCCACATGGTGGCCCAGAATGGTCTGAAACTCCAATTCCATGAGAACTCCAGTTCCAGGGGAATCTGAGACCCTCTTCTGACCTCCACAGCATTGCATGACATGGGTGCACAGACTTGCATGCAGACAGTACATTCATACACATACAGAAATAAATAAAAATTAATAAAAATTTTTTAAAAAGAAACAGAAGCAACAGGATGAATATATAGCTATATACAATTTATTGATTTGCTCACGTGACAGAGTTCAAGGAGGCCAACAGTAGCTCCACCACACTGGAAAGGCCGAGAATCCAAGGAACTGCTCAGTCCGCAAGGCTGGATGTTTCAGTAGTCCCAATCTAGAGCTGAAATCCTGAATGGATTACAGGAGATCTGCCGGTCTCAGTACATGCTGGGATCCGAAATATTGATCACAGCAGCAAGACAAACTCACCAGATGAGAAAGGCAAGCCGCAGGAGAAAAAAGGGACCAGCTCTCTCTGCAGTAGCCTTAAATACTGCCTGCCCACAGAAGGTAACGCCCACATTTGGTGTGGGCCATCCGGGTTTAGGTGGTCCAGTCAGAAGATCCTGTTTCTCTTATTTGTTCCTTAGTCTAGTCAAGTTGACACACAGGATTAACCATCACAGCCACTATACCAATAAAGCAAATATGGGTCTCCTTGAGTCAAGCAAGACTCCTCCGTCAGCACCAGCTACATCTCACCTGCCTGGAAATACTGTGCAGCAGAGGCAGGCATATGCCTGTATATCCCAAATCTAATTGGCTATTGACTCTCTCCTTGGAGGAATAGCCCATGGCTGATGCCACATGCTTGCACACTCTAATGGTCAGGAGTTGTTATAAGCCACAGTAAGACCCTGTCATATTCAAAAGAAAAAATGTAACTCTTAGATTAACATACCATCCAAACATCTGTCTCTATACTAAAGTAACCTATGATAACAATTAATACTGTTTCCATACCTATATGTCTAATTGCTTGTGCTTCATTAGTAGGATCGAAAGGTTATTCCTGGGCAAACTGTCAGCCCATGAAAGAAAACAGCCAGAATTGACCAGAGTCCAAGAAAACAGCTCCAGAGAAATTAGACTGTTTTTCTTCTCATCCAACTGTGGCCCTTGTCTAAGCCTAGGGAAAAATCTGGGAAACAGGGGACATGGTAGAATGTAAGGGCTGTGACTGGGGTGAATGGTAAATATAGCAATATTGCCTGGACACTCATTTGATGAACTTGATTGAACATACAAGACCCCACTGCTGGGTGGTGGGACCAAGTGGCTGTGTGGGTTTGGACACAACTTCTTGCAAATAGGTATTACATGATGGATGCTTTACTCATAAATTATCACTTATTGCTAAAAAACGAAAAAAATGAGAGAAAGATGCAGGACAGTTATAGCAGAAGGCAAGATCTGGGATGGGGTTTGGTGGGATGGGGGTAAGGGAAGGGGAAATTTGCCTGAACTGAATTGGAAAATGCTGTATGAAATACACAAAACATCAATAACAAATAAATAAATAAAATAAAATAAGCAGCATTTAAACTTTTAAATTAAAAAAAAAAAGAATCTATCCTGCCTTGCCAAATAAGTAATACAACCACCTAACCTGCCTTGACACATAAGTCATATAAGAATCCATCCTGCATTGACAAATAAGTAATATAAGCACCAATCCTGCCATGACACATAAGTAACACAACCACCTATCCTGCGTTGACAGGTAAGTCATAAAAGCTTGCATCCTGCCTTGAGAAATAAGTAATATAACCACCCATCCTGCCTTGACACAAAAGTAATATAACCACTTAGTCTGCATTGACACAAAATAATATTATCACCCATCCTGCCTTGACACCTAGTAATATAACCACCCATCCTACTTTGACACATAAGATAAGCACCCATACTGCTTTGACACATAAGTAATATAATCATCCAATTTGTCATGATACATGAGTAATATAACCACCCATCCTGCCTTGACACATAAGTCATATAACCACCCTTCTTGCCTTGACACATAAGACGAATAAGCACACACACACATAACTAATATAATCACCCAATCTGCCTTGACACATAATATAACTACCAAACCTGCCTTGAAACAATTAATATAACCACCCAATTTGCCTTGACATATAAGAAATATGAACACCCATCCGTCCTTGACATATACAAAATTTAACTACCCATTCTCACTTGACACAGCACTCATCTTGCCTTGATCCATAAGTAATATAAACACCCAAACTGTCTTGATACACAAATAATATAACCACCCATCCTGCCTTGACACATAAGTAATATAACCACCCTTTCTGCCTTGTCATATAAGTTTTGTTTTCAATTTCTGTATATGTATGAATGTACTGTCTGCATGCAGGTTTATGCACCCGTGTCCTGCAATGCCGCGGAGGTCAGAAGAGGGTGTCGGATTCCCCTGGAACTGGAGTTTTCAGACGGTTCTCAGCCGCCATGTGGGTGCTGGGGATCGAACGCGGACCCTCTGTAAGAGCAGTTGGCACTCTTAACCGCTAGGCCATCTCTCCAGCCCCCATCACGTAAGTTATATAACCACCCATCCTCCCTTGAAACACAAGTAAGTTAAGCACCCATCCTACCATGATACATAAATAATATAACAAACCAATCTAACTTGAAGCATAATATAACCACCCACCCTGCCTTGACAGATAAGTAATATAAATACCCATACAGCTTTGAATCATAAGTAATATAACCACTCAGTCTGTCTTGACACATAAGTAATATTACCACACATCCTGCCTTGATGTATAAGTAATATAAGCACCCATCCTCCCTTGACACATAAGTATGATAAGCAAACATCATGTCTTGACACATAAGTACATATAAATACCCATCCTGCCTTGACACATAAGTAAGATGAGCAGCACCCATGCTGCCTCGACATATAGGTCATATAAGCATCCATCCTTCCCTGTAAAATAAGTAATATAACCACACATCCTGCCTTCACACATGTCGTACAACTACACATTCTGCATGACACATAAGTAATAAAACCATTTACGCTGACTTGATACATAAGTATTATACCCACCCATCCTGCCTTGACACATAAATAAGATAAGCACCCATCCTGCCTTGACACATAAGTGATATATCCACTCATCCTGCCTTGACGCATAATATATCCACCTATCTTAATATTCAAATAAGTTATGTAACCTCCCATGCTGTTTGACAAATAAGTAACACAACCACCCATCCTGGTTTTACAAATAATTCATATAAGCAACCATAATGCCTTGAACAATATGTTATAGACCCATACTGCCTTGAAACATAAGTAATATAACCACCCAATTTGCCTTGACAAAAAAGTAATATAATCACCTGTCCTGCCTTGACATATAAGTCATATAAAGTCCTATCTTGCCTTGACACATAAGATGAATAAGCACACATCCTGCCTTGAAACATAAGTAAGAAAAACACTCATTCTGTATTGACACATAAATCAGATACGCATCAATCCTAGGTTAACAAATAAGTAATATAACTACCCGTCCTGCCTTGAACACATAATTAATATAACTACCCAATCTGCCTTGACACATAATATAACCACCCAACCTGCCTTGACATTTACATAATATACCACCCAACTTGCCTTCACACATAAGAAATATAAGCACCCATCCTGCCTTGACATATACACAATATAAATACCCATCCTCACTTCACACATAAGTAAGATAAGCACTCATCCTCTCTTGACACATAAGTAATATAAACACCCAACTTATCTTGAAACATAAATAATATAACCTCCCATCCTGTCTTGATACATAATTATGAAAATCACCCATCCTTTCTTGACACATAAGATATATAAGCATTCATCCTGCCTTGACACATAAGTTATATATCTATATATATATATATATATATATATATATATCCAATCTGTCTTGACATGTGAGTCATATAACCATGCATCCTGCCTGGCTGCATAAGTAATATAACCACCCATCCAACCGTGACACAAAAGTCATATAACCACCCACCCTGCCTTGACACATAAGTAACATAACCACCCGATCTGCCTAGACACCTAATATATCTATCTATCCTTCCTTGACAAATAAGACTTGTAACAATCAATTGTGTCTTGACACATACTTAACACAACCACCCATCCTGCATTGACACATAATATAACCACCTATCCTGCCTTGACAAATAAGTAATATAACCACCAATCCTGCCTTGACACATAAGTAACACAACCACCTATCCTGTGTTGACAGATAAGTCATATAAGCAACCATCCTGCCTTGACACATAAGTAATGTAACCACCTATCTGCCTTGACACATAAGTAATATAACCAATCAGGCTGCATTGACACATAGGAAATATTACCACCCATCCTGCCTTGACACATAAGTAATATAACCATCCATCCTACCTTGACACATAAGTAAGATAAACCCCAATCCTGCTTTGAGAGATAAGTAATATAACCAACAAACCTGTCTTGACATATTATTAATATAACGACAAATCCTGCCTTTACAGATAAGTAAGATGAGCACCCATCCTGCCTTGACACTTAAGTCATATAAGCTTCCATCCTGCCTTGACACATAAGTTATATAACTACCCATCCGCCCTTGACACATATGGAAGATAATCACCAATCCTGCCTTGACACATCATTAATATAACCACCCAACAAGCATTAACACAAAAGTAAAATAACCACCCATCCTGTATTGATACATAAGTAATATAAACCTCCATTCTGCCTTGACACATAACATATCCACCTATCCTGCCTATCAAATAAGTAATATAACCACCGAACCTGCTTGACACATAAGTAACATTACCACCCATCCTGCCTTGACACATAAGTAATATAACTACGAATCCAGCTTGAAACATAAGTAAGTATGCACCCATTCTGCTTGTCACATAAGTAATATAACCACCCATTCTTCCTTGAGAGATAAATAATGCAACCACTCATCCTGCCTTGACACATAAGCATCCATCCTGCCTTGACAAATAAGTAATATAACCACACATCATGCCATGACACGTAAGTAATATAACCACTATATCTGCCTTGACACATAATTAATACAACATCCTATCCTGCCTTGACACATAAGTAATATAACGACTCAATGTGTCTTAATACTTAATTAATATAACCACCCATCTTGCCTTGACACATAAGCAATATAACCACCCATCCCCCCTTGATGCATAAGTAAGATAAGCACCATCCTGCCTAGACACATAATTAAGGTAACCACACAACCTGTCTTGACATAAGTAATAAAACCACCAATCCTGCATTTACACATAAGTAAGACAAGTACCCATCCTGCCTTGACACATAAGTCATATAAGCAATCATCCTGCCTTGACATATAAGTCCTATAACCACCCATCCTGCCTTGACACATAAGTAACATAAACACCCAATCTGCCTGGACACATAATATAACAACCTATCCTGCCTTGACAAATAAGTAACATAGCCACCAATTTTGTCTTGACACATAAGTAACACAAACATCCATCCTGCTTGACACATAATATAACCACCTATACTACCTTGACAAATAAGTAATATAACCACCAGGAATGTCTTGACACACAAGTAACACAACCACTTATCCTGCCTTGACACATAACTAAGCACCATCCGGCCTTGAAAGATAAGCAATGTAACCACCAAACCTGTCTTGACACAAATTTAACATAACCAACAATTCTGTATTTACATATAAGACAAGAACCCAGGCTACCTAGACACTTAAGACACATAAGTATCCATCCTGCCTTGACACATCACTTACATATAAACACATCCTGCCTTAAAACATATGGAAGATAAGCCCCCATCCTGCCTTGAAACATAAGTAATATAACAATGAAACCTGCATTGACACAAAAGTAATATAACCATCCATCCTTAAATGACACATAAGTAATGTAACCACCCATACTGCCTTGACACAGAAGTTACATAAGCACCCATCCTGCCTTGACAAATAAGTAATATAACCACCAATTCTGCCTTGACACATAAGTAACATAACCACCCAATCTGCCTTGACATATAAGTCATATAACCACTGATCCTGTCTTGAGACATAATATATCCACCTATCCTGCCATTCAAATAAATCATATAAACCCCCATCCTGCCTTGACACATAAGTTATATAAGCACCCATCCTGCCTTGACAAATAAGTTATATAAGCAACCATCCTGCCTTGACAAATAAGTAACATAACCACCCATGCTGCCTTGATATATAAATAATATAACCCCTCAATTTGCCTTGACACATAAGTCACATATCCACCCATCCTGCCTTGACACATAAGGAATATAACCACCCTTCTTGCCTTGACACACAAATCATATGAACACCCATCCTGCCTTGACACATAAGTAATATAGCAAGCCATCCTACCTTGACACATAAGTAAGATTAACACCTGCGTTGACACATAAGTAATATAACCGCCTATCCTGCCTTGACGCATAATATAAAAACCCATCCTAAGTTGACACATAAGGAATATAATCACCCACCCAGGCTTATCACATGAGACATGTAAGCACCCATCCTGCATTGACACATAAGTAATACAACCACTCAGCCTGCCTTGAAACATAAGCCATATAAGCATTCATGCTGCATTGACTAATAAGTAATATAACCACAAATCTGACTTGACACATAATATAACCACCCACCCTGCCTTTACACATAAATATTATGACCAGCCAATTTGCCTTGATACATAAGTAATATAAGCACACATCCTTCCTTGACACATAAGAAATAGAACCACACAACCTCCCTTGACACATAAGTAAGATAAGCATTCATCATGCCTTGACACATAAGTAATATAACCACCCAACCTGTCTTGATGCATAAGTAAGGCAAGCACCCATCCTACCTTGACACAGAAATAATTTAACAACCCAGCCTGCCTTGACAAATAAGTCCTGTACCACCAATCCTGCCTTGACATATAAGTCATATAACCACCAATCCTGCCTTGAGACTTAAGTAATAACCGCCCATCCTGCCTTTAGACATAATACATCAACCTATCTTCTCTTGAATAACAAGTAATATAACCACCAATCATGTCTTGACACATAAGTAACATGAAAAATCATCCTGCCTTGAAACATATTATATCGGCAAATCCTGCCTTGATAAGTAAGAAATATAACCACCAATCCTGCCTTGACACATAAGTAACACAACCACCTATCGTGCATTGACACATAAGTCATGTAAGCAACAAACCTGCCTTGACACATAAGTAATATAACCACCCATCCTACCTTGACACATAAGTAATATAAGCACCCATCCTGCCTTGACACATAAGAAATATAACTACCCATCCTGACTTGACACATAAGTAATATAAGCACCCATCCTGCCTTGACACATAAGTGATATAAGCACTTAATCGGCCTTGAAACATAACTAAGATAAGCACACATCCTGCCTTGATGCATAAGTAATATAACCACCCATCCAGCCTTGACACATAAGAAATATAACTACCCATCCTGACTTGACACTTAAGTAATATAAGCACCCATCCTGCCTTGACACATAAGTCATATAAGCATCAATCTGGCCTTGACAAATAAGGAATATAACTACCAATCATGCCTTGACACAAAAGTAATATATTGACCAAATCTACCTTGACACTTAAGATAAACACACAACTTGCCTTGATATATTAGTAATAAAACCACCTATATTGTCTTGACGCATAAGTAATTTAACCACCCAATCTGCCTTGGCACATAAGTAATATAACCACCCATCCTACCTTGACACATAAGTAATATAAGCACCCATCCTGCCTTGACACATAAGTAATATAAGCACTCAATCAGCCTTGAAACATAACTAAGATAAGCACACATCCTGCCTTGACACATAAGTAATATAACCACCCATTCCACCTTGACACATAAGAAATATAACTACCCATCCTGACTTGACACATAAGTAATATAAGCACCCATCCTGCCTTGACACATAAGTCATATAAGCATCCATCCAGCCTTGACAATAAGTAATATAACCACCAATCGTGCCTTGAAACAAAAGTAATATATCCACCAAATCTACCTTGACACATAAGATAACCATACAACTTGCCTTGAGATATTAGTAATAAAACCACCCATACTGCCTTGATGCATAAGTAATATAACCACCCAACCTGCCTTAACACATAAGTAATATAACCACCAATCCTTCCTTGACACATAATATATCCACTTATCTGGTCTTTCAAATAAGTCATATAACACCCAATCCTTCCTTGACATATAAGTTACATAACCACCCATCCTGCCTTGACACATAAATAATATAACAACACATCCTGCCTTGACACATAATATGTCCACATATTCTGCCTTTCAAATAAGAAATAAAAAAACATCCTGCCTTGACACATAAGTAATACAACCACCCATCCTGCCTTGACACATAATTCATATAAACAACCATAATGCCTTGACAAATAAGTAATATACCACCCATACTGCCTTGTAGCATAGTATAAACACCCAATTTGCCTTGAAACATAAGTAATGTAACCACCCAACCTGCCATGACCATAATAGACTCACCCCCTCTGCCTTGACACATAAGTCATCCTGCCTTGAAACATAAGTAATATAACCACCCATCCTGCCTTCACACATAAGTTGTACAACTACCCATCCTACCGGACACATAAGTAGTATAACTACTTATCCTGCCTTGATACATAAGTCATATAACCACATAGCCTGCCTGAACACATAAGTCATATACACACCCAAACTGACTTCACACATAAATAAGATAAGCATCAATCCTGCCTTCACACCTAAGTATTATAACCACACATCCTGCCTTGACACATAAGTAACATAACCACGATCCTACTTTGACACATGAGTAACATAAGTACCCATCTTCCAGTGACACATAATTAATATAATGGCCCATCCAGCCTTGACACATAAATCATAACCACACATCGTGCCTTGACACATGAGTAATATAACCAGAGATCCTGCCTTCCAACATAACTCACTAAGCACCCATCCTGCTTTGACAATAAGTAATATAACCACCTATCCTGTCTTCACACATAAGTGACACAGCCACCCATTCTGCCTTGACACATAAGTAATATAACCACACATACTTCCATCATACATACGTTGTACAACTACACATCCTGCATGACATATAAGTAGTATAACCACTTATCCTGCCTTGATACATCAGTCATATAACAACGTAGCCTGCCTGAGCACATAAGTCATATACCCACCCATCCTTCCTTGACACATAAGACAAGCACCCATCCTGCCTTGACACATAATTAATATAACCACCCATCCTGCCTTGACACATAAGTAATAAAACCACCCATCCTACTTTGACACATGAGTAAGAAAGGACACATCTTGCATTGATACATAAGTAATATAACCGCCCATCCTGCCTTGACATAAATCATAACCCCCATCCTGCCTTGACACATAAGTAATATAACCACCCATCCTGCCTTCCCACATAAGTTGTATAAGCACCCATCCTGCCTTGACATTAAGTAATATAACCACATGTCCAGCCTTGACACATGTCATATAACCACTAATCCTGCCTTCACACATAAGTCATATAACCACCCATCCTGTCTTGACAAATAAATAAGATAAGCACCCATCCTGCCTGGAAGCATAAGCACCACCCATCCTGCCTTCACACTTAAGTAATATTACTAAGCATACTGCCTTGACACATAAGTAATGTAACCTCCCATCCTCCCTTGACACATAAGTAAGATAAGCACCCATCCTGCCCTGACACATAAGTAATATAACCAGCCATCCTTCCTTCACACATAAGTCATATAACAACACATCCTGCCTTGTCATATAAATAATAAAACCTCCCATCCTGCCTTCACAGATAATTCATATAACTACGCATCGTGCATTGACACATATGTAATATAACCACCTTCCTGACTTGATACATAAGTCATATAAAAACCTATCCTGCCTTGACACTTAAGTCATATACCCATTAATACTGCTTTGACATATAATTAAGATGAGCAGGCATCCTCTGTTGACACATAAGTAATATAAATACCCTTCTTGCCTTCACACATAAGTAATATAACAACCCATCCTGCGATGAAACATAAGTAATAAAACGTCTTATCCTCCCTTGACACATAAGTAAGATAAGCACCCATGGTGCCTTGACACATAAGTAATATAACCACCCATCCTGCCTTGACACATAAGAAATATAACTACCCATCCTGCCTTGACACATTTGTAAGATAAACACACATCCTGCCTTGACACATAAGTAATACAACCACTCATCCTGCCTTGACACATAAGTCATATAGGCATCCGTCCGGCCTTGAAAAATAAGTAATATAACAACCAATCGTGCCTTGACACATAAGCAATATAACCACCAAATCTAACTTGACACATAAGATAACCACACAACTTACCTTGACATATTAGTAATATAACCATCCATTCTGCCTTGACACATAATATAACGACCCAACCTGCCTTGACACATAAGTAATATAGCCACCAATCCTGCCTTGTCATATAATATATCCACCTATCCTGTCATTCAAAGTCATATAACACCCAATCCTTCCTTGAAAAATAAGTTATAAAACCACCCATCCTTCCTTGACACAAAAATAATATAAACACCTATCCTGGCTTGACACATAATATGTCCGCCTATTCTGCCTTTCAAATAAGAAATATAAAAAACCCATCCTGCCTTGACACATAAGTAAAACAAAGACCCATCCTGCCTTCACACATAATTCATATAAGCAACCATAATGCCTTAACAAAAAAGAAATATACCACCCATACTGCCTTGTAACATAGTATAAACACCAAATTTGCCTTGACAAATAAGTAATGTAACCACTTAACCTGCCTTGACACATAAGAAATATAACCACCCCCTATTCCTTGACACATATGTCACATAACCACCCATCCTGTCTTGAACCATAAGTAATATAACCACCAATCCTTCCTACACTCATAATTTGTACAACTACCCATCCTACATGACACATAAGTAGTATAACCACTTATCCTGCCTGATACATAAGTCATATAACCACCTCGCCTGCCTAAACACATAAGTCATATACACACCCATCCTGACTTGACACATAAATAACATAAGCACCCATCCTGCCTTGACACTCATAAAACCACCAAACCTTCCTTCACACATAAGTAATATATCCACCCATCCTGCCTTGACACATAAGTAATATAACCACACATCCTGCCTTGACACATAAGTAATATAATCACCCATCCTACTTTGACACATGAGTAAGAAAACCGCCCATCTTGCATTGGCACATAAGTAATATAATCACCCATTCTGCCTTGTCACATAAATCATTACCACCCATCCTGCCTTGACACATAAGTAATATAACCACCCTTCCTGCCTTTCTACATAAGTTGTATAAGCACCCATCCTGCCTTGACAATAAGTTATATAACCACCTTTCCTGCCTTGATACATAAGTCATATAACCACCTATCCTGCCTTGACATATAAGTTATATACCAACCATCCTGCCTTGACAAGTAAATAAGATAAGGACCCATCCTGCCTTGAAGCATAAATAATATGGTCACCCATTCTGCCTTCACATATAAGTAATATTTATAAGCATACTGCCTTGACACATAAGTAATATAACCTCCCATCCTCCCTTGACACATAAGTAAGATAAGCACCCATCCTGCCTTGACACATAAGTAATATAACCACCTATCCTGCCTTGACACATAAGTCATATAACCACCTATCCTGCCTTGAAACTTAAGTCATATACTCACCAATCCTGCCTTGACATATAAGTAAGATGAGCAGGCATCCTCTGTTGAGACATAAGTAATATAACCGCCCAACCTGCCTTCACACAATATAATAACGAGTCCTGCCATGAAATATAAGTAATATAACCACCTTTCCTCCCTTGACACATAAGTAAGATAAACCACACATCCTGCCTTGACACATAAGAAATATAACCAGTCAATCTGCCTTGACACAAAAGTAAGATAAGCACACATCTGGCCTTGACACATAAGTAATATAACCACCCGTCCTGCCTTGTCACCTAAGTTATGTAACCACCCATCCTCCCTTGACACACAAGTAAGTTAAGCACCCATCCTGCCTTGACACATAAATAATATAACCACCCAATCTACCTTGAAACATAATATAACCACCCAGCCTGCTGTGACACATAAGAAATATAACCACCCATCCAGCCTTGACACATAAATAATATAACCACTCATCTTCCTTGACACAGAAGTAACATTACTACACATCCTGCCTTGACAAATAAGTAATATAACCACCCATCTTCCCATGACACATAATAAGATAAGCACACATCATGTCTTGAAATATAAGTAATATAACCACTCAAACTGTCTTGACACATAAATAATATAACCACACATCCTGCCTTGACACATAAGTAAAACAAGCACCCATCCTGGATAGACACATAAGTCATATAAGCATCCATCCTGCCTTGACAGATAAGTAATACAACCACTCATCCTGCCTTGACACCTAATTCATATAAGCATCCATTCTGCCTTGATAAATAAGTAATATAACCACACATCCTGCCATGACACTTAACTAATAAAACAACCCAATCTGCCTTGGCACATAATATAAACACCCATCCTGCTTTGACAAGTAAGTAATATATCAAAGCATCCTTACCCTGCCTTGACACATAAGTAATATAAATACTCAATCTGTCTTGAGACATAAGTAATATAACAATCCATCCTGCTATGACCCATAAGTAATACAATCACCCAATTTCCCTTTACACATAATATAAACACCCAACCTGCCTTGACATGTAAATAATATAACAACCCATCCTGCCTTGACGCATAAGTAATATAATGACTCAATCTGTTTTGGCACTTAAGTAATATAACTACCCATCCTGCCTTGACAAATAAGCAATAAAACCACCCATCCTCCCTTGACACATAAGTAATATAAGCACCCATCCTGCCTAGATGTGGGAAAACTTAGAATGGGTTGGGTTCTAAGCCAATGGTACCTCCCTACCCACTCTCATGGGGGGATTTTAGGGACAAATTGAGTCATGAGAGATATTTAAGTGGACATGTTGGAATTAATCTCTGTCTGCTTTCGAACCTCCACTTGCCTACATTTGGTATGCTTTCCTGCATGGGCTTTCCACATGGGTAGTCCTCAGATTAAGTGGGCCCCATCATGAATACCTGTGATGACCCCACAAATGGTGTCCGAACGTGGGGCAAAAGGAAATATTAATAACTTAGCTATGCATACCCCTAAATCTTGCCCTTTTTTTCTTTTTCTTCTCTCTCTCCTGATATCTATCTGTTGTGGTGGAGCCATCTTTCCTGCTGGTTTTGGTGGATGGGACAGCAGTCTGAGGGCATGTGGCTTTGTACATGTTGAGAGACTGCCTCTGATTCGTTTCAGAGGGAGCACCCAGTGTCTCCCAGGCATGTGCCTCCCAGCATGGTCACTACTGCAGGCTATAAAAGCCAGTGACCTCAAGGCTGAATTTAATATTAAGACTTAGCAGTTATGTTTGGCCTTAAAACAACTTTTCATAATTCTACAGGTTGAAAAAACTTTCTGGTTTTAAATCCCATCCCCCCAAAGAAAGACTCCTGCTGCAGGCTCCTCAAGTTCAGTTCCAATCTTGTTCATATGTAGATTTTCTCTCAGTAGCTTTCTTAGACCTGAGCACACTTCTTTCTGTTGTAAACTAAGGCCTTTCACAGATCCGCCCTCTCCCAAGAGAATGCTCTTCCAAATTTCAAGCCTTTGTCACTTTTCTCTTAAATTCTGTATACAAAAATCTGTTTTTAGATAAAAGTGTGTTGCTCTCTTGTCTTCTTATGGGCTTTCTCTAAATCTAACTTCTTACCTAAAACCTGCTGGCTATTTTTAGATCCAAAGTTGGGATTTATTTTAACTAACAGTAATTCAAATCCATTTCAGCATGTTTAACTTAAAGTGTAAAATTTTATTTAACCCTGGATACCCTAGATATGATTGATTTAATTTTATCTTGCTCCTTTTAAACATGTTTCACCTTAAAAATCTCTTCTCACAGAATTCTAGATCACATACGGTCTGGGCTCTGGCCTGGTGTCATAAGCCTGCCTGCTGTGCATGCATACCAGTTGCCCCACTGAGCACATGGTATCTAAATCATGCCCACTAAATTTTGAATTTAGGTAACATCCTTTTGATTTCAGCACTTTGGAAACAAGATAGATGGATTTCTAGGAGAATTTACAGGCCTTGAAGTTCTAACAAAACAAACTTGCTCTGATAAATTGTCTTTTTTAAGGACCACAGGAAAAAGTCTCATTAACAACGTAAACTGATATTTTGCTTCAATTTAAATGAGAAATTTTTTAAACAAAACTGTTTTATGTTTCTCTAAGCCCATCTTCAAGCTGCATGTATGTGTGAGTAAATGTGAGATCCCGCTTTTAATTCATTATAATCCTAGAGGTTTAAATCTATTTAGCTAAGTATAAACAAAAATAGATTCAATTCATAAAAAATGTTTGTTTTATACCCCTTAGTGTTAACAATTTTTAATTGGGTTTATAGTATGCATATTATTCAGTGTAGTGATAGATTAATGTTAATTATTAGTAATTATTGTTAATGGTTATAGCTATTGTCATTAAATATAATTACTAATTTATAAAAATTCAGTCTAATGGTAAATTGTTAGCTATTATTGACAATTATGCATAATAATTATTAGTGACTGTTGTGACTAATAATGGTTAATATTAATTATGGATAAGTAATAATAACTAATAATGGTTGTAATTGTGATTATGGATAATGATGATTATTCCAAAGTCCTTAATAATAAGACATGATGGATCAGCCTTGTCTACTTTTAGAAATCCTCAATCTTTAGATTTGTAAATAGCATAGGGAGAATTTAGGCATAGTTAACCAGAAGGGATAGGAGGGAAAGAATAGTAAACTTTAGGTATAGTTCATTGAAGGCAAGTGGATGCAAATGGGCCTAAGATGTGGTATATGGATCTCAGCTGTTTCATGCATTACTAGGACATTTATTCTAATTATGTAAAAATAATCTTGTAACAAATTATAAAAATTTCATGTTTTTCATTGGACATCAACATCAAAAAATATGGCTTTCTTCTCTTACAGGTCAACCTAACAAATCTTTATTATGTATGTATATATGTATGTGTGTATTATGAATGTATGTATGTATGTGTGTATGTATGTACATATGTGCACACACACGTGTGTATGAATGTGTGTACCTGTGTTCTAAGTACATTTCAATGTTAACGGCCATGATACCAGTAAAAATATTGCCTCTGAGTTGGATCGTGGCCCTTCCTTCTCAAGACGCAAATTTATGTTAAACAGCCAAAACATAATAATTCAATTTCAACAAAGGTTATGAGTTATCTATTAAAAATTTAAAATAATGGATCTACACTACCACCTACTGGTTATGCTCTTTCAACATCTAAAACAAAGATACAACCAGGTTTTCATTGTATTAAAGTGTTAAAAAGTTTTGGTGTATTTGGGAATAAAAAGTAAAAGGTATAAAAATTTAAAAATAAAAAAAATTGAATTCCAATTAACATCAATGTGGAATTCGCGGCCGCCAATTTTACATTTTTTTTTGTGCATCTAGGCTGGGCCTGCATTTTGTTCTGGTGTTGTGGGTGGCCAGTTAGGGTTAGGCTCCCTTTGAGGACCACCAACCTGAATAGCTGGTGTGAAATTCCTGTCCTGAGCTTGGGCAGGTGAAAATTTTCGGCCAAGAGTGGGATACGTGTTTCATTGTCCCAGACTAAGGACCCGAGTAGGAAGATACCTCTCCGGTCAGTTCACGGAAGTGACCGACTGTCCTTTATGCAATGAGGCAAGTTCCCCACACTGTCCACAAAGTGGGCACTGTGTGTCCCTTTCCCCTTAGCAGGACTGCGTTGTACCTGTTCAACAAATGAAGCTTCCTAGAAGCTCCCACAAAAACAAACAAACAAAACAAAACAAAACAAAACAAAATCAATATGGAAATGCTGGTAACAATAGCTCATGGGGCATATCTAGCCAGTCTTTATTTGACTAATGGGCATAAGAATTGTAAAACAAAATTTTATTAAGAACTAGATTTTGATAAATCTTTAAAGCAGGTTTTCATGTCAGGCCTGGAGAAGGCCAAGAGCTTGGAGGAAGATAGTTATTAAAATCTACTTTGTAAGTTTTGCAGTTTAAAATGGTAATATATTTGAGCTAATTGGGAATCTAAAACGTTAATTTTTTTATGCCTAATCTGTATTGACTTTCCAACAATAACTTTGGTGTTAAGGTACACAAATGGTCTCTATATTTTTCTGTGTTATATAGTATCACCTTGTAACATTTTTCATTTTCTTGTAGGACAACTTAGGTATCTATAGATGAAAACATAAAAATTAAAAAAAACAAAAAGTGGGAGGTGGTATAATATTCCTTCTGTATAACAAATCTTTAATACATTTAAAATCTTGAGGTCTTGAAACTAACAATGGGAGGAGATTTGTATTTTCCCACATGTAAAAACACCAACCTAAATGCCTGAAAATGTACAACTTTTGGCTGTGCAGGATGGACTGGGAAATTCCAGCAAAGAGGCTGACCCATCTGAACATGAAAGAAAAAGGAACCTCATATTGCCTGACTCACAGACACTGAACATCTCTCTGAATTCTATTTGGGTTAACTATTCATAATGTGCCCTAATGAAGTTTACCTTCCAGATGCTGAGAAATATACCTATCTCTCCACTTTTATAGGAAAAAGAGAAACATGATGGTACTGAAGTCATTCCCTGACTGTAGATAATAGTCTTTATAAGTCTTTATAAAGTCTTTATAAGCTGTGTAATTAAGCAAAATATGTTCATATAGGAGAGCTCTGATATCAGCAATGGATTATTCTGCCAAGGAGATGTTAGCTGGGGGATCCAAGCCCCAAAATTATAAAGGCCTTTGCCTATAAAAATGGGATATCTGCAAGGAGAAATATGGTAAGTCCCTGTTGTCGAAGACCTGGTGTAAGCATGAAAAAATGTTTTGAGACATCACTTGCAGTTGGCCTCTGAAATGCCAGAAAGTGTTACCAAAGACCACTAATGCAATAATGCAAAATATTGGTCTCTTTGAGTCAAGCAAGTCTCCTCTGTCAGTATCAGCTACACCTCAACTGCCTGGAGCTATTGTGCATCAGTGGCAGCCATGTGTCTATATATATATCCCCAAACTGATTGTCTATTAGTTCTCTCCTTGGAGGAATAACTCATGGTTGATGTCACAAGCTTACATCCTCTAGTGGTTAGGAGATGATATAAGCCACAATAAGAACTTTTCACCCTTTATAAAGAAACCACAGTTTGTGGATTACCATACCATCCAAACATCTGTGTCTGTACTTACAGCTTAGCTTGCCACAATAATAATGTTTAAATGCCTGTACATCTAATTGCCTATGCATTGTTAGAAGGATTAAAAAGGTAACCTGGATAAGCTGTCAATCCATGAAGGGGAACAACCTGAAAAGACTAGAGTAAAAAATGACATCTCCAGAGAAAACAGACTGCTTTGCTTCTCACCCACTTGTGCCCCTTTTCCAAAGCCTAGGGAACAAATTGCGGAAGAGGAGGCATGGTAGAATGTAAGGGCTGCGGAGAGCTTGGGGTGAATCTTGAGACTACAGCAATATATACTGGACTCTGATCAACATGCTTGTGCATACAAGCTTCTCCACTTGAACTATGGGAACCTTGGGTTGTTCAAAATATGAACATAAATACTTGCTAATTGGTTTTACATGAATATTATTTACATTCATTGCTTATGCTTCACAATCAGCTTACTTCATGGTTGGGACTTTTGGATATTAATTGGCCTTAGTGTGAAAATAAAGTTTTCGGTCTGATCTGTCCCTCACTGCCTAGCACTCAAAACAAGCTTCAGCAGCTGGCTATTCAAAACTCAGGTACCTTTGGGTTGTTAGCTTCACCCATGGGCTCCCCTGCCTCTCAGAAAAATTAAAAAAATAAAATTAAAAGGGTGAGATGTGGTAAAACTTAGTTAGAATGGGTTGGGTTCTAATCCAATGGTACCTCCCTGGCCACACTCATGGGGTGGGCTCTAGGCCAATGGAACCTCACTGGCCAAACCCATGGGGTGTGGTGTGGTGACAAATTGAGTCATGATGGATATTTAGCCGTATATGTTGGAATAAAATCTCTCTCTGCGTTTGAAACTCCACCTGAGTACGTGTGGTATGCTTTCCTGTGCGGGATTTCCACATGGGTAGTCCTAGGATTAAGTGGACCCAGCCATGAATACCAGTGGGGATCACACACCTAGACACATAATTAATATAACCACAGAACCTGTCCTGACACATACATTATATAACCACCAATCATGCCTTTACACTTAAGTAAGACAAGCACCCATCCTGCTTTGACATTAAAGTCATATAAGAATCCAACCTGCCTGGACACATATGTAATATAACTACCCTTCCTACCTTGAAACATATGTAAGATAAGCATCCATCCTGCTTTGACACTAAAGTAATATAACCAACCACCCTGCCTTGACACATAAGTAATATAATCATGCATCCTGCTTTGACACGTAAGTTATAGAAGCACCCATCCTGCCCTGACACAAAAGTAATACAACCACCTATTCTGCCTTGACACATAAATCATATAAGCATCCACCCAGCTTTGACAAAGAAGTCATATAACCACCCAACCTGCCTTGACACATAAGTCATATAACCACCCAATCTGCCTTGACACATAAGTAATATAACCACCTATCCTGCCTTGATGCATAATATACCCAATTATCCTGCATTTCAAATAAATCATATAAACCCCCATCCTGCCTTGACATATAAGTTATAGAACCACCTAATGTGCCTTGACACATATGTAATATAACCACCCATCCTGCCTTAACACAAAGTATATTCACCTATTCTGCCTTTCAAATAAGTAATATAACCATGCAACCTGCCTTGACAAATAAGTAACACAACCACCCATTCTGCCTTGACATATAATTCATATAACCATCCATAATGCCTTGACAAATAAGTAATATAACCACACATACTGCCTTGTAACATAGTATACACATCCAATTTGCCTTGACACATAAATAATATAATCATCAATACTGCCTTGACACATAGTATATCCACATATGCTCTCTTTCATATGTCATATAACACCCAATCCTTCCTTGACACATAAGTTATAAAACCACCCACCCTGACTTGACACACAAATAATATAACCACCCATCCTGCCTTGACACATAATATGTCCACCTATTCTGCCTTTCAAATAAGAAATATAGAAACCCATGCTGCCTTTACACATAAATAAAAAAAGACCCATCCTGACTTGAAAAGTAATTCATATAAGCAAATATAATGCCTTGACAAATACGTAATATACAACCAATACTGCCTTGTAACATAGTACAAACAGACAATTTACCTTGACACGTAAGTATTGTAACCACCCAAACTGCCTTGACACATAACTAATATAACCAGCCCCCATGCCTTGACACATAATTCATATAACCACCCATCATGCCTTGAACCATAAGTAATATAACCACCCATCTTTCCTTCACACATTATTTGTAGAACTACCCATCATGCATGGCACATAAATAGTATAAGCACTTATCCTGCCTTGATACATAAGTCTTATAACCACCTGGCCTGCCTGAACACATAAGTCATATACACACTCATCCTGACTTGACACATAAATAACATAAGCACCCATCCTGCCTTGACACATAATTATTAAAACCACCCATCCTGCCTTCACACATAAGTAATACATCCACCAATCCTGCCTCGATGCATAAGTCATATAACGACCTAGCCTGCCTGAAAACATAAGTCATATACCCACCTATCCTTTCTTGACACATATATAAGGTAAGCACGAATCCTGACATGACACATACGTAATATAAACACCCATCCTACTTTGGCACATGAGTAAGATAAGCACCCATCATTCTTGACACATAAGTAATATAACCATCCATCTTGACTTCCCACATAAGTTGTATAAGCACACATCCTGCCTTGACAATAAGTAATATAACCACTTTCCTACCTTGACACATAAGTCATACAACCACCTATCCTGCCTTGACATATAAATCATATACCAACGCATCCTGCCTGAGAAATAAATAAGTACCCAACCTGCCTTGATGCATAAGTAATATGACCACCCATTCTGCCTTCACATATAAGTAATATTAATAAGCATACTGCCTTGAAACATAAGTAATATAACCTCCCATCCTCCCTTGACACATAAGTAAGATAAGCATCCATCCTGCATTGACATATAAGTAATATAACCAGCCATCCTTCCTTCACACATAAGTCATACAACAAGGCATCCTGCCTTGACAAATAAGTAATATAACCACCCATCCTCCCATGACACATAAGATAAGCACTCATCATGTCTTGACACATAAGTAATAAAATCACCCAATCTGTCTTGACACATAAATAATATAACCACACATCCTGCCTTGACACATAAATAAGACAAGCACCCATCCTGGCTAGACACATAAGCCATATAAGCATCCATCCTGCCTTGACACATAAGTAATATAACGGGCTGGAGAGATGGCCTAGCGGTTAAGAGCGCTGACCACTCTTACAGAGGACCCGGGTTCGATCCCCAGCACACACATGGCAGCCAAGAACTTTCTGAAACTCAATTCCAGAACTCCAGTTCCAGGGGAATCAGATACCCTCTCCTGACCTCTGTGGCATTTCATGACATGGGTGCACAAATTAGCATGCAGCCAGTACATTCATACACATACAGAAATAAGAAAAATTAATAAAAAATTAAAAAAACAACACATCCTGCCTTAACACTTAAGTAATATAATGACTCAATTTGTCTTGACACTAAGTAACATAACTACCCATCCTGCCTTGAAACATAAGAAATATAACAACCCATCCTTCTTTGACACATAAGTAAGATAAGCACCCATCCTGCCTAGACACATAATTAATATAACCACACAACCGGTCTTGACACATAAGTTATATATCCACCAATCCTGCCATTACACTTAAGTAAGACAAGCACCCATCCTGCTTAGACACTTAAGTCATATAAGCATCCATCCTGCCTTGATACATGTTATATAACTACCCATCGTACCTTGAAACATATGTAAGATAAGCACCCATCCTGCTTTGATACAAAAGTAATTTAACCACCCATCCTGCCTTGATGCATAAGTTATAGAAGCACACATCCTGCCTTGACACATAAGTAATATAATCACCCAATGTGCCTTGACACATAAGTCATATAAGTATCCACCCAGATTTGACAAAGAAGTCATAAAACCATCCATCCTGCCTTGACTCATAAGTAACATAGCCACCCAATCTGCCTTGACACATAAGTAATATAAAAACCCATCCAGCCTTTACACATAATATACCCAACTATCCTGCATTTCAAATAAATCATATAACCCCCATCCTGCCTTGACACATAAGTTATAGAACCACCCAATGTGCCTTGACACATATGTAATATAACCACCCATCCTGTCTTAAAACATAATATATCCACGTATTCTGCCTTTCAAATAAGTAATTTAACCACGCAACCTGCCATGACAAATAAGTAACACAACCACCCATTCTGCCTTGACACATAGTTCATATAAGCAACCATAATGCCTTGACAAATAAGTAATATAACCACAAATACTGCCTTGTAACATAGTATAAATACCCAATTTGCCTTGACACATAAGTAATATAACCACCCATCCTGCCTTGACACATAAGTCATATAACAATCCATCTTGCCTTGACACATAAGACATATAAGCACATATCCTGCCTTGACAAATAAGAAATTCAACCACTCATCCTTCCTTGAACAATAAGTCATATAAGCATATATCCTGCATTGACACAAAAGGAATATCCACATGTCCTGCCTTGTCACATAAAAAATATAACCACCCAAATTACCTTGACAAACCTGTTTTGACACAAATGTAATATAACCAACAATCCTGCCTTTACACATAAGTGAGACAAGAACCCAGGCTGCCTAGACACTTAAGACAAATAAGCATCCATCGTGCCTTGACACATAAGTTATATATAAACCCATCCTGCCTTGACACATAGTAATATAACCACCCATCCTACTTTGACACATGAGTAAGATAAGCACCCTTCTTGCATTGACACATAAGTAATATAATCGCCCATCCTGCCTTGACACATAAACCATAGCCACCCATCCTGCCTTGACACATAAGTAATATAACCACCCATCCTACTTTGACACATGAGTAAGATAAGCACCCTTCTTGCATTGACACATAAGTAATATAATCGCCCATCCTGCCTTGACGCATAAATAATATAACCACCCATCCTGCATTCCCACATAAGTTGTATAAGCACCCATCCTGCCTTGACAATAAGTAATATAACCACCTTTCCTGCCTTGATACATAAGACATATAACCACCTATCATGCCTGGACATTTAAGTCATATATCCACCCATCCTGCCTGGAGAAAAAAGATAAGATAAGCACCCATCCTAACCTGATGCATAAGTAATAAGACCACCTATTCTGCCTTCACATATAAGTAATATTAATAAGCATACTGCCTTGACACATAAGTAATATAACCTCCCATCCTCCCTTGACACATAAGTAAAATAAGCACCCATCCTGCCTGACACATAAGTCATATAACCAGCCATTCTTCCTTCACACATAAGTCATATAACAAGGCATCCTGCCTTGACATATAAGTAATATATCCTCCCAACCTGCCTTCACACATAAGTCATATAACTACCCATCCTGCCTTGACAAATAAGTCATATAACCACCAATCCTGCCTTGACATATAAGTAAGATGAGCAGGTATCCTCTGTTGACACATAAGTAATATAACTACCAATCTTGCCTTCACACATAGTAATATAACAACCAATCCTGCCATGAAACATAAGTAATATAACCACCTATAATCCCTTGACACATAAGTAAGATAACCACCCATCCTGCCTTGACACGTAATATTATAACCATGCAATCTACATTGACACATATGTAAGGTAAGCACACATCCGTCCTTGAAACATAAGTTATATAACCTCCCATCCTGCTTTGTCATTTAAGCTATGTAACCACCCATCCTCCCTTGGCACACAAGTAAGTTAAGCACCCATCCTGCCTTGAAACATAAATAATATAACCAACCAATCTACCTTGAAACATAATATAACCACCCACCCTGCCTTGACACATAAGTAATATAACCACCCATACAGCCTTGACACATAAGTAATATAACCACCCAGTCTAACTTGACACATAAGTAATATTATCACACATCCTGCCTTGACAAAAAGTAATAAAAACACCCATCCTCCCATGACAAATAAGTAAGAAAAGCACACATTATGCCTTGACACGTAAGTCACGTATCCACCCAATCTATCTTGATACATAAATAAGAGAACCATATATCCTGCCTTGACACATAAGTAAGACAAGCATCCATCCTGCCTTGACACATAAGTCATATAACTACCCATCCTGTCTGGAAACATAAGATAAGCACCCAACCTGCTTTGACACATAAGTAATATAAACACCCATCCTACCTTGACAGATAAGTAACACAACCACTCATCCTGCCTTGACAACTAAGTCATAAAAGCATCCATTCTGCCTTGACAAATAAGTAATATAACCACAAATCCTGCCATAACGCATAAGTAGTACAATAACCTAATCTGCCTTGGCACATAATATAAACACACATCCTGCTTTGACAAGTAAGTAATATAACCACACATTCTGCCTTGACACATAAGTAATATAAAAACTCAATCTGTCTTGACACTTAAGTAATATAACTACCCGTCCTGCCTTGACACATAAGCAATATAATCACCCATCCTCCCTTGACACATAAGATAAAGACCCATCCTGCCTAGACACATAATTAATATAAGCACACAACCTGTCTTGACACATAAGTTATATAACCACCAATCCTTCCTTTACACAAAAGACAAACACCCATCCTGCTTTGACAGTTAAGTCATATAAGCATCCATTCTGCCTTGACACATATGTAATATAACTACCCATCCTGCATTGAAACATATGTAAGATAAGTACCCATCCTGCTGTGACACAAAAGTAAGATAACCACCCATCTTGCCTTGACACATAAGTAATATAATCATGCAACCTGCCTTGACACCTAAGTTATAGAAGCACACATCCTGCCTTGACACATAAGTAATACCAATCTGCCTTGACACAAGTAATGTAACCACCCATCCTTCCTTGATACATAATATACCAAAGTATCCTGCATTTCAAATAAATCATATGACCCCCAATCCTGCCTTGACACCTAAATAAGTCATATAACCACCCAACCTGACTTGACACATATATAATATAACAACCCAGCCTGCCTTAACACATAATATATCCACCTATCCTACCTTTCAAATAAGGAATATAACCACGCCACCTGCCTTGACAAATAAGTAACACCATTCTGCCCTGACATATAATTCATATAAGCAGCCATAATGCCTTGACAAATAAGTAATATAACCACCAATACTGCCTTGTAACATAGTATAAACTCACAGTTTGCCTTGACACATAAGTAATATAACCACCCAACCTGCCTTGACACATAAGTCATATAACCATCCATCTTGCCTTGACACATAGGTCATATAAGCATGCATCCTGCCTTGACAAATAAGAAATTCAGCCACACATTCTGACTTGACATATGTCATATAAGCATCTATCCTGCCTTAACAAATAAGTAATATCCTCCTGTCTTGCCTTGTCACATAAGTAATATAACCACCCAAATTACCTTGACACAAAACACAACCACCCACCCTGCCTTAACACATAAGTAATAAAACCATCCAATTTACCTTGACACATAATAAATATAAACACCCATCCTGCCTTGACCTGTAAGTAATATAACCACCCATCATCCCTTGACACATATGTAAGATAATCATTCATCCTCCCTTGACACATAAGTAATATAACCACCCAACCTGCTTTGACACATAATTAATATATCCACATATCCTGCCTTGACACATAAGTAAGACAAGCACCCATCGTGCATTGACATAAGTCATATAACCAGTCATCCTACCTTGAAACATAAGTCCTATAAGCAGTCATCCTGCCTTGACACATAAGTCCTATAACCACCCATCCTGCCTTGACACATAAGTAACATAACCACCCAATCTGCCAGGACGCATAATGTATCCACCTATCCGGCCTTGACACATAAGTAACATAACCACCCAATCTGCCTGGACGCATAATGTATCCACGTATCTGGCCTTGACAAATAAGTAACATAACCACTAATTTTGTCTTGACATATAAGTAAAACAAACATAAATCGTGCATGACACATAATATAACCACCTAAACTGCCTTGACAAATAAGTAATATTAAAACCAGTACTGCCTTGATACACATGTAACACAACCACCTATCCTGTGTTGACAGATAAGTCATGTGAGCAACCATGCTGCTGTGAAAAATAAGTAATATAATCACCTAACCTGCCTTGACACATAAGTAATAACCACTCAGTTATACGTAATATTACGACCCATCCTTCTGTGACACATAAGGAATATAACCACACATGCCACATTGACACATAACTAAGATAAGTATCATTCTGCCTTGAAAGATAAGTAATATAACCACCAAACCTGTCTTGACAGAAATGTAATATAATCAACAATACAGCCTTTACACATAAGTAAGAAAAGAACCCAGGCTGCCTAGACACTTAAGACACATAAGCATCCATCCTGCCTTGACACATAAGTTATATATAAACCCATTCTGCCTTGACATATAAGTAACATAACCACACATCCTACTTTGACACATGAGTAAGATAAGCACCCATCTTGCATTGACACATAAATAATATAACCGCCCATCCTGCGTTGACACATAAATCATAACCAACCATCCTGCCTTGACACATAAGTAATATAACCACCCATCCTGCCTTCCCACATAAGATGTATAAGCACCCATCCTGTCTTGACAATAAGTAATATAACCACATTTCCTGCCTTGACACATAAGTTATAAAACCACCTATCTTGCTTTGACATATAGATCATATACCCAAACATCCTGCCTGGAGAAATAAATAAGCACCCGTCCTGCCTTGGTGCATAAATAATATGACTACCCATTCTGCTTTCACACATAAGTAATATTAATAAGCATACTGCCTTGACACATAAATAATATAACCTCCCATCCTCCTTTGACACATAGGTAAGATAAGCACCCACCCTGCCTTGACACATAAGTAATATAACGAGCCATCCTTCCTTCACACATAAGTCATATAACAAGGCACCCTGCCTTGACCTATAAATAATATAACCTTCCAACCTGCCTTCACACATAAGTCGTATAACTACCCATCCTTCTTTGACACATAAGTAATATAACCACCATTCCTGTCTTGACACATAAGTCATATAACCACCTATCCTGTCTTGACACTTAAATCATATATGCACCAATCCTGCGTTGACATATAAATAAGATGAGCAGGCATCCTCTGTTGACACATAAGTAATATAACCACCCATCCTGCCTTCACACATAAATAATATAACAACTAATCCTGCCATGAAACATAAGTAATATAATCACCTATCCTCCCTTGACACATAAGTAAGATAACCACCCATCGTGCATTGACACATAAGTAATATAACGACTCAGTCTGCCTTGACACATAAGATAAGCACACATTATGACTTGACACATAAGTAATATAACCACCTAGTCTGCCTTGACACACAAGTAACATTACCACCCATCCTGCCTTGACAAATAATTAATATAACCACCCATCCTCCCATGACACATAAGTAAGGTAAGCACACATCATGTCTTGACACATAAGTAATATAACCACCCAATCTGTCTTGGCACATAAATAATATAACCACAAATCCTGCCTTGACACATAAGTAAGACAAGCACCCATCCTGGCTAGACACATAATTCATATAAGCATCCATCCTGCCTTGACACATAAGTAATATAACCACCCATCCTACCTTGACAGATAAGTAATACAACTCAACCTGCCTTGACACCTAAGTCATATAAGCATGCATACTGCCTTGAAAAATAATTAATATAACCACAAATCCTGCCATGACACATAAGTAGTACAACAAACCAATCTGCCTCGGCACATAATATAAACACCAATCCTACTTTGACAAGTAAGTAATATAACAACCTATCCACCTATGACAAGTAAATAATATAACCTGCAAAGCACCCATCCTGCCTTGACACATAAGTAATAAAAATATCAATCTGTCTTGACACATAAGTAAGATAACAACCCATCCTGCTATGACCCATAAGTAATACAACCACCCAATCTCCCTTTACACATAAGCACCCAACCTGCCTTGACACATAAGTAATAAAATAACCCATCCTGCCTTGACACATAAGTAATATAATGACTCAATTTGTCTTGACACTTAAGTAATATAATTACCCATCCTGCCTTGACACATAAGCAATATAACCAGCCATCCTCCCTTGATACATTAGTAAGATAGGCACCCATCCTGCCTAGACACATAATTAATATAACCAAATAACATATCTTGACACATAATTTATATAACCACCAATCCTGCCTTTACACATAAGACAAGCACCCATCCTGCTTTGACAGTTCAGTCATATAAACATCCATCCTGCCTTGACACATAAGTAATATAACCACCCATCCTTCTTTGACGCTCAATATACCCAACTATCCTTCATTTCAAATAAATCATATAACCCCCATCCTGCTTTGACATGTAAGTCATATAATCACCCAATCTGCCTTGACACATGTAATATAACCACCCATCCTGCCTTAACACATAATATATTCACCTAACCTGCCTTTTAAATAAGTAATATAACCACACAACCTGCCTTGACAAATAAGTGACAAAACCACCCATTCTGCCTTGTGATATAATTCATATAAGCAATCATAATGCCTTGACAAATAAGTAACATAACCACCCATACTGCCTTGTAACATAGTATAAACAACCAATTTGCCTTGACGCATAAGTAATATAACCACCCATCCTGCTCTGACACATAAGTCATATAAACATCCAACTTGCCTTGACACATAAGACATATAAGCACATATCCTGCCTTGACAAATAAGAAATTCAACCACTCATCCTGCCTTGACACATAAGTCATATAAGCATCTATCCTGCTTTGACAAATAAGTAATATCCACCTGTCCTGCCTTGTCACATAAGTAATATAACCACCCAAATTACCTTGACACATAAAATCACCACCCACCCTGCCTTAACATATAAGAAATAAAACCACCCAATATACCTTGACATATAATAAATATAAATACCCAGCCTGCCTTGACATGTAAGTAATATAACCACCCATCCTCCCTTGACACATAAGTAATATAACCACCCAACCTGCTTTGACACATAAATAATTTAACCACATATCCTGTCTTGATACATAAGTAAGACAAACACCCATCGTGCCTTGACATAAGTCATATAAGGAGTCATCCTGTCTTGACACATAAGTCCTATAACCACCCATGCTTCCTTGACACATAAGTAACATACCACCCAATCTGCCTGGACACATAATATATAAACCTATCCTGCCTTCACAAATAAGTATCATAACCACCAATTTTGTCTTGACACATAAGTAACACAAACATCCATCCTGCTTGACACATAATATAACCACCTAAACTGCCTTGACAAATAAGTAATATAACCACCAGTACTACCTTGACACACATGTAACACAACCACCTATCCTATGTTGACAGATAAGTCATATGAGCAAAGGTCCTGCCTTGAAAAAATAAGTAATATAACCACCTAACCTACCTTGACACATAAGTAATATAACCACTCAGTCTGCCTTGACACATAAGTAATATTATGCCCCATCCATCCCTGAGACATAAGGAATATAACCACATTTTCCACCTTGACACATAACTGAGATGAACACCATACTGCCTTGAAAGACAAGTAATATAACCACCAAACCTCTCTTGACACAAATGTAATATAATCAACAATCCTGCCTTTACACATAAGTAAGTCAAGAACCCAGGCTGCCTAGAAATTTAAAACAGATAAGCATCCAACCTGCCTTGACATATAATTTATGTATAAATCCATCCTGCCTTGACACATAAGTAATATAACCACCTATCCTACTTGGACACATGAGTAAGATAAACACCCATCTTTTATTGACACATTAGTAATATAACCGCCCATTCTGCCTTGAAACATAAATCATAACCACCCATCCTCCCTTGACAATAAGTAATATAACCACTTTCCTGCCTTGACTCATAAGTCATATAACCACCTAACCTGCCTAGACATATAAGTCATATACCCACCCATCCTGCCTGAGAAACAAATAAGATAAGGTCCCATCCTGCCTTGATGCATAAGTAATATGACCACCCACTCTGCCTTCACACATAATTAATATTGATAAGCATACTGCATTGATACATAAGTAATATAACCTCACATCTCCCTTGACACATAAGTAAGATAAGCACCCATCCTGCCTTGACACATAAGTAATATAACCAGCCATCCTTCCTTCACATAAATCATATAACAAGGCATCCTGCCTTGACATATAAATAAAAAAACCTCCCAACCTGCCTTCACACATAAGTCGTATAACTACTCCCATCCTGCCTTGACACATAAGTAATATAACCACTTTTCCTGCCTTGACACTTAAGTCATATACCCACCAATCCTGCCTTGACATATAAATAAGATGAGCAGGCATCCTCTCTTGACACATAAGTAATATAACCACCCATCCTGCCTTCACACATAAGTAATATAAAAACCAATCCTGATATGAAACATAAGGAATATTATCATCTATCCTCCCTTGATACACAAGTAAGATAACCACCCATCCTGCCTTGTCACATAAGTAATATAACCACTCAATCTGCCTTGACACATAAGATAAGCACACACCCTGCCTTGATACATAAGTAATATAAACACCCATCCTGCCTTGACACATAAGTACAATAAGCACCCATCCTGTCTTGACACATAAGTAATACAAACACTCATCTTGCCTTGACACATAAGTCATGTAAGAATCCATCTGGCCTTGACAAATAAGTAATATAACCACCTATCGTGCCTTGATGCACAAGTAATATAACCACCAAATCTACTTTGACACATAAGATAAACACACAACTTGCCTTGACATATTAGTAATATAACCACCCATACTGCTTTAACACATAAGTAATATAAACACCAATTCTGCCTTGACACATAATATATCCACCTATCCTGTCTTTCTTTTTTTAATTTTATTTACTTCTGTATGTGTTTGAATGTACTGTCTGCATGCAGGTTTGTGCACCTGTGTCGTGCAATGCCGCGGAGGTCAGAAGAGGGTGTCGGATTCCCCTGGAACTGGAGTTCTCCTGGAATTGGAGTTTCAGACGGTTCTCGGCCGCCATGTGGGTCCTGGGGATCGAACTGGGGTCCTCTGTAAGAGCGGACGGCGCTCTTAACCGCTAGGCCATCTCTCCAGCCCCCCTATCCTGTCTTTCAAATAAGTCATATAACAACCAATCCTTCCTTGACACATAAGTTATATAACCACCTATCCTGTCTTGACACATAAATAATATAAAAACCCATCCTGGCTTGACACAAAATATGTCCACCTATTCTGCCTTTCAAATAAGAAATCTAAACATCCATCTTGACTTGACACATAAATAACACAACCACCCATCCTGCCTTGACACATAATTCATTTAAGGAACAATAATGCCTTGACAAAAAAATCTTTGGTAAATTCCAAGATTTCTGATATTCATCCATTTCTCTGAGGTTTTCAAATTTAGTACAGTATAGGTTTTAAAAATATTCTCCAGCTCCGCCAGATTCAGTTCCTGAAGTGAGTGGTCACAAAGGCAGTGAAGAAGTTAATCAATAAGATACAAGAATCTGTTTTCTTTTCATGACCTGAGGAGCATCTATCTTCCCTGCTCCTGTGCAGAGGACCTCTCCAATTTGCCACTCTGAAAATTTCTTGACCTAAGGATTACAGAGAACATCCATTTACCTTCTCTGATCCAGTGCAGAGGGCCTTTGGGGTTTGACACTGCCGAATTCTTTTCTTCTGTCTTTTCCTATCTGCTCCTCAGATCCTTATGTTTGTTTTTATATACCCTAAGACTAATACAGGTTACACAAGCCTAAGATAATGATGTAAAACAATCCCAACTTCCATGTAAATATTTTTCAGAAAATTCACACCTGAAATCATTCTTAACATTAAAAAGAGTAAAATAATCAATAATGCTACATCCACTTAGTTGAGATGTCAAGAAAGTAAAACAGTAGTACAGCTATTCAACTAAGCAATTTAGCAGGTTTGCAACAAAGCGAAGTTAACATTAACTTTTAACTCTGAGGTCTTCATTCTTTTTCCTGTGGTTACATAGGTGCTAGACAGTGTAAAAATGAGCTTTAAAGCTTTAACAATAGAAAACTTTATTTTCCTTATTTTAGTTCCTTGTTCGCTTGAACTGTAAGGCATTTTGTGGTTGATGTAGCTTTGATTTATATCTTGTTTTTATTCTGGCCATTGTTTTCTCCAGTTTCTGTTTTCCTCAGTTTTTGTTTTTTACACTTCCTGCTAAGGTGATTTTCTAAGGGCTACTAAGCTTGGAGTCAGATCACTAGAATCCACAGCCTCACTGCACTTAGTTTCACTTTGCCTTACGATCCTCTTTTTAGTTTAAACCAGACCATGAAATCAAAATTCCTTTCTTATATTTTTGGTTCTTAGCCTGAGCCTTTAATGGCAGATCTATCCGTCCAGCCCCCAAATTCCTTTCTTTACTTGGGCAAACTGTACATGACAGACTTTCTGTAGAATTCTTAATTACTACAGTATCATACTTTTAAGTTGTATACATAGCTCCATTATTTTTCACAAAGTGCTCTCTTCTAGAAAAGGCAAAAGTGACAGTTCAACTCCTTGAGGCAGAAGCAGGTACCCTAATTGCTAGAAATCTTAAAGTCAAGCAGGCCAGAAAAATCTAATTGGCTATTGGCTCTCTCCTTGGAGGAATAACCCATGGCTGCTGTCAACCAGCTTACATCCTCTAATGGTTAGGAGATGTTATAAACCACACGAAGACCCTGTCATACTTAACAGAAGAAAATGTAATTCATGGATTAACATACCATCCAAACATCTGTGTCTATACCAAAGTAACCTACCATAACAATTAGTACTGTTTAAATACCTATATATCTAATTGTGTGTGCTTCATTAGTAGGATCGAAAGGCTATATATTATACTGTTTAAATACCTAAATATCTAATTGCATGTGCTTCATTAGTAGGATCGAAAGGTTAAGCCTGGACAAGCTGGCAGCCCATGAAAGAAAACAGCCAGAACTGACTAGAGACCAAGACATCAGCTCCAGAGAAAGTAGAGTGTTTTGCTTCTCATCCACCTGTGCCCCTTTTCTAAGCCTAGGGAACAATCTGCGGAAGAGGGGGCATGGTAGAATGTAAGGGCTTCGATTGGGGTTAATGGTGAAACTACAACAATATAGACTGGACACTCATTTGATCAACTTGATTGAACATACAAGTCCCCCCTTTCAGGATGGTGGGACCCATGAGTTGTGTGGGTTTGGGCACAACTGCTTGAAAATTGGTTTTACATGAAGGATGCTTGTACTCACAAATTATCACCGATTGTTAAAAAAAATGAAAACAAAACAAAACAAAAAAGCAGAGAAAGATGCAGAAAACTTACAGCAGAATGCACGATCTGCGATGGGTAGGGGTGGGGTGCGGGGGAAGGGAAGGGGATATATGCCTGAACTGAATTGGAAAATGATGTATGAAATACACAAAGCATCAATAAAAATAAATTAAAAAATATATAATAGAATTTCTCAAACACTGATAAAAAAGTCATTTTTTACTAAAATAAAAAAATTAGTTTCTCTTAATGTGAAAAAAAAAAGAATTATTGAAAACCAAGATCAGTTGGAGAGCAGATTTCAGCCAGATGAGTCATGTCACTGGAACTTTGTCAAGGAGTGAATCTTTCATGAATGGCCCCGCCAATAGGTTTTAAAAATATTCTTGTATTATTGTCTGAATGTTTTCGATATCTGTCATGATGTTTTCCCTTTTCTTCTTGAATTCTATCAATTTTGAGCAGATCTTTCTTTTGGTTAACAGGGCTAGAGTTTTATCTATCTTGTTTAATCCTTTCAAAGAACCAGCTTTTGGATTCATTGATCCTTTTTATCATTTTCTTTGTTTCTATTTCATTGATCTCTGCTCTAATTTTTGTTATTTCCCCTTGTGTTTTGGGTTTAGGATTGCGTTGTTGTTGCAAGTGCTTTCAGCTGCAGTGTTTTCATTTATTTGTGCTATTTCTCTTTTTTGTTTTTTGTTTTTTGTTTTTTAATATAGGCATTTAGTGCTATAAATTTCCCTCTTAGGACTGCTTTTAAAGTATCCCATAGGTTTTGTTGTGTTGTATTACCTTTTTTATTTAGTTCTAGGTATGCTTTCATTTCTTTCGTTATGTCTTCCTTGACCCATTCATTCTTTAGGAGTGTGTTGTTCAGTTTCCATGTGTTCCTGTAGGACATTAGGGCTTATTCTGGTGTTCATAATGTGTTTTATTGCACTGTGGTCTTATAGAATGCATGGTATTATTTTGATCTTTTTAAATTTGTTGAGTTATTTTTTTTTTCTGTGTCCCAATATGTGGTCAGTTTTGGAGACTGATCCATGGGGTGAGAGTAGAAAGTATATTCTCTGGTGTTTGGGTACAATATTTGGTAGATATCTCTGGGGTCCATTTGGTGTATTGTATTGTTCAATTTAGATGTCTCTCTGTTTATTCTTTGCCCAGTAGACCTGTCCAATAGGCTCAGTAGAGTATTGAAGTCCCCTACTGTTGGTGTGCTGGAATTAATCTGTTTCTTGAGGTCCTGCAGAACTGTGCATATAACATTTGCTACACCAGTGTATTGTGTATATATATTCATTACTGTGCTCATGGTTAATTGTGCCTTTGATAAGGGTATAATGACCCTCTTTGTCTCTTCTGATTAGATTTACTTTGAAGTCTATTTTGTCCGATATTAGAAGAGCAACACCTGCTTTCTTTTTGCTACCATTTGCTTGGAATATTTTTTCCATCCTTTCAAATTAAGTTGACGCATGTGCTTGAGAGTGAGATAATTTCTTGTAGACAGCATACATGTGGGTTCTGTTTCCTAATCCATTCTTCTAATGTATGTCTTTTGATTGGAGTCTAGGCCATTAATTTTTTTAACTTTTTAAAATTTTTATTTATTTTTGTATGTGTATGAATGTACTGTCTGCATGTAGGTTTGTGCACCTGTGTCGTGCAATGCTGTGGAGGTCAGAAGAGGGTCTTGGATACCCCTGGAACTGGAATTCTCCTGGAATTGGAGTTATGGACGGTTCTTAGCCACAATGTGGGTGCTGGGGATCGAACCCGGGTCCTCTGCAAGAGCAGTCGGTGCTCTTAACCGCTAGGCTAACTCTCCAGCCAATAGGCCATTAATAATTAAGGTTATTGTTGAAAGATGTGTGTTGCTTCCTTTCACCTTATTTTCTGTTTGCATTCTTGGATTAAGTTAGCATTTCTGCAGTTATAGTGTTATCAATTATTCTCTCTAGCTGCTTGGGGATAGTTGCTCCTTTCCTCTGACCTTTGAATTGCTTCAATTATTTTCTGAAGGGTTGGTTTTATGGACATGAATTCTTTCATCTTGCTTATGTCAGCAAAGATTTTTTTTTCTCCTTCAACTATAATCAACATTTTTGGTGGGTATAGTAAACTGGTTTGGTATCTATAGTCACTTAGCACTGCGACTTATTTGGTCCATGTTCTTCTGGCTTTCATAGTTTGCATCGAAAAATCAGCTGTAATCCTGATGGGTTTCCCTGTAACTTGTTGTTTTTCTCTAGTGGCCTTCAGTATTTTATTTTTCTTTTGGGCATCTAGTGTTTTAACTACGATATGGTGTGGGGAATGTGTTTTCTGGGATATTGTCTATTTGGAGTTCTATGTGATTCTCTTTGTATGGGTTTGTCATTTTTCAGTTTGGGGAAATTTTCTTCTATTATTCTGTGGAACATCTGATCAAAACGATTTTCCTGGGATTCTTCTCTTTCCTCTATCCTTAAGATGCAGATGTTTGGTCTTTCATAGTGTCCCACATTTCCTGATTGTTCCACTCTTTTTTTTTTTAAGTTTTCATAATCTTTACTTGAGCATTCTACTTCTTCTATCTTATCTTCCTGATTTGAGATTCAATTTTCTGCTTAATCTAATGTTACTGAGGCTTTCTCCTGTCCTTTCCTGCTGGCTGGATGTGTGTTCAATTTCATTTCATCCTGTGATGTTTTTAGTATTTCCATTTCCTTCTGGAGCTTGTCTTTTTCTCCTTTTAGATCCTTGATTCTCTGCTTGGTTCCCTGTTTCATTTCAGCCTGGCATCTTTTCAGTGTATCTACTTCCTTCCACGTAGTCCTTCTCTCCCCATTTGTCATTCTCTCCCTTCAGTACTTTGATTTGTTCTTTACATTCCTTGATTACTTTGAGTATGTCTATGATTGTTTTTTAGAATCTGTGTCCTGGGTTACCTCCAGTGAGAACTTGTTGTTGGTCTTCCATAGGACTGATAGAATTTGATGGGGATTTATTGTTTGCTTTTTCCCACGTGTTAATTTTTCCTTGTGCTTTTGGTATGTAGCTTTGGTTGGTTGATTGTAATCTGGTGCGAAATTGGAGTGTTTCTTCTTTGGGTCGAGGGGTTGTTCCTCTAGGTTAACTGAGGAGTGGCAGATTTGCTGTCTTTTCTTTTACCTTGTGACCCCAGTCTCTATAGCTGTTCCCACAATGAAGAACACTCTGCTGGGGAGGGGGGAGTGAGTTTGAACTGCTGTGCACAGTCCCTACCTCAGCTTAAGTAGTTTCTGTGTGAAATTACCCACACCTTTACAGGTCTGAGCAGGAATTTGAGCCTCTGCCAGCTCCCTGGGCACAGTCCCTACCTGTGGCTGGGCACAGTGCCTACCTGTGGCAGAGGTATGCAGAGGTGTGCAGACGTGCTGGCACGCTTATAGGTCCAAGCAGGAAGGTGAGCCTCTGTCGACCCCCTGGGCACAGTCCCTAACTCTCAGAGTTCCTATTTTTAATGAAGTTGTTTCAAAGGTTAATTATGTACATTATATTTAAATTAGATCAGGATACTATCTGGACAAATATTTTTGAAGAATTCTTTACTATCCATACTGTTATTTAGACTTCATTTATTACATAGCTCAAAACGTAGAGGATTACTATGCAAGACAGTGGTAAAGGACAGGGGCATATGTAGATGTAGGTCCTGTTTAGAATTTTGGCATCTGTGTTCATGAGGGAGATGGGTCTATAATTCTCCTTTTTAGTTGGATCTTTGCCTGGTTTTGGTATTAGAGTGATGTTGGCTCTCATAGAAGGAATTTGGGGAGAATTCCCTCTGATTGTATACTTCTAAACATTTCATATATAATGGTTGTAGGTCTTTTTGAAATGTTTATGAATTCTGCTGTGAAACCGTCTGGGCCTGGGCTTTTTTTATTTGGGAGGCTTCTTACTACATCTCTATTTCTTCTAGTTATGGGTCTGTTTAAGCTGCTGTCTCTTCTTGGCCGACTTTGGTGATTTCCCAGGATTTCAGATATTCATCCATTTCTTCTAGTGTTTCAAACTTGGAATATAGGTTCTTGTAATATTCCCATATAATTTTCTTGATCTTTTCCTTGTCCATTGTGATATTTCCCTTTTCATCACAGATTGTATTGATTTGGAGTTGTTCCTTCTTTCTTTTTGTTAACTGGGCTAGAGGTCTGTCTATCTTGTTTATTCTTTCAAAGAACCAACTTTTGGCTTCATTGATTTTTTGTATTGTTTTCTTTGTTTCTATTTCATTGATTTCTGCTCTGATTTTTGTTATTTCTTCCTGTCTGTTGCGTTTAGGGTTCATCTGTTGTTGCCTCTCAAGTGCTTTTAGCTGTAGTGTTAGATCATTCACTTGTGCTCTTTCTGTTTTTCTCATGTAGGCACCCAGGGCTATAAACTTCCCTCTTAGGACTGCTTTTAAGGTATCCCATAGGTTTTGTTGTGTAGGTCCAAATAATACAGAAATACCTAAAAATTAAGGGAATGGGACACAATTTTTATTGACCTGTGTTTGGTGAAAGCAAAAGTTGAACCTCTCCACCATGTTTGGTAAATGAGAAAATATAAAAAAAAATACTTATTTCAAAGTATTCTATTCAAATGTAAAATAGAACTATTTTGAGGAGCTTTCCATTTTTCTAGAAGATCTTTTACCTCTTTTTCTTTTTGTATTTTTAGAGTTAACTTCAAGTGCAAGAAAACCTTATTGGACAATATCTAGTTGCTCAGAAGCAGAAAATGAAAGAATTTAATGAGTTCTGTGAACAATACTTGAAGGTCTGTTTTATGTTCTCTCAAAACTTCCTTCATATGCAGGAAATTGAAAATACTGTCTTTCTTTACTTCGGTTACAATTTTGTGGCTTACATGTGTAAAAATCTAGGGCCTATTCTAAGTGGTATCACTGCTCCAGTGAAAGCTATGTACTAAATGAAGATTTGGTTTCAGGATTCACTCTGATGGTGGGACTCCTTCAGAACACAAACTGGCATCCTGATGACTTTACCAAGAGCTATCATTATCATGAGGGGAAATGACACTTCTTAATATTACAGCTCTTTCTTTCACAGTCTGAATTTTTCATGTCTATTCTGATAGTAATTTTTCAGTTTCTTTGTTCCCTTATGTCATGGCAAAAAGCATTTAACAGTTTTATGATTCTTCTATAGCATATATCACAGTAATTTATTTTTCCAAAGATTTATTTATATTTGATTTACTGTGACTATTTGGCTGCATACCATTGTACCATATGTTTGCAGCAACTACAGAGGTCAGAAGGAGGCCTCAGATCCATTCCCCTGAAACTGGAGTTACAGGTGGTAAGGAGTCCCTTTGTGGGTTCTGGGAACCAAAACTGAGTTCTCTGCAACAGCAGCAAACGCTCTTTTTTACTGAGTCATCTCTCCTACCTTGTTTGTTTGTTGTCAGGGTGTCACTATGTAGCCCTGGCTGGCCTAGGAGTCCAATGGAAACAAAGCTGGCCTTGAACTTGTAGTGACCTTTTGCCTCTAACTCTTGAAAGATAGGATTATAGACCTAGATCACCATGCCTCAATGCTAAATGCAATGGTGTTGATGTAGTGTATCCTGACTCAACACCTAAAGGAAAAGAGAAACGCAAATTGTTGAGCCTGGCATGGTGACACACACCATTAATCCTAGCACTCACGAGACAGAGGCAGGCAAATCTCTGTGAGTTCAAGTCCAGCCTGGTCTACAGAGTGAGTTCCAGGCCAGCTGGGGCTACAGGGAGATCTTGTCTCAAGAAAACACCAAAAACAGAAAAAAAGAACGAAATGCAAATTTTATGGTTTAAAAATATTTTATTTATTATTTTATGTGTCTGAGTGCATTGCTTTCATGTATGTAAGTGTACCTGTGTTGTGCAATCTCCCTCCACAGAGGTCAGAAGAGGGTGTCAGATCCTCTGGAACTGGAGTTGCAAGCAGTTGTTAGCTGTCACCTTGGTCTTGGGAACCAAAACTGGGTCTTCTACCAAAGCAGCCAGTGCTCTTAACCACTGAGCTATCTCTCCAGCCCTAGAAAACTGTATTTTTTTCATGTTTGGAAAGGCAAAAGGTTAACAACCCTTCATTTCCTCTAAGGAATGATCATGATATTGAGCTCGTGATAGTAAAGTGACTAATAGTTCCCAGGTTTTCATTTTATTTAATATTTGGTTTGTTTGCAGTGCTGGACATCCATCCTCACACAATTCATGAATCCTCTACACTTCTTCTATAAAACTAGCCCATTACGAATGTTACGGAACTATTAAATAATTTCTTCCAATATGTTGTTTTGAAAGTTTGATTGTAAGATCTGTGCCTCAGCAAGGCTGAGTGTTGATCCGTCAATCCAGCTGTCTTTGGCTTAACTGCCTTTTGTGGCTGTGGGGGCGGAGTTATCCTCTCAAGTAGTATTAAATGTAGGGTTGTGTGACACTTGATATCTGAGATCTCCTGAGGCCAGGGGAAGGAAGAACAGAAAGGCAGGTAGGAACTGGGAGCCTCAGCAAGGCTGACTGTTGATCTATTAATCCAGCTGTCTTTGACTTGATTGGTTTTTGTGGCTGTTGGGGTGGAGTTATCTTCCCAGTAATTATTAAAGGTAGGGTTGTGTCCATCTGAACATTGAAAGGAAGAAAAGCCTCAGATTTCTACAAACATCAAACCCCTCTGTGGATTCTACATGGAACAACTATGTATAATGAGTCCTAATGAAACTTACCTTCTAGGAGCTGCAAAGGTTTTAATATGAGAGACTTTCTTATGTGCCCCCCCCCATAGAACAAGGAGAAATATAATGATGATGTCATTCTCCAACTGTAAATTGGAAACAACTATTATAGAGGTAATCTCTTATAAAACTAGTAAAACTGCATTCTTGAATTGACCAATAGACATAGGAACTGTGAAAAGGATTATTCTCTATTCAGAACCAAATATAATACTAAAGTCTCCTTAAGCTATCCACTTAAGCAAAATATATTAATGCAGGAGCTCTGCCATCAGCAATGGATTATTCTACCAAGGAGATATTGGCCAGGGGATCCATGCCCCCACAAAAGGTAAAGGCCCCTTGCCTCTAAACTGGGATACCTGCAAGATGAGAGGTGATAAGGCCCTGCTGCCAAAGACCTGATGTTAACATGGGAAAGATATACTGAGACCACACATGCAAGTGTACAGATGGTCTCAGGAATACCAGAGAGTGTTACCAAAGACCACTATATCAATAAAGCAAATATGGGTTTCTTTACACTAAGAACAAGCAACTGGAGAAAGAATTCAATGAGACTTTCCCACACCCAATAACCTCAAATACAATAAAATACCTAGGAACAGACCTAACCAAAAACACCAAGGATCTCTACAACAAAAATTTTAAACCTTTAAAGAAAGACATTGAAGACATCAGAAGATGGAGAAACCTCCCATGCTCATGGATTGGGAAAATTAATATTGAATATATGTCCATTTTACTGAAACTCTTGTATAGATTTAACACAATACCAATCAAAATCCCCTAGAGTTTCTTCACAGGCTTGGAAAAAAAGTCCTTAAATTCATTTGGAAAAAACAAAAGACCCCAAATAGCCAAAACAACCTTGAGCAAAAAGAGGTACACAGTGGGGATCTCTATACCAGACTTCAAACTATACTACAGGACTATAGTCATAAGAACAGCCTGGTACTGGCACAAAAGCAGACCTCTTGAACAATGGAATAAAACTGAAGGTCCAAATCTGAGCACATACTATGTCAGCCATCTTATATTTGACAAGGGAACCAAGAAGCCACAATGGAGAAAACACAGGGTCTTCAGCAAGTGGTGTTGACAAAACTGGATCATCACTTGTAGAAGAAAGAAATTAAACCCCTACCTCTCGCCCTGTACAACAGTCAACTGCGGATGGATCAAAGACCTCAATGTGAAACCCCAAACTCTGATGGTGATAGAAGAAAAAGTAGGCAGCAGAATAGAAGACATAGGCATAGGAAAAGACTTCCTAAATCAGACAGCAGCTGCACAAGAATTAAGGTCGACAATTGACAAATGGGACCTCATTAAACTCAAAAGCTTCTGTACATACAAAGAAACAATCAAGGGATTGTTGTATGTACAGAAGGGAAATCCCACAGAGTGGAAGGAAACCTTCACTGTAGAAACATCTGACAAAGCATTGATTTCCAGAATATATAAACTACTAAAAAACAAAGAAAATAGAAAACAAATGACCCAGTCAAAAGTTGCAACAAAGAACTGAACAGAGACTTCACAAGTGAGGAATTAGAGATGGCTGAGAAACACCTTAAGAAGTGTTCGACATCACTAATCATTAAGGAAATACAAATTAAAACCACTTTAAGATATCATGTTACTCCAATAAGACTTGCTAGGATCAAGAAAACAAATGATACCAAGTGCTGGAGAGGTTGTGGTTAAAGGGGAACACTCCTCCACTGCTGGTGGGAATGTAAACTTGTACAGCCACTATGGAAAGCAGTGTGGAAAACCCTTGGAAGACTTGGAATGAACTTGCCACCCGACCCAGCCGTACCACTCCTGGGCATGTACCCTCAAGACTCAACCCACTGCAGAGATACATGCACATCCATGTTTATTTCAGCTCTCTTCACAATAGCAAGGAGCTGGAACCAACCCAAATGACTCTCAACTGATGAGTGGATAGAGAAAATGTGGTACATCTACACAATGGATTTCTATGCAGCAGTAAGGAAAGACTACATCATGTGATTTGCAGGAAAACGGAGGCAGAGGACCTCATGCTGAGTGAAGTATCACAGTCTCAAAAAACAAACGAGGAATGTTATCCCTCCTCTGTGGATGCTAGTGCCAATTACCTAGTTGTACCAAATCTATTTCCTAATGAGCAGTGTCTAGGAAACATACCTCTCCATGATTAAAAATGTAGCACACTACTGTAATCAAACCTCCTAATTTAAATAAATAAATAATACACATAAAATTTTAAAAGTTAATAAAGTATTTGTAAAATCTGACTTCTTATCTGGTTGCAAAAGAAAATAGGGTTTACGGGTCTGAAAATGTAGTTAATTTGGGGAAAAATGATTTTTTACATCATAATGATGAAATGCCAATAGCCATGTAAATTTATAGGTGAGAAGTTAGAACAAAGCATTAAAATATGGCGACTGGAGAAGTAGCTCACAACCCAGAAACTGAATCCTAGGATTGATTTTTAACGACTTAGGCAAACTCGAATCTAAGGGGAAGTTAAAAACATTGAAATAATGATTCCAGGAAACACAGGAAAGCACTTTACCAGTGAGGTCAAAACTAAGTCCTGCCTGGAGGGTGGATCACCTTTTTAATCCCAGCACTAGGGAGATAGAGGCAGGCACATCTTTGTGAGTTCCAGGACAGCTTGGGGCTACAGTGAGACCCTGTCTAAAAAAGACAAAAAACAAACAAACCTGAAACCCTATGGACCCAGCTGGACCTGTTGAGAGGGGAACACAGTGCACAGACGCCCTGGCAGGTGGACAGGAACTAAGTGCATACTTCTGGGTACAGAATCTGCAGGCAGGAAGGGGACCCGGACCTTGGTCTCCAGTCTGGGGGGAAGGACTCATAAGTGGAGAAGACCAGGGCTCCCACAGGACGCGGTCCTGAGTCTGTAGGACAGGATGTCAGGCACCACCATGCCCCCTCTTACAGCCAGAAGTGCACAGGACATCCGTATAGGGGCCCGTCTGGGGCTGCAGTGGATGCTGCACTGGGCTCACTGTGTCACCTGTAGGCATGGGGCGCCCTGCAGCCATCACCCTGCTTGTCCGTGCAGACCATCAGGATAGTCAGAGCATGACAGGGTGTACAGTTGTAATTTTCTCCCTCTAGCTCATTCTGGAATCTGTCATTTTCTCCTTTTAGTTCTTTCTGAAGTTTGTCCTTGTCTTCCTCTAGGTCGTTTCTGAGTTTTTCATTCTCTCCCCTTAGTTTTATGATTTTTTGAATATATCTGTGATTCTTATATTGGGATCTGTATCTTGGGTTACCTCTAGGGAGATCCCATTGTAGGAGTCCTCCAATGGCTCAGTACAGTTTGATGTGGAGTTGTTCTGTTTTTTTCCCAAATTGTTCTTTCCTTGTGCTCTCGGCATGTGGCTAGACTTTTGCCTGTATTCTAATGTGAATCTTGAATGCCTCTTCACCTTGCTGAAGGATTGCTTTCCTTGATTCCTTCTGGTGATTTTGTTGTATTCTCCTTATGGATAGAGTGTTGGCTTGTCTATGTATTAGGCTTTCAATTTTGGTTACATATTGGAAGTTATAGTTCACTTTTTCCTTTCTGTTTTGCAGGAGCTGAGTGGGTAGCAACCCTGATGAGACCTTCGGGACACTGTGTTTCCTCTACTGTCAGCAACTCAATCCTGAGTTCCAGTTGGTGGGGGTGTCGGGTTGCTTGCTTAGCCCATGAACATGTACCCTCTTTGTTCAAGCCTCATCTCCTAGCTCCCAGAGCTTTCTGGGACAACTCACCTTGTCCCCAGGACCCGCTGGTCCACTCAAACTCCACCTCAAGCTGCTGCATGGGCAGCATATAATCCACCACCAACTACTTGCTCAGCACTGTGTGTTTGAACCTCAGCTCCTCCAGTATCCTTTCTTTAAACCAATAACAAGCAACTGAAGAAGGAATATCAGGAGACATTAAAAATATCCATTCTGGGCTGGAGAGATAGCCTAGCAGTTGGGAGCGCCAACAGCTCTTGCAGAGGACCTGGGTTCTATCCTCAGCACCCACATGTCTGCCGAGAGCCATATGGAACTCCAATTCCAGGAGAATTCCAGTTCCAGGGAAATCTGACACCCTCTTCAGACCTCCACAGCACTGCACAACACAGGTGCACAAACCTGTATGGAGACAGTGCATTCGTACATATACAGAATTAAACAAAATAAATAAATAAATAAATAAATAAAAATGTCCATTCCTCCCAAATTAATATAAAGATTCAATATAATTCCAATGAAAATCTCTATGAGTTTCTTCATAGATTTGTAAAAAAAATCCTTAATTTCATGTGGAAAAACAATAGACCCCAAATAGCCAAAGCCAACCTGAGTGAAAAGAGTAATACAGGAGCTAGAGAGATTGCCTAGTGGTTAAGAGCTGACTGCTCTTGCATAGGACCTGGGTTCAATCCCCAGCACCCACATGGTGACTGAGAACCACCTTTAACTCCAGTTCTAGGGGAATCTGACCCTCTCATAAAAAACAATAAATAAAACTGAAAAGAAAAGAGCAATACAAGGGGATCACTATACCAGACTTCAAGCTATATTACAGGGCTATAGTTATAAAACAGGATGGCATTGGCACAAAAACATACCTGTAGATGAATGGAACATAATTGAGGTTCCAAACCTGAGCAAACACAATTTCAACCACCTCATATTTGACAAAGGAGCCAAAAAGTCTCAACATAGGAAATACAGAATCTTCAGCAAATGGTGCTGGAAAAACTAGATCACAACTTGCAGAAGAATAAAACTAAACCCCTACCTCTTATCCTCTAGAAGAATCAACTCCAAATGGATCAAAGACCTCAACATGAAACCAATAAAATCTGAAGATGATAGAAGACATTTTTGGCATCAACCTAAAAGACATAGGGTTAGGAGAAGACATCCTAAATCAGACAGCTGCTGCATGGGAAGTGAGTACCCCAATTGTAGCTCATTAAAATCAAAAGCTTCTGTATAGTGTGCCAAACAGTGAAGTAAAGGGAAAACCTACAGAGTAGGTGGAAACTCAGTGATACATCTGCCTGAACATTGGTTTCCAGTATATATAAACTACTCAAAAAGCAAAGATGTAAGAAAGCAAATAATTCCCTCAAAAGATGGGGTAAAGAGCTGAGCAGAGACTTCAAAACTTGAGGAAATAAAGATGGCTGACAAACATCTTAAAATGCTCAACGTCGCTAATAACTAAGGAAATGCAAATTTAAACAACTTTAAGATGTTATCTCACGCCAATAAGGCTGGCTAGGATCAAGAAAACAAATGATACCAAATGTTGGACAGGCTGTGGGGCAAAGGGAACACTCATCCACTGCTGGTGGGAATTTAAACTCTTACAACAACTATGGTATTCAGTATGGAGAACTCTGAAGAGACTTAAGATGAATTTATCACCTGACCCATCCATGCCACTCTTGGATATATACCCACAAGACTCATCCTACTGCAGAGATACATGCAGAGCCATGTTCATTGCAGCTCTGTTCACAATAGCAAAGATTTGGAATGAACCCATATTCCCATCAACCAATGAGTGGATAGAAAAAATGTGATACATGTACACAATGGAATTCTATGCAGTGGTAAAAAAGATGGCATCATGAACTTTGTAGGTAAATGGCTGGAACTAGACGACATTATGCTAAGGTGAAGTAACACAGTCCCAGAAAAGCAAATGATGAATTGTTTCCCTCATTTGTGGATGCTAGCACCAAGCACCAAGTTGTAAGTCAAACTGAGCAACATCAATGTTATATACCTCATTCCCTGAGAGAAACTGTGCTCTGATAATGTAAGTCCCTTATGAGCCTCTAGAATTTATCCACCACTTATGTTTAGACTTTGTAATCTTGGTATATATGTGGAGGATACGTAGGTATATTTTAGAATAATACACATTTAACAAGGAAAAAAGGTGGATCCTGAAATATGATATGGAAATGACAAACAGTTTTTCTACAGATTATATAATTTTAGTATAGGTGTGANACCACATGCACAGCTATGTTTATGGCATTGCTCTGTTCACAAATGCAAAAAGCTGGAACCAGCCCAAGGTACCCCTCAAATACGACTGTGATTTGAGGCATAAAATGTGTTACAGTAACAATAGGAGTTCTATGCAGCTGTAAGAGGGACAACATCATGAACTTGCAGGTATGGAACTATATGATATTATGCTAAGTGAAATAAAAAAGTCCCAGAAAAACAAAAAAAAAAAAAAAAAAAAAAGGCAAATGGTGTCCCTCATATGTGGATTGCTAGCACCAAGCAACCCAAGATATAAAATATTTCGTCATGTGCAGAGGGGTATGCATTAGTAAAAAGAACGACAACAGAAAGACTGGCCCTCCATGAAAATCGGGCACTGGGAAAATGGGTGAACTTGGCAGGGGGAATGGAGTGGAGAAGAGGAACCAGTGTATATTCGATTTTAAGGCATATTTATTTGATGTGAGTTCAGCAAGTAGCCAGTTTCACCTAGATACTGTTACAGGATAGATGTTGTTTTAGGACTTAGTTAAAAGTAAAATATGTGTATATTAAACAACATTGTTTACAGACTCTGATAAAAAACGGGTAATGCATCTGAGTTTTAAATGTAGATACTAATTCGCTGGTGTCACATTTGTTTTACACACGAAATAATACACATTAAACAAGGAAAAAGGGGATCCTGAAATATGATATGGAAATGACAGTTTTTCTACAGATTATATAATTTTAGTATAGGTGTGATATATACATATATATGTATATATATCACATAAAATGTATATATATATATATAAATGTATGTATATATATCACATATATATACATACATATATATATATGTATATATATCCGTCCAATCTGTAACACATCAGAGGAACTGGGACAGGGAACCAACTGAAAGAGTAAAATTCCTCTGAAGGACAATAATCCTCTGCTTTGAAAAATCTTTGAGAGGAATACAGCGCAGGGAGGGCAAGGTGCATAAACTCATGTTGGGTCGGGGACATGGAAGACAAGAAGAGTTTGTACTGGACTGAGAAATGATGTATGAAATGCACATAACATCAATAATATATTTAATAAAGAAGGCTGAAAAATATATTCATGTATAACTAAATATGTATGTTATATAGAATATTTTACTATAGTTATGCTTATGTGGTGTGTGCCTATTTCATACATAAAAATGTATGTAACCTCAAAGAAAATGTGAGTGTATTGGTAGGTTCATCATGCTGCAGAGTATGAGCTCTCTCCTAATGGTGTTTGGGGATACAAAGCTGACTCTATATTAAAGAGAAAGAAGTTTTCTTTGTGGAGAGGTTAGTAAAAGTGTTGCACTTATGGAAGGATTATAAATATGAACAAAATATATTTATCTCAGCCCTCAGATGACAAACTAGTGCATTTAGCTACATGTGACATGCAAGCACAATCCATATATATCACAATCTACATACACTTATGACAAAATAAATATAAAATTTAAATAAATTCCACTATAACAAATGAATAGGTAAAACAACCATAGAATTGAAACTAAATAATATATAATATATACTTTACTGTTTCTTCAAAACTTAAATTAGTATTATGCCTTTTCATTCCTTTGTTTTGGGGGTGTTTTTTTCTGTTTCTACTGAGATTTCTGAATTTGGAACAAGGCATTTTAATCTTACTTAGACCACATATCCTATTTGCACCCTTCTTATAACCCATCAACACATATCCTGTTCTCCGAAATATATGTTAAGGCCTACGAAGTCAAATTTGTGACCCCAAATATCCTTGCATCCTTCCTGGTGCATATGCATCTATCCATAGCTGATAGGTGTGTGTGCATCCTTCCAGGATGATCTTCCTCTCTGGACCAGGGCTCATGGCTCCTGGGACTGCAAGACCCTGGATCATTCCCACCAGTCAGTTAACAACCCCAGTCTTAGCTCTGGTGAGTGCAACATGTACATTTCTAATGTCAGTATGTCAGTATGTCAACTGAAACAGTAATATCTTCTTTTTTTAATTTTTATTTTTGTATGTGTATGAATGTACTGTCTGCATGTAGGTCTGTGCACCCTTGTGGTGCAATGCCGCGGATGTCAGATGAGGGTCTTGGATTCCCCTGGAACTGGAGTTCTCCTGGAATTGGAGTTTCAGACGGCTCTTAGCCGCCATGTGGGTGCTGGGGATCGAACCCGGTTCCTCTGCAAGAGCAGTCGGTGCTCTTAACCGCTAGACTATCTCTCCAGCCCCAGTAATATCTTCTTAAAGTCTCATTTACTACAGATGCTAATTGATTACAATCAGTCACCTATGTCAATATTTATATTTTAAAGTGTGTAAAGAAGGAAAACATATTATCGCATAATTTGCCATCTGTTTCCATTCTAGGGTTTTAGGTTCTTTTGAAAGGTGCATGCAATAGAACAGAGACATTTAGTATAATTTTTGTTCAAGGTAGTGTTCCAATCTTCTATTCACTAATAGTAGGATCCAAGTGTGTTCATCTCAATAGTAAAGATCCATTTGTAGTCAGTGCTTTGCGGTGTGACTTTGTACAGTACTGACCAAGATTAAAATAAGCCTATATTAAGGCATACACTAATGCTACTTATTAATATAATGTTACCATTAAAATAAATTGTAAGATACGTATTACACATTTTTTAAAAAATGAATGACAAACTAAAATTTTAAAAGTATATATACAATTATAATTATTNTTTGAGACATATACCTATAGATAAATATTATATATATATTATATATTATATATATATATAATTATGAGCAACAAATTTATTGTAGATATGTAAAATTGTTTATTTGGGCAATTTGATTCTTACTGGTATCCTCCCTCCTAAATTTCATTTAACAATTTTTTCTAATTTCAAATTTTATATAAAAAAATGGGTGGAAATTTGAAAGTAAATCCCATGAATGTATCATATTTTGACGTGTGTGGAATTAGGTTCTTTTCAGTGTATCTTTTTCAAATGAAACTGGAAAACAAAATACATAAACATCGCTATACATTTCCACATGTGAAACCATTTTGACCCCTATACAATAGCTTAATTATGCCTGCAAATAGATTTGTGAAACAATAACAGGGGAAATAAAAAGATAAAAAGAGAAATTATATTTTAACATGCAAAAAATGAAAACAATAAAAATATACTACTGAGAATAAGATAAAAAAAAATGTCCAAAAAAAAAAATAACAATGAAAAAGAAAAAAAAAACTACCACAATCAACCAAAAAAGAAAAATCAATATTGATATTTGGTTGGTAAATTGGAAGGAAACTTATGTAATCAATCATAGTTTCATGTTTTAAAAAATATGAAAAAACCATGATGTTTGTGGCTATAACTTGTATTTCAAGTTGACAGAAGCTAGAGTCACATTAGAAGACAAAACCCTCAAGTGAAGAAGTTTCTCTTATCTGAACACACACTTTTATATGAATTAATGACGAGGTAAATCCACTATGGATGATCCCAACTCTCAGAGACGGGAAAGGAAGTCTATGTAAGCCAGTGATCAGCTTTTCTACTGGGTATCTTCTTTGGTTTTAACTCTAAGTTTCCATTTTGAACTACTGCCCTGTGTTCTCTAAGAAATATACATCACTTTCTCTCAAGTATCTTGATTCAGAATGTTTTTTACAGGAACAGGAAAGTAAATTAAGACACAACAATAGGTTTGTAATTGAGAATAAATGTCTATTTTTCTTGTTTAGTACGATTTAAAAATATATGTAGATCATTTTAATTAAACTTAAATAAAATTAATGAGCCAGGGAAATATTGGAGAGTTATAATGGATTTTTTTTAGTATAATCTTAGAATATCTGAATATACATCTGAATACCTCTAAAACTATAATGAAAGAAGAACTGGGGCTGGAGAGATGGCTTAGTCGCTAAAAAATGACTGTTCTTGCATTGGTCCATGGTTTGATTTCCAACCCCAACATGGAAGCAAGCAACCATGCCTACCTCTAGTTCCAGGTGATCCAACACCAAATTCTGACCTCTGCAGGCATTCCATGTCAGAGGTTCACTTGCATACATGCAGACATTTATAAATATTAAATAAATATTTTTTGTTTTTTAAAACTTACTTTTTGTTTCATTTTTTTGAGACAAGTCCCACTTTGTTTTTAAGTCGCAGGCTGCCTTAGAGCTCACTTGGTAGGACCAGGACTGGCCTTGAATTACAAGATAACACTCCTCACTTGCTCTCAGTGCATGGGATTAGCTGTAGCACAACAACACCAGCTAGTAAAAAAATATTTTAATTAGAACACCAATATGTTGATAATTCTAGAAGAAATGTACATTTCTTATCCTAAGTGACTGACTAAACATTAGTAAATGTATCATATCAATTTATATAAGTTTATGTCAAGGAAAAAAATGGAGGTCATTATAGATTTCCAAAAATAAGAGATCCCAGGAATATGGGATAATAAACTGTGGTCCCCAAAACTGCTAATAAAACAACTAGCATAATGCATTGGATAATATTCCATGAATTATAAGAGCAATGAACAATCTAAATTAAAATCTTTTGTTTATATGGTCAGGAAATAGCATCAAACAAAGGTAAAAGTGATAAATGACTGGATAAGTAATGTTGCTTAATGACAATGGATGATATTCTCAGGAAAATATTTGCAAATACAATTGACTAAGTATATATTACAAACCTTAATTTATATGTACCAAACTCTGCTGCTTCAGTTCAATACCAATATTACTTCAGGACAACAAAATTGAAATTAATCCAATCAGATAGCCATCCTCCTACCGTCAAACTCAATACCACACCGTCTCAGAGTGATTAACCGTCCCACTCTAGATAAATACTCTGTCAATTCCTAACTACCAATTTTCAAAATAACCCCCCCCCCCCCCCCCCCCCCCCCTCCCCCCCCCACCCCCCCCCTCATACGTATACCCTGATAACATTTGTCGACTTCTAACGAAAGAATATATTACGAAAAAACTATTTCATGTACACTATCATCGGCACAATAACATTTACCACTCATTCATGTCCCCAAACTAACGAGAATATCAGCTCTTATCATCCAAGCTTTCCACTCGAAGATAGAAAAGCTCTACTTCAGAACTCCATGAAAGTTAGCTTATTTAAAGGTACCACATACCAAGTCAAAAAAGCAGAACTAATAATGAATAATACCGTTCAACAGACACAAAAAATTACAATAACTCATATTCTATTGACACAAGGCCAGTAAGGCTTTAAATCAACATCAAAAGAAACGCTAGTAAGTTAAGCATGTCTTCAGGGAGTTAAACAGAACACGTGTCAGGAGTTGAGTTGGGTGGAAAAATGAAATTAAAAAATAAAAAAAAATATTTAAAAAAAAACTTTGGGCTGAGAATAAAAAAACCTGCTGCTCTTGCAAGGACTAGGGTTGGATTCCCAACTCCAACAACATTATGGCTAAGATGGTCGTAATTCAGATTCATGGCAATAAATGCCTCTGGTAACCTCTGTGAGCATTCCATGAATAAGTGTACATATTTACAAATCCTGGCCGATTTACACCATACACCTAAAATAAAACTGAAGAAGTAAATTTAAATAATTATAATGTTATATCGATATACATTATATTTAAATTAGTTCAGGATACTATCTGGAAAAATATTCTTTAAGAATTCTTTACTATCCATACTGTCATTTAGACTTCACTTATCACATATCCCAAACTGTAGAGGATTACTATGCAAGACAGTGGTAAAGGACAGGTGCATGCCAATATATTTTATATAGGGTAGGAAAGTATACAAGGTTCTGAGAGCTCTGATGGATGGTTTTCAAGTGTTCAGGAACTAATGCATATGATTTAGGTCCTAACAATACAGAAATACCTAAAATTAAGGGAATGGGACACAGTTTTTATTGACCCATGTTTATTTGTAAGCAAAGGATGAACTTCACCATGTTTGGTAAATGAGAAAAATATAAAAAATACTTATTTCAAAGTATTCTATTTAAATGTAAAATAGAACTGTTTTGATGAGCTTTCCATTTTTCTAGAAAATCTTTTACCTCTTTTTCTTTTTATATTTTTAGAGTTTACTTCAAGTGCAAGAAAACCTTGTTGGACAATATCTAGTTGCTCAGAAGCAGAAAATGAAAGAATTTAAGGAGTTATGTGAACAATACTTGAAGGTCTGTTGTATGTTCTTTCAAAGCTTACTTCATATGCAGGAAATTGAAAATACTGTCTTTCTTTACTTCGGTTACAATTTTGTGGCTTACATGTGTAAAAATCTAGGGCCTATTCTAAGTGGTATCACTGCTCCAGTTAAAGCTAACTACTAAATGAGGTTTTGGTTTCAGGATTCACTCTGATGGTGGGACTTATTCAGAACAGGAACTGGCATCTTGATGACTTTACCCAGAGCTATAATTATCATGAGGGAAAATGACACTTTTTAACATTACAGCTCTTTCTTTCACAGTCTGAATTTTTCGTGTCTATTCTCATAGTAATTTTTCAGTTTCTTCGTTCACTTATGTCATGGAAAAAAGTATTTAACAGTTTTATGATTCTTCTATAGCATATATCACAGTACATTATTTTTCCAAAGATTTATTTATATTTGTTTTACTGTGACTATTTGACTGCACACCATTGCACCATATGTTTGCAGCAACTACAGAGGTCAGAAGGAGGCATCAAATCCAATCCCCTGGAACTGGAGTTACAGCTGATAATGAGCCCCATTGTGGTTTCTGGGAAGCAAAGCTGGGTTCTCTGCGACAGCAGCAAGTGCTCTTTATTACTGAGCCATCTCTCCAACCCTGTTTGTTTGTTGTCAGATAGGGTCTCACTCTGTAGCCCTGGCTGGCCTGGTAGTCCTATGGAAACAAAACCGGCCTTGAACTTGTAGTGATCCTTTTGCCTCTAACTCTTGAATGATAGGATTATAGACCTAGATCACCATGCCTCAATGCTAAATGCAATAGTGTTGATTTAGTGTATCCTGACACATCACCTAATGAAAAATAGAAACGCAAATTGTTGAGCCCGGCGTGGTGGCACACACCTTTAATCCTAGCACTCGGGAGGCAGAAGCAGGCAAATCTCTGTGAGTTCAAGGCCAGCTTGGTCTACAGAGTGAGTTCTAGTCCAGCTGGGGCTACAGGGAGACCTTGTCTCAAAAACACCTAAAAAAGAAAAAAGAAAGAAATGCAAATTGTATGGTTTAAAAATATTTTATTTATTATTTTATGTGTCTGAGTGTATTGCTTTCATGTATATAAGTGTACCTGTGTTGTGCAGTCTCCCTCCGCAGAGGTCAGAAGAGGGTGTCAGATCCCCTGGAACTGGAGTTGCAAGCAGTTGTTAGCTGTCGTCTGGGTGTTGGGAATCAAAACTGGGTCCTCTACCAGAGCAGCCAGTGCTCTTAACCACTGAGCCACCTCTCCAGCCCTAGAAAACTGTATATTTTGTTTTCATGTTTGGAAAGGCAAAAAGTTAACAACCCTTCATTTCCTCTAAGGAAGGATCATGATATTGAGCTCGTGATAGTAAATTGATTCGTAGTTCACAGGTTTTCATTTTGTTTAATATTTGGTTTGTTTGCAGTGCTGGACATCCATCCTCACACAATTCACGAATCCTCTACCATTTCAGCTATAAAACTAACCCATTACAAGTGTTACATAACTATTAAATAATTTCTTCCAATATGTTATTTTGAAAGTTTTATACTGGCTTACAAATTCATAGCATCAATTAATATGCAACTTTTATTCTTTTCATTTTCTGTTCCATTTTGATTTTACACAATTCTTCTGCTACTGAATTGATGTCATTTCCTGTTTTACCAATATGTATTCAGTCACACATTTCTGTATTTCTTTAGTGAGTATTTTTATTTTCACATAGTTTACAATTTATACTTGCTTTATAATAATTCATGGTCTTCCCTTGTACTGCAATATCTACTGCTTTTGGTGTGTTAATAGCTGTGTTCATCCTCACAAACTGAGATGAATAGTGTTTGTCCCTAACTCAACATTGGCTTTTGGTTTTAGGGTCTTGAGAATCTTGAGGATTGTCGTAGAAGTGTTATTGCCAATGAAATAAAGAATTAAATGGCCATCTTGGAAGGGAGTGCTATGCCAGAAATTGTAAGTAAAGTATTTGTAATATGGAAAGTTGAGGATTGATTTGAGCATTAATTATTTTATTGACTAAAATATGTGTTTAGTTACCCAAATAGTAAACAGATAATAAATATCTCTTTTCATGGAAAGGTGCCAGAAGCGAGGGCTGGTGTCCGAAAGTCACTTATGTCCATGTTACTGTCATAAACCTTTGAAGAAAGAAGATCGATGGAAGTGAAAAGATTTCATCATATAATTGGCTGTGTCAAACTACTGGTGTGAATACTATAGCTGCAGAAACAGCAAGCTCCCTGTTCAAATGTCTGCGAAGTAACAGATTTTTTTTGTTAAATCCAAGTGAAACTTAGAGTTATGAAACTGTAGCAACTTTAGGGCTTATGTAAATGCTCCCAACACTTTGCTAGTCAGGGTCAGTATTACTTTTCCTTAACTTGTCAAATAATTAGTACTTAGCAATAAAGATTGTAGTTTTAAGTCATGCATCAGTGTTATCAGTGTTGTTCAACATTCACAGTGCATAAGACTGGATGATCAGCTACCTCCTCTTCTCAGAAATAGATCCCCTGGAACTGGAGTTACAGACATTATGTGCTGTGTGAGGGCTGGGAACTAATTCTGCATCCTCTGTAAGAGCAGCCAGTGCTCTAAACCACTGAGCCATCTCTCCAGTCCCCGTCTTTTTATGCATTTGAAAACAAAGACTTCAGCTTGTATGCAGAAGTGCTGTTTCCTGTTCCTGCATGGGTAGAGCTGTAGCTCTGATTGCTGGGCTCATTGCACAATGCCATTCAACACGTACTGAAAACAGCATGTCCAGATTCTCTTACACCGTGCCTCCTACTTTCCACAAGAGGAAGAAAGTCCTGCACTTTGTACGAGTATTTTCTCTCTGAGGTCACTTGTTAAACTGTGCTCATCAGGAAGAACTTACCCATTGAGCCAAAGCATGTGTGTATGTGTGTAGTAGTGCCTTCTGCACTACTCAGACTTTGAATGTCCTCCCTGAGATGTTTTACCTGTTGTTGCAAGAGAAAAATAGGCTCCCCAGAGTTTTCACTACATTGACATCTATTAATGGGTACAAATATGTATGCATATATTTCTCTTATGTGTGTTTCAATGTTGGCATACTGAAATTCGAATAAATAAGCACATATGTGCGCATGAGTACATGTGGAGATCAGAGATTACCTTCAGTTTTTCACCTTATTATGGAGACAGGGTCTCTCACTAAAGCAGGAGCTTACTGATGGAGCTAGACTGGGTGGTCAGAGACCCAAGTACCTCTTCCCCCTAGTTCTGGGATGGCAGATACTCAGTGTCGTGCTGAGAATTAAAGTGCCTGATGGGGGCTGCTGGAGTGATGGCTCAGCAGTTGGGAACACCCGCTGTTTTTCCAGAAGACCTAAGTTTGATTCCCAGCACCCACAGTGGACCATTACTGCAGTCCCAGGTGATCCAACACCCTCTTCTGGCCTCTGCAGGCATTGCGTGCATGTAGTGCAGTTAAATAAATGCAGGTCTGTTGGGATTTGAGCTCAGGTCATCGTGCTTGGATGGCTGGTACTTTACTCCCTGAAGCATCTTCCTAGCCCTGAGTATATATTTCTTATAAGTACTTCAAAGTCTGATTTTCCTTATTGAGCATTTGTATATCTCATAGAGTGGTTTCCAATCAAACCCAGTCCCCCCATTCCCCAACCCCCCATCAGAGCTCATTCATTACAACATTCAAGCTAAGCCCTATCCAGTCAATCTTCCAAACTCAGACATCTTTCTGTGCAAATATATCAGCTGGAGTCTAGTCAGCTTATCTGGGAACCTTAGGTTAGGCATACTCTTCCTCACCCAATAGTACTGTTGCTGGGAATTTTCCTCCCCAGAGGTACCCACACGTGTACCATGCATGTAGCATCCAACCCCACTGCCATTATTGGTTTTACCAGTTACAAACAAAGCAAGGAGTGCAACCTCCAATCTTAGATTAGAGAATTTATTAGGCTTGCCTACAAAGAGATGGATATAAACCTACACTTACTAGCCTCGAGGATCTCCTATCCCAAAATGACTGCCCAGAGTACTCCCATAAATTCAGGGCTCTGTGCCCATGATGGTGAAAACGTATGAGAGCCCCATCCCTGCGTGGTGGGCATTTATATGCCCCAGCTGCATGCCTCCCAGGGTCCCTGAGTTCTGCACACATTCGCGCAACATCATGGAAATGCCAGCATTGCTTCCGCTAGCATTTCAGGACATTTGCTGTGGGCTTTGCTTTGCCCTTAGTCCATCCCACTAAATAAACCAGATGTTATAGTTCACAGCTTGTCCAGTGATAAATACACTTCAAACAAGATATCTTTTATCCCGCAGTCCACCTCCCTTCTTTGGTCGTTACAAACTGGATGTGCTACCTCTTCTGCAAGAGTCCCCAGGTCTTGGAAGGGAGGGCTAAACAGTGTGAGGGTTAGGATGATTCATTTTTTCTCTGAGGTGACACATCAAACTCTCAGGTCTGTCGAGTATTCAACTGACTAGTGGCTTATTTAGGAGTCTCCTTCTTATCTCTACTAATAAAACGGAAACAGCAAGACCACAGACAACTAAACAGCCATTGTTATCACAGCTCTTGAACAAAAGGATGACAATAGCGTTTTAATGTGGCCTATAACTTCTTCCACCACTAGGGGCCACGAACCTTGTAGTATCAGTTGTGTCCTACACGTACATCACTCAAAGACTGGCCCATATTTCCTATTTTTTTTTCACAACATATTTTTATTGATGCTTTGTGCATTTCATACATCATTTTCCAATTCAGTTCAGGCATATCTCCCCTTCCCTTCACCCCCACCCCCACCCCAACCGAGATCATGCATTCTGCCATGACTGTCCTGCATATCTCTCTCAGTTTTTTTTTCCATTTTTTAGCTATAAGTGATAATCCATGAGTACAAGCATCCCTCATGTATAACCAATTTGCAGGCTGTTGTGCCCAAACACCCACAGCCCCACCTTCCAGCGGGGGGTGAGGAGTTGTATGTTCAATCAGGTTAATCAAATGAGGGTCCAGACTACATTGCTGTAGTTTCACCCTTCACCCCAATCGCAGCCCTTACATTCTACCACGCCCCCTCTTCCGCAGATTATTCCCTGGGCTTAGAAAAGGGGCACAAGTGGATGAGAAGCAGAACAGTCCACTCTCTCTGGAGCTGTTGTCTTGGATTCTGGTCAATTCTGGCTGTTTCCTTTCATGGGCTGACTGTCCAGGAATAACCTTTCGATCCTACTAATGAAGCACAAGCAATTAGATATATAGGTATTTAAGCAGCATTAATAGTTATGGTAGGTTACTTTGTTATAGACATATATGTTTAGATGAGATGTTGATC
>VZQC01012434.1:676330-724948 GCA_009823505.1 Rhizomys pruinosus
TTACTTTGGATCTGCAGAAAATTCTTGCTGCCAGGAAAAAGCCCTGTGCCCAAGAGAGGCATTTTAATTGCCAGTTCTTGACACATTCAAAAAGTTTATTTTGTATTTATAAGCTGGCTTTAAGAAAAGATCTTTTTGTGCTCAGTGTTATGCTAAGTCCAACACCAGAAAACGTAAGATCCTGGGAAAGCATCTCAATCTCGGGAGTTATCTTAGCTGGGCGTTCTGCCAGGGACCTCCAGGGGATCGTAGCCCCTTAGGACACTGCTCCCCCGCCTGCCTTGGATATGATTTCTCATATTGTTTACACAGGCGTTACTGGAGTTGGTGTGGCAGACGCGGAGATGGATGCCGCAAAATGGTATGAGAGCCCCATCCCTGCGTGGTGGGCATTTATATGCCCCATCTGCATGCGTCCCAGGGTCCCAGAGTTCTGCACACATTCCCGCAGCATCATGTAAATGCAAGCATTGCTTCCACTAGCATTTCAGGACATTTGCTGTGGGCTCTGCTTTGCGCTTAGTCCGTCCCACTAAGTAAACCAGATGTCATAGTTCACAGCTTGTCCAGTGATAAATACACTTCAAACAAGATATCTTTTATCCCACAGTCCACCTCCCTTCTTTGGTCATTACAAACTGGATGTGCTACCTCTTCTGCAAGAGTCCCCAGGTCTTGGAAGAGAGGGCTAAACAGTGTGAGGGATGGGATGATTCATTTTTTTCTCTGAGGTGACACATCAAACTCTCAGGTCTGTCCAGTATTCAACTGACTGGTGGCTAATTTAGGAGTCTCCTTCTTATCTCTACTAATAAAACAGAAACAGCAATGATCACAGACAACTAAACACACAGCCATTATTATCACAGCTCTTGAACAAATGGATGGCAATAGCGTTTTAATGTGGCCTATAACTTCTCTCACCACTAGGGGCTATCTACCTTGTAGTATCAGTTGTGTCCTACCCCTAACTCACTCAAGGACTGGCACATAGATCCAACTAGAATTTATCTGTGTGAGTTCAAGGCCAGCCTGGACTACAGAGTGAGTTCCAGGACAGCTGGACCCTGTCTCAAAATGACCAGAAAAAGGAGAAGAAGAAAAAGGAGAAGAAGAAGAAGAAGAAGAAGAAGAAGAAGAAGAAGAAGAAGAAGTTGTTGTCTGGCTGTACATAGTACATATAATAGGCTGCTACCACTACACTCCATCTTAAAATTGCAGCACATGATATCTGTAGTAGACCTTTGGAGATTATTTCTTTCAAGTGATTTGCATAGCGCTCCCTGGTACCATGAAGTTCAGCTTCCATTTGCAGTACACATTCTCAGCATAATTTTTCTTTCTCGTGTTCACATCACATAGTCATCTTCAGCAATAGATTCTTACTATCCATTTCCTGTGTGCACCCAAAGTTACAGGAAAATAGCCTTTGTTTGGGGGCTTTTAGAGCCTCCCTGGCCCACAACACCTGGTAGAGCAGTCCATACCTCATACTGAAGCTTTTATCGACCAATGCATCTTATTTAACCATAAAGTTCCTGAAAGATTCCATAGTAACATCTGGTCCTCATAACCCCTTAATGAATTTACTCATTATCTTTGTTTCTTCACGTGTACTGGATATCTCTCCAACCAGGCTCATATCTGTAAAATACCCAGACATTAACATTAGGTATTAAATCAAATATTAACCAGGTCCAACATAGCATGGGAAGATTTTATCTGTTTGTAACAATTGTCATCTCAAAAGTTTCATATTGGGTATAATATCTAAAATAAGAGGGATTAATTTAGTTGCTCTGTATCTGTAGTCAGTTTCTTGAACCCATTCTGTATCCTAGGGTTTTTCCAGGCAGCCTCCCTTTATTTCTTTGGCTTTGAAAGACTCATTGGACCTGGTTCAAGCTGGTTAGCCCTGAACAGGACCAAGGAGGAATGGGCCTCCTTTTGCCTGAGCTGTATTTGCTGGTTAGCTCTGGGCCTGACTCCTAGCTGTAGTCAAAACACGACTTTTTTTTTCTTACTGACACCATCTTGCTGCTGGGGAAGGCCCCACCTTGGCAGACTGCTCCCACACCCAGCCAGCTTTTCTCAGCAGAGAATGGTACTCTGCTTACCTTGAGGTTTATTACCAACCTTCCTTACAGTTTTTCTTTTCTTTGTATGTTTTGCCAACTTTTCCTCAGGCCTTAAAGTCTCCCACAGGCTTTTCACCATGGAATTTGGCTTTTTATCAATTTTTCTTTTAGAACTTTGGTTTGACATAGATCATACCCCATTTGCCTCCTAGTAAACCAAACAAACTTCCTTTTTTGTTTTGTCATTTTTCTATCTCCTCTAGATTTGACAAGACCTCCCTTACCTTATAAAGACTTTGTCTGGTCAATAGGCAGAGCACGGCCATTAAAGTTTCACACCACTCTCAAGGTCCTTGTTTAATAAAGCTTTTTCTTACGTCATTGGTAAACACAGCCCCATCTGGCCCAGGAAACTGGGGACTATGCATTGCTTTCTTCCTACCTAGTTCTCTTACTACCACTTGCTCGTCTCTAATCATTTTCCAGCCCCTGGTATTAAGGGGACCCTCTATTGGGGATAATCACCTGTCTCTAATGGCTATTCCCCAATCCATTAGGGACTTATTTCCCTTGTGCTGTCTGGGGATATGCAGCTTATGAGTCAAGGCAGGATGGGTGGATGTATTACCTATGTGTCAAGGCAGGATGGGTGGTTATATTACTTTTGTGTCAAGGCAGGATGGGTGCTTATATTATGTGTCAAGGCAGAATGGGTGGATATGTTACCTATGTGTCAAGGCAGGATGGGTGGTTTTATTACATTTGTGTCAAGGCAGAATGGGTGGTTATGTTACTTATGTGTCAAGGCAGGATGGGTGCTTATCTTACTTATGTGTGAAGGCAGGATGGGTGGTTATATTACTTATGTGTCAAGGCAGGATGGGTGCTAATCTTACTTATGTGTCAAGGGAGGATGGGTGGTTATATTACTTATGTGTCAAGGCAGGATGGGTGCTTATTTTACTTATGTGTCAAGTGACGATGGGTGGTTATATTACTTATGTGTAAAGGAAGGATGGGTGCTTATATGACTTACGTGTCAAGGCAGGGTAGGTGGTTATATTATTTGTGAAGGCAGGATGGGTGGTTATATTACTTATGTGTGAAGGCAGGATGGATGGTTATATTACTTATGTGTCAAGGAAGGATGGGTGTTTATATGACTTATGTGTCAAGGCAAGATGGGTGCTTATAATGACTTATGTGTCAAGGCAGGATGGGTGGTTATATTACATTGTGTCAAGGCAAATTGGGTGGTTATATTACTTATGTGTGAAGGCATGATGGGAGGTTATATTACTCATTTGTCAAAGCAGGATGGTTGCTTATATGACTTATATGTCAAGGCAGAATGGGTGGTTGTGTTACTTATGTCTAAGGAAGGATGGGTGGTTATATTACGTATTTGAGAGGCAGGATAGGTAGATATAGTATGTGTCAAGGCAGGATGGGTGGTTATATGACTTATGTGTCAAGGCAGATTGGGTGGTTATATTACTTAGGTGTCAAGGCAGGATTGGTGGTTATATTACTTATTTGTTAAGGCAGGATGGATGGTTATATGAATTATGTGTCAAGGCAGGATGGGTGCTTATCTTACTTATGTGTCAAGGCAGTAGTGGTGGTTGTATTACTTATGTGTTAAGGCAGGATGAGTGCTTATATGATTTATGTGTCAAGGCAGGATGGGTGCGTATTTTACTTATGTGTGAATGGAGGATGGGTGGTTTTATTACATATTTGTCAAGGCAGGGTGTGTGCTTATATGACTTATGTGTCAAGTCAGGATGGGGGCTTATATGTCTTATGTGTCAAGGCAGGATAGGTGGTTATATTATGTGTGAAGGCAGGATGGGTGCTTGTCTTAGATATGTGTCAAAGCTGGATGGGTGGTTATATTAATTATGTGTCAAGGCAGGATTAGTGGTTATATTACTTATGGGTCAAGTCAGGATGGGTGGTTATATTACTTATGTATCAAGGCAGGATGGGTGCTTGTCTTAGATATGTGTCAAGGCAGGCTGGGTGGTTATATGACTTATGTGTCAAGGCAGGATGGGTGCTTATCTTACTTATGTGTCAAGGCAGAATGGGTGCTTATCTTACTTATCTGTCAAGGCAGGATGGGTGGTTATATTACTTATTTGTCAAGGCAGGATGTGTGGTTATATTATTATGTGCCAGTGCAGGATGGGTGGTTATATGACTTATATGTCAAGGTGATTGTGTTACTCATGTGTCAAGACAGGATGGGTCATTATATTATTTTTGTCGAGGCAAGATTTGTGCTTATATTATGTGTCAAGGAAGGATGTGTAGTTATATTAATATGTATCAATGCAGGATGGGTGGTTATATGACTTATGTGTCAAGGCGGGATTGGTGGTTATATTACTTATTTGTCAAGGCAGGATGGTTGCTAATATGACTTATGTGTCAAGGCTGGATACGTAGTTTTATTACTTATGGGTCAAGGCAGGATGTGTGCTTATATGACTTATTTATCAAGGCAGGATGCATTGTGTCAAGACAGGATGGGTGGCTGTGTTACTTATGTGTCAAGGCAGGATGGGTGGTTATATTACTTATGTGAAAGGCAGGATAGGTGGATATATTATGTGTCAAGGCAGGGTGGGTGGTTATATTACTTATGTGTCAAGGCAGGATGGATGGATATATTACTTATATGTCAAGAAGGATGGGTGGTTATATGACTTATGTGTCAAGGAAGATTGGGTGGTTATATAACATATGTGTCAAAGCAGGGTGGATGGTTATCTTACTTATGTGTCTTGGCGGGATGGGTGGTTATATTACTTATGTGTCAAGGCAGGATGAGTGCTTATTTACTTATGTATAAAGTGATGATGGGTGGTTATGTTACTTAGGTGTAAAGGCAGGATGTGTGCTTATATGACTTACGTGTCAAGGCAGGATGGGTGGTAATATTACTTATGTGTCAAGAAAGGATGGGTGTTTATAAGACATGTGTCAATGGAGGATGGGTGCTTATAATGACTTATGTGTCAAGGAAAATTGGGTGGCTATATTACTTCTGTGTCAAGGCATGATGGGAGTTTATATTACTTATTTGTCAAAGCAGGATGGTTGCTTATATGACTTATATGTCAAGGCAGAATGGGTGGTTGTGTTACTTATGTGTAAGGAAGGATGGGTGGTTATATTACTTATTTGAAAGGCAGGATAGGTAGATATATTATGTGTCAAGGCAGGACGGGTGGTTATATTACTTATGAGTCAAGGCAGGATGGGTGGATATATAACTTATGTGTCAAGGCAAGATTGGTAGTTATATGACTTATATGTCAAGACAGATTGGGTGGATATATTACTTAGGTGTCAAGGCAGTATTGGTGGTTATATTACTTATTTGTCAAGGCTGGATGGATGGTTATATGAATTATGTGTCAAGGCAGGATGGGTGCTTATCTTACTTATGTGTCAAGGCAGGATGAGTGCTTATATGACTTATGTGTCAAGGCAGGATGGGTGGTTATATTACTTATGTGTCAAGGCAGGATGGGTGCTTATCTTACTTACGTGTCAATGGAGGATGGGTGGGTTTATTACTTATGTGTCAATTCAGGATGGGTGCTTATATGACTTATGTGTCAAGTCAGGATGGGTGCTTATATGACTTATGTTGCAAGGCAGGATAGGTGGTTATATTATGTGTGAAGGCAGGATGGGTGTTTGTATTACTTATGTGTCAAAGCAGGATGAGTGCCTATATGACTTACGTGTCAAGGCAGGATATGTGGTTTTGTTACTTATGTGTCAAGGCAGGATGGGTTCTTATCTTACTTATGTGTCAAGGCAGGATGGTGCTTATTTTACTTATGTGTCAAGGCAGGATGGGTGTTTATATGCCTTATGTGTGAAGTCAGAATGGGTGCTTATCTTACTTATGTGTCAAGGCAGGATGGGTGGTTATATTACTTATTTATCTAAGCAGGATAGGTGGTTATATTACGTGTCAAGGCAGGATGTGTAGTTATATTACTATGTGTCAATGCAGGATGGGTGGTTATATGACTTATGTGTCAAGGCAGGATGGTTAGATTTATTGCTTTTGTCAAGGCAGGATTTGTGATTATATTATGTTTCAAGGAAGGATTTGTGTTTATATTAATATGTCTCAATGCAGGATGGGTGGTTATTTGACTTTGGGTCAAAGCACATTGGGTGGCTATATGACTTTTGTGTCAAGACAGGATGGGTGGTTATATGACTTATGTGTCAAGACAGATTGGGTGGTTATATTATATGTCAAGGTGGTATTGGTGGTTATATTACTTATGTGTCAAGGCAGGATGGGTGCTTATAATGACTTATGTGTCAAGGCAGGATGGGTGGTTATATTACTTATGTGTCAAGGAAAATTGGTTGGTTATATTACTTATGTGTCAAGGCATGATGGGAGGTTATATTACTTATATGTCAAGGCAAGAAGGTTGTTTATATGACTTATGTGTCAAGGCAGGATGGGTGGTTGTGTTACTTATGTGTCAAGGAAGGATGGGTGGTTATATTACTTATTTGAAAGGAAGGATAGGTGGATATATTATGTGTCAAGGCAGGATGGGTTGTTATATTAATTATGTGTCAAGCAAGATGGGTGGATCTATAACTTATGTGTCAAGGCAGGATGGGTGGTTCTATGACTTATGTGTCAAGGCAGATTGGGTGGTTATATTACTTATGTGTCAATGCAGGATTGGTGGTTATAGTACTTATGTGTCATGGCAGGATTGATGGTTATATTACTTATTTGAAAGGCAGGATAGGTGGATATATTATGTGACAAGGCAGGATGGGTGGGTTATATGATTTATGTGTCAAGGCAGATTGGGTGGTTATAAAACTTATGTGTCAAGGTAGGATGGATGGTTATATTACTTATGTGTCAATGCAGAATGGGTGGTTACATTACTTATGTGTCAAGGTAGGATGGGTGCTTATCTTACTGGTCAAGGGAGGATGGTTGGTGGTATTACGTATGTGTTATGGTGGGATGGGTTGTTATATTAATTATGTGTCAAGGCAGGATGGATTCTTATCTTACTTATGTGTCAAGACAGGATGTGTGGTTATCTGACTTATGTGTCAATGCAGGATGGGTGGTTATATGACTTATGTGTCAAGGCAGGATGGGTGGTTGTGTTACTCATGTGTCAAGGCAGGATGGGTGGTTATATGACTTATGTGTCAAGGCAGGATGGGTGGTTGTGTTACTCATGTGTCAAGGCAGGATGGGTGGTTATATGACTTATGTGTCAAGGCAGGATGGGTGGTTGTGTTACTCATGTGTCAAGGCAGGATGGGTCGTTATATTAGTTTTGTCAAGGCAGGATTTGTGCTTATATTATGTGTCACGAAAGGATTTGTGGTTATATTAATATTTGTCAATGCAAGATGGGTGGTTACATGTCTTTGGGTCAAGGCAGGATGGGTGGCTATATGACTTATGTGTCAAGACAGGATGGGTGGTTATATGACTTATGTGTCAAGACAGATTGGGTGGTTATATTATTTATGTGTCAAGGTGGGATTGGTGGTTATATTACTTATGTGTCAAGGCAGCATTAATGCTTATATGACTTATGAGTCAGGGCCGGATACGTAGTTGTATTACTTACATGTCATGGCAGGATGTGTGCTTCTATGACTTATGTATCAAGGCAGGATGAATTGTTATATTACTTATGTGTCAAGGCAGGATGGGTGGTTATATTACTTATGTGTCAAGGAAAAGTCAGCACTGTGTGGTAATTTTCCATCTACCACAGTGCACAGTGGGAGCCAGGAGAAGGGGGCTACAGCACAGGGCATTACAGAGAATACAGAGCAGAGCTCTGCTCTTCACTCCTTCACAGATGGAGGTTTTCTGGGACATGTTGCAGGACTAGAAGTGTTTAGACACAGGCCAAAGTTGGCATTCAACATGAGATAACAATTGTCATTGAGATGTCTAGTGTGCCAACTGGACTAAGGAGAAGCCCATCAGAAGTGCCACTGCCCTGTTAGCACTTTGCTGCAGAAAGCTTCCCCAGGTAAATAGGCAAATACCCAAGCCACCCGTGGGAATGAAGTCAGTTCTGCCCTGGTGTGTGCACACTAAGCCCATTGCTGCTTTCACACTGCACATGACCTAAGACGTAAAATTGGGCCAGGGGTTCAATGCATTTTTTTACCCATGCATGTCAGGATTCTCTCAGGGGCTACTCTAAAATATATTACTTCGACGGACCAACTGAGACAGGAGTGATCAGTCCAATGGGAACAGGGAGAAGAGAAGGTGGACAAGGGATTAGGCAAAGGGAATTACACACAGACCCAAGCAGGCTTGATCTGAGTGCAACTTTACTTTCAAAGTCTCAGTGATTTTATACACTAGTTTCATGTGGAAGCTACATGGTTATTTGATTATATTACAAGTTTACTAAGAATAGAGCAGTTAACATTTTAATAGGAAGACTGAAAGAACATTGGTTTCTAGATCATTAGTTTTCAGGAAGTTATGTATTTTTAAGTTTGTCAAGCGATAGACAGTGGTTGCCATCTGACCAAGTTTCCTGAAGAGTTTAATAATTTGGCTTGCTTACTTATCTAGTTGGTGGCCCTTTTATGTCTGATCATAAGTACTTGTATAATTTCAGGCAAATCAATGACTAAAGGAGGAATTGATGTGGTATCATTATCTAGGTCATTATCAGGACCATGTATCCTGCTAAGAACAAGGTAATGCATTGATCCATATACCAAACAGTCATAGCACAGAGAACAGTAATGATTAACAAGGCACAGCCTATTCCAAGAAAAAGGCTGAGGGCACAAGCTGCTTCAGGAGGCAAACTTCCTTGAAGCTTCTGCCTCACTCTGGTGATCATGTCACTCAGATTGAACCGAAGCTGCCGTGGCATATTACAATCACACAGGCAGTAAGGCTTCTACCCTAGAACAATTTGTTCCAGTGCGAGTGCCTAAAAACAGGGGTGTTATCACATGTCCAAGTGAGAGTGAAGACATAGTCTAAGTCAGGGATATCATGAGAGTGGAATGTCATAGAGAATGGGAAATGTAGGCCCAGAGAAAGTGGAGTGATCACCCCTGGCTCACAGTGCTGTCACTCTCCCACACACTCGTACTATGAGGCTGAGTCAGGTCAGGTGAACATGGTGGTTTGTGCCCTCATATGCTGGCACCTTTCCAAAGCATGATTAGACAACAGGACCCCCTAAGCAACAACTTTTTTGAAAAGCTTGAGGACCACAGCCAAGTGAAAAATTAACACAAAAGTACCTAGCACATGGAATTTTAGCTAGGTCAGTTTTAAGCAGGTCAGAATATCAAACGCTGTACTCATGCAGACCATGAATCTGAGATAAGATTCCTACAGAATCTTTTTCTGTTCATCACATTATGTGATCACTTTGTTTATCAGAGGGAAAATGTGTGCATGTGTGCGTGTGTGTGTGTGTGTGTGTGCAATTAAATAACTCATTCCAACAAAAGTATAAAACAATGTCATTTTTAATGAATCAAATGTTTTCGTGTAAAGCTTTCAGGTTATATATTAAGGAAATCACACAGTAAAACCTTAAAATGTGTAGGAATCATTATGTAAAGGTGTATATCACTAATTCTCAACTACTATATGCACACTGGAAACAAACTCTCTCATTTATATCTATCATCATAAGAGATGGAGTATTTAAACTGTGATGAATTGAACAATTCACATAGTAATGAACTATTCTTCATGTGTCAGGCAGAAGATATTCAACAGTAGACCATGTTCCACTGAATAACATTGTACATTTTATCTGAAATGACAGTTTCATCAATGCATGTCACATAACTCACTTTTCTTGCTCTTCTGATTTCTGCAAATTCTACAAGGTTAAAATATTCTGGTGAATAATCTTCTCTTGTTTATAATAATAAGTGTGTTGAAACAAAGGTATACTTTAATTTCTACCTTTACAATTTATCTCACAAATGAGACCGACAAAGCACAACTTAATGTGTACGTTTTTCTCAGCTCTGTGCAGATGCTGCTTTCTAATATTTTATCCGTATTTACCTGTTTATTATGAGATTTTGTACATCTAGAAAGCACCTTTTCTTTATAATCTTCTTATGAACAGCTTTATAATCTTTATAATCTTTTTATGAACAGCTTTGGAGTTTGTGTTTCAACAAAAAGGGGTATTTCGTAACAAAAGAACAAAGACAAGAAAATGTAATGACTGCCACTGCGGGCTTTATACAGAGTAGGCTCATGCAGTTAATTTCATGCCAGAATCCTTTCACTTATACTGACTTGTTTCTGAACAGTGTCAGGAGAATAACATGTCCAGAAGAGATTGCTGGTCAACAGATCTCTCTTCTTGGCACTGTTAAGTGAAAGGACATATTGAATTGGTTTAAAAGAAAACACTTAATGATTAAATTGATTCTTGTTTTCTATTGGAAAGATTCACTACTTACAGTGGCCATCTGAAGTTTTATTTCCAAGGTGGCCATTAGGTTTTTCAGTTCAGTGGTTATAGCAGTTTCTTGAGAAGCCCCAGGTCATCAAGGCTCTAAAATCAAAGGTGTGGGCAGTAATCAGCACAGGTCATCTTGTCTTACAAACATGAAGAGTAACATTTAGAGAGCAGTAAATATGCGGAAAGAGACAGTCACTAATCATTCCTAAGCCAGTATACACCATGTGCTACAAGAAGATCAAAATATTTTCCACCTCCCTCATCATCCAGCCTCTACTTCCTGATTCTTGGAGGTGCAAATCTTCATTAGGGGAGCTCAGTTCTCCATTGGCACTGGAGAGCCCTTCAAGGCAGCACTACTGAGTATCAACACCTGTCTCTATGACCTTATTCTCATCTTCGGGATGAATGTGAGGAGTGAGTCACCAGATGTCTGTCGTGGCATGAAGCCCTATCCTTTCTCCTTGGGGATGGGCTCATCTTAACCCCAATCCCTTTAGGCCAACTCTCCACATGCTGTGCTTCAGCCATGCTGACTGCTGTCAGTGTGCAATCCTGATCACTGTGCCATAAGGCTACTGTGCACCCTCCCAATGACTGGCATTTGCATCATGTGCTCTCTCAGGAGACAATGCCATGCCTTCTCCACCCTTCAGGTAGCATCTGCTCTGACCTCCATGCTGGCTCCTAGTCCATGGCCTTGCCATCTCAGAAGCAAGCCAGAGAGGACAGCCAGGTTCTCCCCAGCCTCTCAACCCCCTCCTTGTCCCTCTAAGCCTCTAAGCTCAGGTCCTCTCCCTTCCCTTCTGAACTGTGGCATGAGTCTCTGCTACTGCAGACTAGACAGCAATAGCTTCCTGTAAGCTAATCCTGATAGTCACAGTCACTATTTCTCCCTGTTGTTTTACTTGCTCTGCATCCATATTCCACTTCATATTCAAAGTCATAAGCTGATGAGAAATGTTTAGATGTAGCTTCTGCCTATAAAACATAACAATGAACATTATGAGATTCCATTGCAATATCAAGCCAGTGCATTCAAAACAGAATTGATTTATCCTGGCTGCTGCTATCTATGGAGGACAGGAAATGACTACTATAATATTCAGAGCAGGCAAAGGAAAATCAGGTGGATTATTAGGTCTTAAGCTAACTGTATTTGTTCCCCATGGTCCAGAAAGAGTCACATTAGAGGCCTTAGCTCTCAAAAACTCAGGAAGATTTATCAGTTTATAAATACCAAGCAAGAAGGGATCTTCTTTTATTTTCTCTTTCTTTTTTATTTTATTTTATTTTTTTATGTATACGAATGTACTGTCTGCAAGTAAGTTGGTGCACCCGTGTTGAGCAATCCCACGGAGTTCAGAAGAGGGTGTCAGATTCCCCTGGAACTAGAGTCAATATGATTCTTAGCTGCCATGTGGGTGCTGGGAATCGAACCCGGGTCCTCTGCAAGAGCAGTCTGCGCTCTTAACCACTGAGCCAAATCTCCAGCCCCTTATTTTCTCTTTCTGAAGAACAGATTGATGAGGACATTATATCCACTGCCATTAGAGACCTCCATAACAGGTTATTTCATCCGTCCCTGCTTTGTCCCTGTAGGAACTTTGGTGAACCATGTTCAGTCAATGTGTAAATTACTTACAATGAAAGATTCACTTTTTCTATCACATGGAACACAATTATCTATTACAGGACAAATGCTTAGAGACTTTTAAATCTAGAGCATGCAGCACATTCCTGGCATGCATATGAATTTCTTCTTCTTATGCAAATTCAACTGTAACTGGTCTGGCCCCGAAACAGCCAACTTTATTCACCCCTGCAAAATGTATCTCACTCGCAATCCCACCCTGCTCCTGTTTCAGGACTGCACACAAGATGTGCTTCACTCCCCGCCCCCACCCTGCTCCATGCTCCAGGTCTGCCCACAACAGGCCAATTATACCAGTTAACCCAGTTCTTGTTCTAGAGCCGCCCACAAAGCGCTTGCTCTCAGATCCCGCCCTGCTCCTGATCTAGCACCACTCACAATGCCCTGCATCTGTCCCTGCCCCGCCCTGCTCCTGTTCCAGGTCTGCCCACAAAATGCCTGGTCACTCCCAGCCCCGCTAGGCTCCTATTAAGAAGGGTCGGCCCACAAAATGCCCAGTCACTCCCAGCCTAGCTATGCTCAGGTTAAGAGGGGTCGGCCCACAAAATGCGAAGCATTCCCAGCCCCGCCCTGCTCCTGTTCCAGCTCCACCCACAACAGTCTCCTCACTCCCAGTCCCGCCCCACTCCTGTTTAAGTTCAGCCCTCAAGGGTCTCCTCACTTCCACGCCCAGAATGCTCCAGGTGCAGTCCCGCCCACCACGCTTCACTCCCCGCCCCGCCCTGCTCTGGTTCAGGGTCTGCCCACAAAAGGCTCATTATGCCCAGTACACCCAGATCCTGTTCTAGTCCCGCCCACAAAGTGCTTGCTCTCCGACCCCGCCCTGCTCTTTATCCGGCCCCATGCACAGTGCCCCTCATCTCTCCATGCCTTGCCCAGCCTTGCCCTGACCTGCCCTGCTTTCCTTTCCAGCCTGCCCACAAAGTGCGCGTCACTCCCAGCCTGCCATGTTCCCTTTCCAGTCTTGTCCACAAAACGCGCGTCACTCCCAGCCTGCCCTGTTCCTCTTCCGGGTCCACCCACAAAAGGTTCATTACATCCAGTCCTCCCAGGTTCTGTTCTATCCCGGCCCAGAATGTGCTTGCTCGCATGCTACTCCGCCATGCTACTGATGTAGCCCCATTCACAATGCCCCTCATCTCCCCGTGCTTCACCCAGCTCCGCTTCCAGGCCTCCCCACAAAATGCGAGACACTCCCAGCCCCGCCCTGCTCCTGCTCCCTGTGTGCCCACAAAATGTGCAGCTCTCCCAGCCCCCGCCTGCCCAGATCCAGGCCTGCCCACAAAACTTGCGTCACTCCCGTCCTGCCCTGCTCAGGTTCTAGGACTGCCCACAAAATCGCGTCACTCCCACCCCTGCCCTGATCCCATTGCAGGATCTGCCCACAAAATGTGCGTCATTACAGCCTCACCCTGCTCCAGTTCCAGGCCTGCGCACAACAGGCTTCATCACTCCTAGACCCGGTGCTATCTATACACACTTTCGCGTTTCTCTGGAGACTCACAAACTGCTCCTCTGTAAGTTTCCCTCTTCCCTTCCTGCCCACCTCCTACAGACACAGAACCATCTTTGTCTTCCACTTCACTTTACGGATAAGCACTTCCTGTGGCTCAAAACGTCCCCCTACAGCTTCATGAGTAGCTAAGTAAATGCGTGAATTCGTATCCAGAATGTATAAATGATGCCTGTAGTCGTGATTGGATGCCAATAATTAGACATGTCCGAGGGCGTGGTTTACGTGCTTTAGAGCACAATTGGAAGGGAGTGGAAGCCTTTGTTTGCCTGCGTTCAGAAGCTCTTCTTTGTGCCATCCAGGGACCCCCCAAAAGTGACCTGCGGTCTCAAAGGCAAATTAGCAGCCACAAGTTTTCTGTATTTAAATGAGAATAGGGGAAGGTGGAGGACTGTGTTGTAAACTGGAGTCCATTGAGTGCCTAGTGGTAAGGCAGAGAGACCCACAGCAGGCAAAGATAAAAGGGAACCTGTGAAACAGAGCCCATGACCTTGCCCTCCACTTAGAGTACCCCAGCTGAGACTCAGAACCCGTTCAGGGTCACTGTGAGGACAGTCTTTGCCTGCCTCTCACACTGTCTCTCCTGTGTGGATGCACAGTGATCAAAAGGTTTTGTGCTGCAGCACATTCTCTGTTGCCTCCTTACCTTTAGTCTGTGAACTCAGTGAGACCCCAGACTGTGGGGGTGAGTGTGTATGTGTACAGATCTGTGGCCTGTGATATAATGCCACATCTAGTCTAGCACTGATTACTGTGAGGACAGGGGGAGTCAGTACAGCAGACATTTCCATGCATCTAAATTCTCAGTGATGTCATTTTGCTCCTTTTAGATGTGTTATGCATGCTTGGCCTAATAATGTGATCCAGTTTCAGAACTGAAGTTCTTCCTTCCTGGGTGGTGTTTCATGTGATCCTTATTCCAGCCAGAGGTAGGAGTCCTTATGCTAAACTTTTCCACAGTCATGACTGCAAATCCAAGTGAGTCAAGTGCACATGGGTCCTCCTTGAGAGCAGCCCCCTGGATCTTGACCTGCATTGCTAACAGGAAGTCCTTTCTGCTTCCAGGAGCCAACAGAGATGTGCTTTGCTTGATGTTTTCTCCTTTTTCTCCCTTCTACTTGGCAGGTGGAGGACCAGAGACAGGATTCAGAAAGCTTCTTGTTTGGGCTTGACAACAACAGGTATTGTCTGCAGTACTGGGCAGAGGGGAATCAGGGCTTTATCTGCCAGCCGGTCAATGAAATGGGAAGAGAGTAGATGTCTAGGAGGGACAGCCAGATCACAATGGACCCTAATGGTCCTAGGGATGTGAGTGTTTACTATACTGGTTGGGTCAGAAACTTTTGACAGGTCTGCCTGGAGGAATGAAGTGATCGAATGTCCCCAGTACCAAGGTCATTCGGGGTGCAGTGTGGACCCTGGAGTGCATCAGGCAAGCTCCACATCATTGGGTGAGCCAAGATGTTACTTGCAAAGACAGTGGAGATTAGGGGCTTCCACTCCAATGGTGGCCATGGAGGAAGGGCAAAGTCATGGCATGCAGAGCAGCTTTTTCAGGTGCTGCTGTGTAGCAGCAGGTAGTGGGGGAAGGGAGACCACCAGAGCTTCTAGGTGTGGGAAACTCACACAGGAGAGACTGTGAGCTCACCAACAAACAGGAACCTGGTGGATTTGGGCTCACAGGAGGTGGAGTCTTAATTCTGACAGCGTGCCCACATCAACGTGAGAGGAAGGAGGTGTGGGCTGTGTGATGACAAGCAGAGCAGGCCAGTGAGCACCCTGGAAGCCTGGAAAGAGTGTGGCCAGCCAGACCAGGGCTGCTGAGGCCAAAAGTGCTGAGACTACAAAGCCGAAGAGGGACCAGGATTGAGTATGTGAATGGAGGTGGAGCAGAAAAGGAAGGCATCACGTGGTAGGGAGAAGCTCAGAGCAGGTGGAGACCAAGCAGAGGGAGAATCAGCCTAGAGGCCCCCGTGGTCTCAGAGGAGGCACGTTCACTGTGTGGAGAAGGGTGAGCAGGTGCTCTTTTGAGAAAGCAAAACCGTCTTATCCTGGGAGGCTGCTGAGCAAGAAGAGCTTGGCTGGACAGAAATCCTGGAGTGAGACAGGCTGGTTATGAGCAATACAAAGCTGGATTTGGTTAGGGTTCTAGTTTCATTCTGATGCTGTGACAAGCACCATGACCAAAAACAACTTAGATGAATGTTCTAGATTGATTTCTGTTACTTTGAATGAACACTGAAAGGAAGGAAGTTGGGCAGGCCAGTTTTCGACTTATCCTTCCAGTTCCCAGTCCATCATGGAGGAGAATCAAAGTCAGAATTCAAGGAAGAACTTGCAGGGAGGAACAGGACTTGATCGCTCTCTCTGGCTTCCTCATAGCTTCATGCTTAGCTGGCTTTCTTATACAGCCCAAGGCCACATCTTAGGGACTGAGGCTATTGTGAGTGGGAAGGTCTCCTTGTAGTCCTTCTTCAGTTGCTTGTTGTTGGTGTAAAGAAAGGCTACTGATTTTTCTAGATTTATTTTGTATCCTGCCACTTTACCAAAGCTCTTAATCATTTCTAGGAGTTTTCTGGTGGAGTTCTTAGCATCCCTTAGGTAGACAATCATATCATCAGCAAAAAGGGATAGCTTGATTTCCTCTTTTCCAATTAGAACTCCTTTAATTTCCTTTTCTTGCCTTATTGCCCTTGCAAGGGTTTCCAGCACTATATTGAAGAGGAGTGGTGACAGGGGGCAGCCTTGCCGAGTTCCTACCTTCAAGGGGAATGCTTCTGTCATTTCCCCATTTAGGATGATATTGGCTGTGGGTTTCCTGTATATGGCTTTGATTACATTGAGGAATGATCCCTCTAGGCCAATTCCCTCCAGGACTTTAAACATGAAAGGATGCTGGATTTTGTCAAAGGCTTTCTCCGCATCAATTGAGATGATGGTGTGGTTTTTGTCCTTCAGTCCATTGATATGTTTGATGATGTTTATTGATTTTCGTATGTTGAACCATCCCTGCATCTCTGGTATGAATCCAACTTGGTCATGGTGGATGATTTTCTTGATGTGAGTCTGTATGCGATTTGCCAGAATCCTGTTTAGAATTTTGGCATCTGTGTTCATTAGGGAGATGGGTCTATAGTTCTCCTTTTTGGTTGTATCTTTCCCTGGTTTTGGTAGTAGCGTAATGCTGGCCTCATAGAAGGATTCTGGGAGAAGTCCCTCCGTTTGTATCCTTCTAAACAATTTAAGTAGTAATGGTTGTATGTCTTTTCGAAATATTTTATAAAATTCTGCCGTGAAACCATCCGGGCCTGGGCATTTTTTGGTTGGGAGGCTACTTATTACATCTTCGATTTCTTCCTGTACTATTGGTCTGTTTAGGCTGTCAATCTCTTCTTGGTTGAGCTTTGGTGATTCCCAGGATTTCAGATATTCATCCATTTCTTCTAGGTTTTCAAACTTAGTAGAGTATAAGTTTTTGAAGTAGTCCCGTATGATTGTCTGGATTTTTTCATTGTCTGTTGTGATGTTTCCCCTTTCATCACTGATTCTATTGATTTGGAGTTGTTCCCTCTTTCTTTTGGTTAACTGGGCTAGAGGTCTGTCTATCTTGTTTATTCTCTCAAAGAACCAGCTTTTGGATTCATTGATTTTTTGTATGGTTTTCTTTGTTTCTATTTCATTGATCTCTGCTCTGATTTTTGTTATTTCTTCTTGTCTGCTCCGTTTAGGGTTCATTTGTTGTTGTTTCTCAAGTATTTTTAGCTGCAGTGTTAGGTCATTCACTTGTGTTCTTTCTGTTTTTTTAATGTAGGCACTTAGAGCTATAAACTTCCCTCTTAGGACTGCTTTTAAAGTGTCCCATAGATTTTGCTGTGTTGTTTTATCATTGTCATTCAGTTCCAGGAATGTTTTTATTTCTTTCTTTATTTCTTCCTTGACCCACTCATTATTCAGGAGAGTGTTGTTTAGTCTCCATGTGTTCCTGTAGGATGTAGGGTTTATTCTGGTGTTGATATTGAGTTTTATTGCACTGTGGTCTGATAGAATGCATGAGATTATTTCAATCTTTTTATATTTGTTGAGTTTTTCCCTGTGTCCCAGTATATGGTCTATTTTGGAGAATGTTCCATGAGGTGCTGAGTAGAAAGTGTATTCTCTGGTGTTTGGGTGAAATATTCGATAGATGTCTGTGAGGTCCATTTGGTGTATTGTGTCATTTAGTTCAGATGTCTCTCTGTTTATCCTTTGTCCTGTTGATCTGTCTAGGGGACTTAATGGGGTATTGAAGTCCCCTAGTATTAGTGTGCTGGGGTTAATCTGTGCCTTGAGATCCTGAAGAATTGTCTTTATAAAGTTTGGTGCACCGGTGTTTGGTGCATATATATTTATGATTGTGAAATCTTCATCGTCAATTGTTCCTTTAATAAAGATGTAGTGGCCCTCTTTGTCTCTTTTGATTTCTTTTGCTTTGAAGTCTATTTTGTCTGATATTAGAATAGCCACACCTGCTTTCTTTTTGGTACCATTTGCTTGGAATACTTTCTTCCATCCCTTCACCTTAAGTTGGTGCCTATCCTTGAAATTGAGATGGGTTTCTTGTAGACAGCATATAGATGGGTTTTGTTTCCTAATCCATTCTCCCAGTCTATGCCTTTTGATTGGGGAGTTTAGCCCATTAATATTTAAGGTTACAATTGAAAGATGGATGTTGCTTCCTTTCACTTTATTATCCATTTGGACTTCTAGCCTTTGATTTTGCTCCTATGGTTATGTTTTTGTTAGTTTCTTTTCCTAGGTGTTTGAGGATTGTTGCTCCTCTCTTCTGCCCTTTGAATTGCTTCAAGTATTTTATGAAGAGTTGGTTTTCCAGACATGTATTCCATCATCTTGTTTATGTCATGGAAGATTTTTCTCTCTCCTTCAAGTATAGTCGACATTTTTGCTGGGTAAAGTATTCTGGGTTGGCATCCATAGTCCCTTAACACAGGGAATGCTTTGCTCCATGTTCTTCTTGCTTTCATGGTTTGAGGCGAGAAGTCAGTTGTAATTCTGATGGGTTTCCCTTTGTATGTGACTTGTTTTTCTTTTGTGGCCCTCAGAATTTTGTCTTTGTTTTGGGCATCTAGCATTTTAACTATGATATGGCGTGGGGTGTTTCTTTTCTGATCTTGTCTATTTGGGGTCCTATGTGCTTCTTGTATTTGTATGGGCTTGTCTATTTTTAGTTTGGGGAAATTTTCATCTATTATTCTGTTGAAGATCTGATCAATACTATTCTCTTGAGATTCTTCTCCTTCCTCTATTCCTATGATGCGGAGGTTTGGTCTTTTCATAGTGTCCCATATTTCCTGGTTGTTCCACTTTTGTGTATTTTTAAATTTTTCATAATCTTTATTTGAGCTTTTTAATTGCTCTGTGTTATCTTCCAGGTCTGATATTCTTTGTTCTGCTTCCTCCATTCTACTTCTGAGGCTTTTTCCTTTTCTTTCTTCTTGATTGACTGAGTGTTCTAATTCCTTTTTTGTTTCCTCCTGTGTTTTCTTTAGTACCTCCATTTCCTTTTTGAGCTTCTCAATCTCTTCTTTGTGCTTCTCAATCTCTTCTTGGTGCTCCTTTCTTCTTTGGTTGGCTTCCTTTTTCAGTGTTTCTACTTCCATTCGGAGTTTGTTTTTTTCTCCCTCTAGTTCTTTCTGGAGTTTGTCATTCTGTTCCTTTAGTTCTTTCCGAAGTTTGTCATTGTATCCCTCTAGGTCCTTTTTGAGTTTTTCATTCTCTCTCTTTAGTTCCATGACTTCTTCTTTATTTTCTTTAATTTCTCTGCGTATGTCTGCAATTATTCGTCTAAGCTCTGTTCCTTGGGTCTCCTCCAAGGGGATCCCATTGTGGCTATCTCCTCCAGGTTTGGTAGGGCCTGGTGTGGGAGTATCCTGTGCCTTTCCCATGTTGTCCCTTCGTCGTGTCCCTGGCATATGGATTTCCCTTTTGTGGTTCAAGTCACAAACGACTTTTCACTATATTAGTGGATGGTTTTGCTTGCCTCCTTCCGATGCTTTTTTTTTTTTTTTTTTTATTTTTTATGGTGTATTGACTTGGCTAGGTTTCAGGTTTTCAGTTTTGTGTATATATTGGATGTTGGAAGCCTAAGTTAGTCTTCTCTTTCTGTTCTGAAGGTTCTCCAAAAGGAAGACCACTTGGATTCTTAGCAATTCACTTGGCGCGGGGGGGGGGGGGGTGTGCGCCTAACCTAGCCCGCGCCCCGGTACCTCTGGGCCCGGGACCCCGGAAACGGGTTTAGAGCGAGACCCTTTTCCAGCTGCCCCCGCGCCAGACCACCCTAGAGCTATAGAGCTGTGTACCTGCCCTGGCTCGCTATGGCGTCTGGCCTGCGACCCAGGTTCCCGCCCACAAGTCCGGCCGGGACCAGAGCACAAGCAAACACAACCCTCTGCTCACCCTGCCACGGAAGAGCGCGGTCCCTCTGGGCCGGGGACCCTGGAGACAGGTTTAGAGCAAGACCCTTTTCCAGCTGCCCCCACGCCAGACCACCCTAGAGCTATAGAGCTGTGTACCTGCCCTGGCGCACTATGGTGTCTGCGTATCCTTCTAAACAATTTGAGTAATAATGGTTGTAAGTTTTCTTTAAATGTTTTATAGAATTCTGCCATGAAACCATCTGGGCCTGGGCTTTTATTAGTTGGGAGGTTTCTTATTACATCTTCAATTTCTTCATATATTATGGGTCTGTTTAAGCTGTCAATCTCTTCTTGGTTGAGCTTTGGTGATTCCCAGGATTTCAGATATTCATCCATTTCTTCTAGGTTTTCAAACTTGGTAGAGTATAGGTTTTTGAAGTATTCCTGTATGATTTTCTGGATCTTTTCCTTGTCTGTTGTGATATTTCCCTTTTCATCATGGATTGTATTGATTTGGAGTTGTTCCTTCTTTCTTTTGGTTAACTGGGCTAGAGGTCTGTCTATCTTGTTTATTCTTTCAAAGAACCAACTTTTGGATTCATTGATTTTTTTTTTTTTTTTTGCTTTCTTTGTTTCTATTTCATTGATTTCTGCTCTGATTTTTGTTATTTCTTCCTGTCTGTTGCGTTTAGGGTTCATCTGTTGTTGCCTCTCAAGTGCTTTTAGCTGTAGTGTTAGATCATTCACTTGTGCTCTTTCTGTTTTTCTAATGTAGGCACCCAGGGCTATAAACTTCCCTCTTAGGACTGCTTTTAAGGTATCCCATAGGTTTTGTTGTGTTGTATTGTCATTGTCATTCAGTTCCAGGAATGTTTTTATTTCTTTCTTTATCTCTTCCTTGACCCATTCATTATTCAAGAGTGTGTTGTTTAGTCTCCATGTGTTCTTGTAGGCAGGAGGGCTTGTCCTGGTGTTGATGTTGAGCTTCATTGCACTGTGGTCTGACAGGATGCATGAAATTATTTCAATCTTTTTGTATTTGTAGAGGTTTCTTCTGTGTCCCAGGATGTGGTCGATTTTGGAGAATGTTCCGTGGGGTGCTGAGTAGAAAGTGTATTCTCTGGTATTAGGATGGAATGTTCGGTAGAGGTCTATGAGGTCCATTTGGTGTATCATATCGTTCAGTTCAGATGTCTCTCTGTTTATTTTTTGTCCTGTTGACCTATCCAAAGGACTCAGTGGGGTATTGAAATCTCCCACTATGAGTGTGCTGGGGTTAGTCTGTGACTTGTGGTCCTGGAGAATTGTCTTTATAAAGTTTGGTGCACCAGAATTTGGGGCATATATATTCATAATTGTGAAATCTTCTTGGTGGATTGTTCCTTTGATGAAAATGTAATGGCCTTCTTTGTCTCTTCTGATTTCTTTTACTTTGAAGTCTATTTTATCCGATATTAAAATAGCAACACCTGCTTTCTTTTTGGTACCATTTGCTTGGAATATTTTTTTCCATCCCTTCACTTTAAGGTGGTGCCTGTCCTTGAAGGTAAGATGTGTTTCTTGCAGACAGCATATCGATGGATTCTGTTTCCTAATCCAGTCTCCCAGTCTATGTCTTTTGATTGGGGAATTTAGTCCATTAATATTTAAGGTTATGACTGATAGGTTTGTGTTGCTTCCTTTTGCCTTATTATCCATCTGCGGTTTTGATTTAGGTTTCTACTTCTGCAGTTATGCTTTTATTGATTTCTCCTTCTAGTTGCCTGGGGTTGGTTGCTCCTTTCTTCTGTTCTTTGGATTGCTTCAAGTATTCTCTGAAGGGTTGGTTTTCCGGACATGTATTCTTTCAAGTTGTTTATGTCATGGAAGATTTTCCTCTCTCCTTCCACTATGATTGACATTTTTGCTGGGTATAGTAACCTGGGCTGGCATCCATTGTCCCTCAACACTGGGAATGCTTTGCTCCAGGTTCTTCTTGCCTTCATCGTTTGCTGTGAGAAGTCCGTTGTTATTCTGATAGGTTTCCCCTTATAGGTCACTTGTTGTTTTTCTCTTGTCGCTTTAAGAATTTTCTCTTTGTTTTGGGTGTCCAGCATTTTAACTATGATGTGGCGTGGAGAATTTCTTTTCTGATCTTGTCTGTTTGGAGTTCTATGTGCTTCTTGTATTGGTATTGGTTTGTCCTTTTTTAGTTTGGGGAAGTTTTCATCTATTATTCTGTTGAAGATCTGATCAATACCTTTCTCTTGGGATTCTTCTCCTTCCTCTATTCCTATGATGCGGAGGTTTGATCTTTTCATAGTGTCCCACAGCTCCTGGTTGTTCCATTTTTGTGTATTTTTAAATTTTTCATAATCTTTCCTTGAGGTTTTTAGTTGTTCTGTGTTGTCCTCCAGGTCTGATATTCTTTGTTCTGCTTCCTCCATTCTGCTTCTGAGGCTTTTTTCATTCCTTTCCTCTTGAATGGATGAGTGTTTGATTTCCTTTTTCATTTCCTCTTCTGATTTCTTTAGTGTTTCTATTTCTTTTTGGAGCTTCTCGATCTCTTTTTGTAGCTCTTTTGTTTGCTGGTTGGTTTCTTTTTCTTTTTCAGCATGGGATCTTTTCAGTGTTTCTACTTCCTTCCGGAGCTTGTCATTCTCTCTCTCTCGGTCCTCATTCTCTTTTCTTAGTTCTTTAATTTGTTCTTTATGATTTTGTAGTTCTTTAAGTATGTTCCCAATTGTGTTTCTGATGTCTGTGTCCTGGGGCATCCCCGGGGGGATCCCACTGCAGGAGTCATCCATAGGGTTGGTAAAGCTTGGCGTGGGATTATCCTGCACCTTTCCAGTGTAGTCTCTTCTTCGTGATCCTGGCATATGGGCTTCTCCTTGCCTGTATTCCAATGTGAGTCCTGAATGCCTCTTCACTGTGTTGAAGGCGTGCTTTGCTTGCCTCCTTCAGATCCTTCTTCGTAATCTCAGTTGGCGGGGGGGGGGGGCTCTCTTCAGCCCGCGCCCCGGCACCTGCCGCTGGGCTCAGGAGATCTCAAATCTCAAGAGTCACACAAGCGTGCCTTTAATACCGGCTGGGAGGATAACTCCGCCCCCACAGCCACTAGATCTAATCAAGCCAAAGACCACACCTTTAATCCCAGCTGGGAGGATAACTCCAACCTCACAGCCACAAAGGCCAATCAAACCAAAGACAGCAGGACCAAAGGATCAACAATCAGCTCGCCAAGACACCCAGTTCCTACCTGTCTCCCCCTCTTCCTGCCGCTGGGCTCAGGAGATCTCCGGCTGATGCTCTTTAAGAATGTCAACACCACCCTTTCAAGTTTGCTTGGTCTTGGCTGTCACATCACTGAGTACAAGGCACTTGACCTTTTGCTCCAGTTCCATGTCTCCCTTTCCAGGCTTCTGCAGTTCTGTTGGACATGTTCCCAATGGGCAGGTGGAAGAATGCGTTTTTCTTGTCATTTGGTTGAAATCTTGGCACACCGGAGTTGACACTGTGGTGACCTTGCTTTCAGAGAGTCTTTAAAAAAATATTTCTTATTTTTGTTATGTGTATGATTTTATTGCCTGCATGTGTGTGTTGCTAAAATTCCTGCTGGGAGGTATGCATGCAAGCAGTGTCCCTCCTCCCCCTCCTGTGGTCCCAAAGGCCAAGGAAGGAAGACTACTTGAAACCACAGTTTGGAAAATTCTAGTGAGTTTAAATGGGCTTGCTCACAGAACAAATGGATAAGGGGGTTACTTATAGGATTGTTGGTGCTCCCCTCATGTCCATACAGGAAACCTTCCATCTCAGCATGGACTCTAGGACATCTATTCACGATAGCAATGACAGAGGGAGAGCGCAGCCTCTGTGCATTATCTGCTTATATACCTTAGCCCTTCCTCTTTACACAGCCAAGGCCAACTCTGTGGTCAGGAGCGGTTGGGGTGGCCCTAGCTCCTCCTTTTCCCTCTTAAGGCCAACAGTCAAAGTTCTATTCCTGAGAAGGCATTTGATGTCCAAGGTCAGTCTTCCTTTTAGAGGACCATCCATGCTACACAGTATATAAGTGCATCCATGTTGTACAGTGCCAATGGAAGTCAGAAGAGGGTGTTAAATCTCCTGGAACTGGAGTTTCAGATGGTCGTTAGCCTCTATGTGGGTGCTGAGACCAAACCTGCTTCCTCTGCAAGACCAGTCAATGGTTTTAACCACTGAGCCATCTCTACAGCCCCCTAGATAGTCAGTCTTGGTTTATGGAAGGGAGTATATATGTATGTTTCTGTCTTTATGCTTAGGGCTTGTGGACATAGGGGAAACTTCGCAGTGTCCGGAAACTTTAACTGCTGATGAGATTGTGGAACTGGAAACTCAAGCTGTACTCACCAACCTGCAAAGGAAGTACCTGACTCCAATTTCAAACCCCAGGTGGTTGCTGGAGCCCATACCTAAGAAAGGGGGGAAGGATATATTCCAGGTAGACATCCCAGAGCACCTCATTCCTTCGGGGATGGAGGCATTACCAGTGTTGGAGCCTGGAGGGTTATCGTGATAAGAAAGCAATAAATGATGTGACATCAGTCCACCATAACTGTGTGGACCTCTATATAGGAGGCGCTGAGCTGCCACCACTCTCAGAGCAGGGTCTCCTGTGTGCTATTCCCAGATCCAGATGTCTGTGTGTTCTGGAAGGGGTCGGCAGTCAGAACATTCCAACTGCTGCACCTCAGTGGTCTCTCTGACAGAGCTTCAAGTACCTTTGCCTTATGGAAAGGGAAATGTGTGAGGAAATGGTTTTGTTGTCACTCACTTTGGTCCTGCTGTTGTCTGCATTGCACAAGTAAATGTACTAATGATCTGTGTTTAGAACCCTGGCTCCTTCGTGTTTTTTCCTGTTTTATTCCAGTCAAAACCCTAGATGTGTGGACAGTTTCCAGGGCACATTGTGACAAGTCTAGCACAAAAGCTGACTGTATATATACAGTGACTAGTCTAATGGCTTGGTAAATCTGTGAAGATAGTTAAGTCCATGAAGAAACGAAAACAATGTCGTATCCTTCCACAGTTTGGAAACGGTGCCTGCAGGGAAGGAAAAGTAGTGTCCACTGGATTTTTGCAAATATCCTAAATATTTCCCTGATCAGCATGACGCGCTTTCAAGGGTTCCTAGTGTATTTTTTTTTATTGATGCTTTGTGCATTTCGTACATCATTTTCCAATTCAGATCAGGCTTTTTCCTCTTCCCTCTCCCCCACCCCCACCCCATTCCCACATCATGTATTCTGCGCGTAACTGTCTTGCATCTTCTCTTGTTTTTTTTTCCTTTTTTAGCTATAAGTGATAATCCATCGAGTACACAGCATCCTTCATGCAAAACCCAATCTACAGAGTCTGTTGTGTCCAAACCCCCACAGCCCCACCATCCAGTGGGGGGTGACATGTTGTTTGTTCAATCAAGTGATGAAGAGAGTGGCGAGGAAGCAAAAGTACAGCTTTGCATTGAGTAGGATGTACCAAAAGTGGCAAATGAAAGGTTGACCGTCCTGAACATTGAAAGGAAGAGAAACACAGATTTGCCATAAACATAGAAACCCTTCCGTGGATCCTACATGTAACAACTATTTATAATGAGTCCTAATGAACTTTACCTTCTAGGTGCCACAAGGTTTTGTTGTGAGAGACTTTCTTATCCTTCCCCCCCATAGAACAAGGAGAAATATGATGATATGAGGTCTGTTCTCCTAACTGTAAATTGGAAAACAACTTTTCAGAGTGGTAATCTCTTTATAAAACTGGTATATAAAAAACGCCTTCTTTAATTTTTTGACTTAATAGACATAAGAACTGATGAAAAGGATTACTACTATGTTCAGAAACCAAATATAATACTAAAGACCTTAGGCTATGCACTTAGGCAAAGTATATTAATGCAGGAGCTCTGACATCAGCAATGGAATGTTCTACCAGAGGGGATGTTGTCCAGGTTGACAAGCCCCAACAAAGGTAGGGCGCCTTGCCCCTAAGTTGGGAGAACCTGCAGGAGGAGAGGCGATAAGACCCGTGCCGACCAAAGACCTGACGTTAACACGGAGGGATGTATTGAGCCCTAGTGCTATTTATTTTATGGCACCTGTTCTCGGTGTTCCTGCATTTGCTAGTGGCTTCTTCCTTATATTTGATATTCTGTCCCACCCCCATATGGTGAGAGGACTGGGTTGTGTCTTGGTGGCTGAGATAAAATCCCTTGCTTTAGAGTGGATTGAAATCCTTGCAGGCTCGAGTCGCTGGAGCCAGCTCATAAGCTCCTCCATGTGGCTGGGTGGGGACCAAGAGGGATCTTTAGACCTGTTGGAGTGAGTACCAGTCAGAGCTGGTTAATCTTTTGAAGCAGTCCTGAGCAATGACCCAGTTGAAGCAGGCACTCAAATCATGGGCAGTAAACAATTAGGAGCGATGCTCCTGCTACACACTGATCTTGCAAGGACTGTTGAATTGCGCACCTAATGGCGAAGGAACCGTTGAGCACAGGTAGGTCTTGCCATTCTGCATCGGCTCGCAGATGCAGCCATTTACACCTGGGTGAACGTATAAAAAATTATGGATTTAAGCTACTCTTGTTAATGTGGTTTGACAGGTGGAATTTTTACTTGGTAGGAAAGTTTCGGTTAATCTTCTTAAAGTAATGTGCCACTTTAGGAAGGTTGCATGTCGAACCGCAATGATAGAAAGCTTTCAGGCACCAAGAAACAGTGCAGGTGGGGCTCAGTAATAGATAGGGGGGTGAGTGGCTACTGAGAACACAACATATTGAAAGACAGTAAAACCAATAAAAAAGGTAGAGAAAACAGCTTATAAATAGTAGGAGATATGAATTCGATCTGACTTGCAAGCAAAGATGCAGCTATACAGGCCGGAGACAACCAAGAAGGAAGAATATAAAAAAGATGTATATAATGTTAAGAGTAGGTTACCGTTGAGCATGATTTATGAAAAAGAATCTTGTTTTAAGAAAGTCTTACAGGACTTGAGATCAGAAACTTAATTTAGGCGTTAGACAAAGTGGAGGAGCGAACATAGTATGGGTAGGTCCTCACTCGTCTTTCCATCCCACCCAGCACCGCCTCCTCCATTCGTCCCCCTTAGCTTCAGAAAACCCCGCTATCCTACATCCTCTCTCCTCTCTCCTCCTCTCTCCCTCCTCCCACCCTCTCCTCTCCTTCTTTCTCCCTCCTTTCCTGCATCCTCTTTCCTCCCCCCATTTCCGCTTCCCTTTCCTCTTTCCTCCATGCTAATGCTTCTCTCCTCGTCCTCCCCTTCCTCGTCTTCCTCCTCCTCCTCCTCTCCTCCTCTATCCTCTTCCTCTTCCCTACTCGTAATCTATCTCATTCAGGCAATCACAGATTATGCGTATTTGTGTTTTAAATAAGACAAAATAAAATCTTATATATAGATATATTATATATTAGTAAATATGATATATTATACAAATATAACCTCAACATTAATATATGTATGAAGTACCCTGATGAGGGATAGGGCACATCCCCATATCCTTGCATTTCACCAGTCACTGGGGTAGAAACAGCAAAAAGATAGTTGCCCTCCCCACATGTGGCATGTGTCTCCTGAGGGAGACAGTTGTTCAGGGTGCTAAGGCTGGTTTTTCTAACTTCACTTACACTAAAAGGCAGATTGGAATGTTTGCCTAGTGGTCCCTGAATGATGGTGCATCACCTGCTGGATCTCTCTGTCTTCTTTTGGGTTTGGTCTTATTGTCATTTTGGGGAATGTTTGTAGAGTGTATCGTGAGTGTTTCATTTCACTAACAGTGGATGCCCTGTCTTGTGAGGTGGAGATTGTGACTTCCTCATTCAGAGCAGATTTTTCATTTTGGGTTTTGTGAAATATTCCTGAGATAGCTTTAGATTGCTCTGGAATTCTACGGTTGTGGTAGATCTAACACCAAAATGGAATGATAGGTTTTGCCTATTTTTCAAATACAGCATATACTGACCCCACCACATCATGCTTATCTGTGGTGGGGGAGAAGTTCATTGTATCAGCAAGAACTTGTTATTTTGTTGGAGTAGGACAAGCATGGCCCAGCAGCTTAAGAACTTTAAGTATATTTCATGAGAAACTGAGTTCAATTCCCCCAACCCTTATGCTTCTCAACACATGTTTTATATTTTAACACATTCAAGGGATTTCCAATGAACTTCTTAATGGCCGATCCTCAGGTCCGGCACACATTGGTGTCTCTTATACACATGTACTCATAAACTCGATAACATGATAAATAGTAAAGTAATAAAGCTTACAAAAACTGAATTGTCTTACCACAACATGACTGTACACAGATAAGGATGATAGTTATGTTAGCAATACATGTATGTGAATTAACTGACATCTCAAGAGTCTTCACCCTTTGCCTGACAGAATATCTAAGGGGACAGCATGGTAGTTTAAAATCAAGGTGTTACTGATCGTGTCCATACTTTTAACTTTGAAGAATAATGCCAACTGCTACATGAGGCTTTATGTTTATTTTTTACTTCATTTATCTAATTTATTGTTAATTTAAAAATAAGGAATATCATTATTCACACTATATCCCTTAAAATTTTCTATTAGATTCATCTCTTGCTTTCACGGCGCTATACTTTCAACAATAAGAAATTGCAAGAATTGAGTGTTTGTGGTTTAGTTTACTTTGCTTAATCCTGCTTCTGAATTAAGTGAAAATATGTATTTTCTATGTTGGGAGGAAGAAAGTTAAGGAGAAAGAAGACAACATGAGCAGAAAAAAGAAAAGTGCGTTTCAGGGTTTGTTTACATAGTAGATGAGCCTGTCTTCCTCCCTCTTTTTAGCCATATTTTTTTACAGTTAGAAAGAAACCAACGTATCCACGAGAAGAAAAATAAATAGTAGATTTTAGTTGTCCCTGGTAGTGAAACATATTACTAGCCCATAGGTCCATATGGATGAATAGAACAGAAAAGTTCATTTGAGGCAAAGAAAATATTGAGAATTTTAAAATCACTACCAGAAGCATTCCTGTCCCAAGTTTTGGAACCAGGATGGAACCTGCGAGCTGAGTTGAGACAGAGTCTTAGTACGCGGGTAAGAGACGAAGGTCTGTGCCATTATAAACATTCTTATGTTGAACACTTCCAGGTCTTGAAAAATGTAAAATTCACTAAGGCCAGATTATTAAGTCACTAATCTTCTAGTCGAGTTTTTTTATCAGGAATTAGTCCAACGGGGAATCTTGAGGGGACTGGAGAATGCGCTCAATAGGTTAAGAGAATTTTGGAGTTTCGTCTTCTAGAAGACTCGTTTGGATCTCCCAGCATGCACATCAGAGTGCCTTGCCAACGCCAACTGTAAGTCCAGACTCCAGGGCGATCCTCTTCTGGACCCCACAGGGCACCGTGCTCGACAGCATGGCACACAGCACGTCACAGGGCACACGACGTGCGATGCACGACACACCACCACACCCAACACACACAATACACAACACAAATAAAGTTGATTAAATCTTCCACAACTTGCCCCTCAAATCCAGAAACTCGCTTGCAAATACCATTCACGTTGGTGAATGGTAGTTTCAGTCAAGAAATGTGACAACAAATACTGGTAAGAATGCAGAAAAAGAGGAACCTTACTACATTTATCTTATGTTCAATTAATAAAATGACTTTTAGCTGCCTCCTGAAGGTGCATTGTTCTTTTTCTTCACTTGCTTTAAGCCAAATGTATTTTATTTTTTTAACAAATCTAGACCCGGTGTCCTGCCCATATCCCCCCCCGCAAGAGCCATGCATTCTGGCCAAACATGCTTTTCATACTCTTCTCAGTCGTATCCAATATTCTCCATAGGGAAGTTGACTGTTTGACGCAGAAGTTCTGTTGTCAGTCAGCTTCTTTGATGCAGGCGCTTTCTGTTGCTTGTTGTTGGCGTTGTTGTTGTTTCCAATATGCATGTAGATCCAACTGTCTGGTTGGACAGAAAAGGCTCAGTGGCCACTACACGAAGAAATACTTACGAACTAGGTATTAGGCACTAGGCACTCCCGGATGAGGGATACCATTCGTCGTTTTGTTTTTCTGGGACTTGTGTTACTACACTTCGCTATGAATGTCCTCTAGCTCCCAGCCATTTTCCTGCTAATCTTGCTGATGTCGGGTCTTTCTTTACTGCTGCATATGAATCCATTGTTAGTATACCACTTACTCTTCGATTCCACTCGTCAGTTGAGGGGAATTAGGTTGGTCCAGCTCCTTGCTATTTGAGGAGAGCTGAAGTATCAACATGGCAATTGCATGTATCTCGTTGTGGGTGGCGTGAGTCTTGAGGGTTATACTGCCAGGAGAGTGGTATGGCTGGAAGTTAAAGGTTGGCAAGTTCATTCAAGTCTTCCAAGGGTTCCTCCACACTGCTTTCCATAGTGGCTGTTCGAGTTTACATTCACACCAACAAGTGGGATAGCTGTTCCCTTTCTCCCCACCCTCTCCAGGTACTTTAAGGGTTACATTTTGTTTTCTTGATCCTTAGCAACGTCTTATTTTTTTTGTTTGAGTGCTGCTGTGCATTTTATCATTTGCCACTTCCAGTTAGCAGGGGCATATTTCGCCTTTCCCTATCCCCTGCTCGCCCCCCCACCCCCCACCCGAGATCAGATTCTGCCGATAACTTCCTGCATAGCTTTCTCTCAGTTTGTTCCCATTTTGTAGCTCATCAGTGCATAAATCCAACATGAGGATGAGCAGCAATCCGTCATGTAAAAACCATTGCAGGCTGTTGTGCAAACCCCCACAGCCCCACTTCCAAGCATGAGGGGGTCAGGTTGGGTCAAATGCGTGGTCTCGATACATTGTGTGTGTTCACCATTAACCCAATAGAAGCCCTTACATTCTACCCACGCCCCCTCTTCCGCAAACTATTTCCTGGGCTTAGAAAAGGGGCACAGGCGGATAAGAAGCAAAACAGTCTACTTTCTCTGGAGCTGTTGTCTTGGTCTCTAGTCAATTCTGGCTGTTTTCTTTCATGGGCTGACAGCTTAGTTGAGGAGCTTTGTAAAACTCTGTTGTTATCAAAGCTTCTTTAATGAATGGTGAATGGCGTACATGTCAGTAAATGTAAGGATCCATATTTAGCACATACTAATACCTTACATTTGTAAAGAGATGTGAGTTCTTGGAGTTTTCTGTAAGATCTATTAACACTTCAGCCATGTGTATTTACGTATGTGCCACACATGATTTCCATCCCACTGAGTATCCTTTAAGACCAATTAACTTTTGATTACGTCAAGAAGAAAGTGCCACTACTGCCCAGTGTAGCTTGCCGTGGTGGTCATTGCTGTGGTTATGAGTCTTTAAAGCTTGGGTTGGACCAACAATTGACATTCTTTAGCAGCTTGCATAGCCTTCCCCTAAACAGTGAGAGAAAGCCTTCAGGGAGGTGACTTTTTTCTTATTATTTTATGTGTATAATTGTACTGTCTGCATGTAAGTAGGTGCACCCATGTCGTTCAATGCTGTGGTGGTCAGACAAGGGTGTCGGATTCCCCTGGAACTGGAGTTAAAGATGGTTCTTAGCTGCCATGTGGGTGCTGGGAATCGAACCCAGTCTTCTGCAAGAGCAGCCAGTTCTCTTAACTGCTGAGCCATCTCTCCAGCCCCGGAGGTGGCTTTTGTAAAAGATGCTGTTCCAACATATGCTGGGGGTGGGGTTATGAATATGTTTAGTAGATTTAGAGTGTATTTTTTCCTGAACATTAATCCCATATTTTATGTATTTAATATTTTAATCATATTTTATTTAGTTTAAATGTAGCTTGTCCTTGGTGATTACCTTGAGAATGTCAGGAGACACATGAATTTCCCAAAGTTGCCAAAGAGATACTTGTTTTAGATACATAAGTAGGAAAAGTGTTTTAATTTATTTTGCAACCTCCCCCACCTCATTACATAGAATGCAGTTGGTAAACACAAAAATAGCTCCCGGAGGTTTCTGTATTGGAGCAGTATTGAAAGTAAAGCCTTAGGCAGTATGAACATATATATGAGCCAATTTAAAATGGCCAAAGGAACGTAGGGAGTTAGGTCCATTTGGCTAAGTTCATTGGGATGAAAACATGGGGCTATGTCTTCTCTGAAGACGATGGGGCCCAATGATTTGTAGTCAGGAAAAGATTGTATAATTTATGAAGTCTGTACCTATGATATCACTAGATAGTTATTATGATCATTTCCTTCTCCGGAAGCTAGTTACATTCACATTCAATCCAATTTGTTGAATGTTCTGTGTGCTGGGTGGTATGAGATTCAGGGGTAGGAGAGTACCATCCATATTCCACCACCATGTAATGTTTCTTTTGCCTGATTTATTTTCTCCATTTGAAAGTAAATTTTAACATATCAGAATATTTATGAATATATATATATATNCAAATCAGAGCAGAATCAATGATATAGAAACAAAGGGAAAAACCATACAAAAAATCAATCTCCCAACCACAGATTTAGTTCTTTGACGGAACTAAATAAGAATAGACAGACCGTAGCACCCAGAATTAACCCTAAAGAGAAAACACAGGGACCACCAACTCACAAAATACAATAGACATTCTGTCGAAATAGAAAACGCCGAAGGAAATATCAACAACAAGAAACAAATAGAGAATACAAGGAGACCCTCCAAATCACAATAGTCTCAAAAAAAAAAAAAAAAAAAAACCTATACTCTACTAAAATTTGAAAACCTAAAGATGAAAATGGAATGAAATCTAATTACTGCACAAATCTTAAGGCCGAATCCACCCACCAGACCTGAAACCAAAGAAAAAGAAGATCGATAACTTAAACCAGTCCCAATAATAAACAAATAGGAAGAAATTCGGTGACCCTGTAATAAGCATCCTCCAACCAACAATGCCCCAGCCCCAGATTGTTTCACAGCAGAATCTAATTCAAAATAATTCAACAAGAACCTACAACCCATTAACTCATCAAGCCCTGTTCTGAAGGATGCAAATGGAGGGAGTTATCCCAGATCCTTCCTAAATGAAACAGCTCAGGAGCATAACACACAAATCAATAAACACAAAAAAATCCAAGAAGACTAAGATGAACCAAAAAGGAGAACTATAGACCCCATTTCCCCTAGAACACAGATGCCAAAATTCCTAAACAGGATACTGGCAATCGCATACAGACACAGCATCAAAGAAAAGAATCAATAACATCAAAATGACCAAGGGATTCATACCAGAGCACTGCAGGGAATCCGGTTTCACCACATATTGAAAATCAATAAAAATAATCATCAAGAACATCAGGAAATGTGGATACTATGAAAAGACCAAACAACCACACCATCATTTCTCAATTTAGCACTGCAGAACACAAGCCTTTGGACAAATCACACATCCACATGTTTAAAAGTCCTGGAGGGAATTAGTCTAGAGGGATCATTCCTCAAAATGAATACAAAAGCCATATACAGGGAAACCCACAGCCAATATCTCACTAAATGGAAATGGACAGTGGCTTTCCCTTTAAGGGTAGGAACTCGCCAAAGCTGCCCCCTGTCACCAATCATCTTCAATAATTATAGGTTGTTGAAAACCCTTGCGTAGGGCAATAAGGAAGAAAAGGAAAATATTAAAAAAAAAAAAAAAAAAAAAAAAAAAAAAAAAAAACTATCCCTTTTTGCTGATTGATATGATTGTCTACTAAAGGGATGCTAAAAAACTCAACCAGAAAACCCCTAGAAACGATTAAAGAACTTATACCAGTAAGGCTGACAGATAGAAAATAAACTTAAGAAACAAAAATCAGTAGCCCTTTCTTCATACACCAACAAATAAGCAACTGACCGAAGGACTACTAAGGAGGCCTTCCCCTTAAATAGCCTCAAAAAGCAAACAAAAATACCATAGAACAAACCTAACCAAAACCACCAAGGATGCTCATACAACAAAAATTTTAAACCTCTGAGAATGGAAATTGAAAAGAAGACAATCAGGAAGATGGGATCAAACACTCCCATGCTCATGGAATTGGGAAAATAAATATAATAAATGTCCATTCTACCTAACCTCGTATACAGATTTAATGAAATCCAATCAAAATACCCAAGGGCTTCTTCACAGGTTTGGAAAAAAAAAAATCCTCAATTTTCATTGGAAAAACAAAAAGACCCGAATAGCCAGAGCAACCCTGAGCGAAAAGAGCAATACTGGGGGGTTCTCTATACCAGATTTTAAAACTATACTAACAGGGCTATGCTCATAAAAACAGCTTTGGTACTGGCACAAAATCAAACCAGTTGACCAATAAGGAATAAATTGAGGATCCAAAACCTGAGCACATACAACTTCAGCCACCTCATATTTCGATAAAGGGGCCAAGAAGACACAATGGAGGAATACGACAGAACACCTCTTCAACAAGTGCTTGCTTGCCAAAAACTGGATTGGATCACCACTTGCAGAAAGAATGAAATTAAACCCCATACCTCTCGCCTTGCACAAAATTCAATTCCAGATGGATTAAAACCTCAACATGAAACCAAAACTCAGAAGGTAAATAGAAGAAACAAACTGTCAGCAGACTTAACAAAGACATAGGCACCGGAAAAGACTTCCTAAATCAGACAGCAGCTGCACCAAAACCTACAGTCGAAAATTGACAAATAATGAGAACCTCATTAAACTCAAAAGCTTCTGATACATCAAAAAGAAACAATAAAGAAGTAAAAGAGAAAAAAGCCCACTTAGTGGGAAGAAACCTTTACTGCCGATACATCTGACAAAAAGCATTAATTCCAGAGTATACAAGCTACTCAAAAAAGAAAGAAAAGAAAACAATATGAATCACTCAAAAGATGGAGCAAAGAGCTGAATAGAGACTTCACAGAGGAGGGACTAGAGCCAATTCGTGTCTCTGTGAGTAGAAAATTTCACAATTTGTCTTTATCTACTCCTGTGGATCAACAGCCTCACTAAATTACTTAGCGGAAATGCAAACTAAGACACCCTCAACGCATACACTCTCACTCCAAGCATAAGAACTGCCTAGGATCAAGAAAACAAATGATCCAAGTGCTGGACGGAGGTTGTGGGAAAGTGGGAAACACTCATCTCATTGCTGTGGGAATGTAAACTTGTTGCACAGCCCACTACTGGAAAAAGCAGTGTGGGAACCCTTAGAAGACTCAAAATGACTGCCATTTGACCCACGTGTCATACACTCCTAGGTAATACCCACAAGAATCATCTTACTGCCAGAGATACGATGCACAAGCTATATTTTATTGCCACTCCGTTCACAATAGCAAAAAACCACTGGAATCAACCCAAATCACCCTCAACTGCATGAGTGGATAAAAAAATGTGCGTACATGTACACAATTGCGAATTCTATGCAGCGTATAAGAAAGATTGATATCACATGAACTTTCAGGTAAATGGATGGAGTCGAGAGCATTATGCTTAAGTGAAGTAACACACGTCCAGAAAAACAAAACGACAAATGTATCTCTTCATATGTGGCGATGCTGATAGCAACTAACCCAGTTATAATATTTTTGCGAAGAGAGATGCACTATTAAATAAGAACAACAACAGAACAGATGTGCGCATCAAGAAAACTGACTGAAGGTGTGAACTGGGAGGGGTGGGAGCGGCGGGAGAGGGAACATGGGTGTATATTTCATTAATGTATATTTAAATTTAAAAGTTACATGGTTATTTTACTCAAAAATTTATTAAGAACAATAACTGGTTATTAACATATATAAATGTTGTCTATAATTTTTGGTGTTATGCAGTATCATCTTGAAACATCCTCTTTCTTTGACCTGTAGGATAATTTAACTTAAATTTAAAGTTTGGCCTTCCCAAATAACAAATGCACTCACCCCTACCCCCCAAAAAATATTGGACAAATTTAATGAAATTTACACCTTGATTCCCTGTCTATAGGTATGTATACTACAACTGCTTTTTTTGAGACTCAGGGGTCAAAAAATAAAATTAAAAATTTAAAAAAGGGAGAGAGACTACATATACATATTAAACCTTTTTGTCCAAAAACTTCAATTTAATCTTAAGATCTAACTATGGGAAAAGAATTTGTATGTTTCCCACAGGTCAAAACGTCCCAACTCAAAGGCTGAGAAAGACAGGATACAGCCTTCCCGTCATGTAGTTGTACCAAGAAATACCAGCAGAGAAGTTCACCCATCTTAAAACTAAAAGGAACATAAGCCTCAGATGCTACAGGCATCAAACATCTCTGAGGCACCATAGGGGTAAAATCGTTTACCAGTGAGTTCCTAATGAACTTTACCTTCTAGATGCAGCACAGTCTCAATACGAGAGACCTCCTTTACCTCTTTTTCATAAAACAAAGGAAAAACCAGCGTGTAATGCCAGTCATCCTTTAACAGTTAATTAGAGCTGGACTGTATAGAATCTCTTATAAAACTGAAAAAAACTGCTTTCTTTAATTGAACTAATATACATAGAAACTGTTTAAAAGGATTATTGTCTATTCAGAAACAAATATAATACTAAAGTCTCTTTAAGAGGTACATATAATTAATAAAAGAGAGCACTGATATCAGCAATGGATTATTATTCTCCAAGGAGATGCTAGCCAGGGACCCAAGCTCCGCCCCCCCAAAAGGTTAAGGCTTATTGGCCGTAAACTGCTAAGAAATTAGATATCTGCAAGAAAAGAGGAGGTAAGGCCCACCCTGCTGCCAATGACCTGACATTAACATGGGAAAAATGTATCGGATTGCCCCCTACGTATAACAGTTGTCTTCTGGAATACCAGAGAGTGTTACCAAAAGGCCACGAACCATAGATACCAAATGTTGGTCTTCCTTTGAGTCAAGTTAAAACTCCTTTCACCAACATCAGCACACCCCCAATTGCTTGGAGGATTTACTGTGCAGCAGTGGCAAGCCATTATGTCTGTATATCCCAACCTTTTTGATTATTAGCTCTCTTCCTTGGAGGAATAACTCAAAATGGATGCCACAAGCTTACATACACTAATGGTTAGGAGATGTTACAAGCCACAGTAAGGCCTTGTCATCTCTCTCAGGAAAAAAAAAAGTAATCCAGGATTAACACACCATCCAAACATCTGTTCTATACCAAAGTAACCTACCAAGATTAACTAGCAATGTTATTAATACATATATATCCTTATAATCCGCTTATCTTCATTAACAGGATTGAAAGCCTGTCCCTGGTGGCCAATTCGGTCAGCTCATGAGAAAACAGAAAGAACTTGTATTAGAGTCCAAAACGACCATTCTCCAGACAAAGTAGACTGTTGTGCTTCGTGTCCACCCTGTGCCCCATCTCTTAAGGCCTAAGGAAACAATCTGTGGAAGAGAGGGGAGTGGTATATTGTAGGCTGCGATAGGGGTGAAATGGTAAAAACTATGACAATATAGTCTGGACACTGTATTTGATCAACTTGATTTGAACATTCAAGCTCCTCCAGGTGGATGGTGGGAACCTTTGTGCTTGTGGGTTTGGGCACAACGCTTGCAAATTGGTTTTTATATGAAGGATTCTTGTGCAAAAAAAGGAGCTAGATACTGACAATTGAACTAACTGGGAACATAAAATGTGCCCTAGTTGTTTTTTTCATAGTTAGTATTGGGTTTGGCTCTATATTTTTCTGAAATACACAACACACAGTGGTAACACTTGCTTTACTTGTAGGACAATTTAAAGGAATTAGGCTAAATTCTACCCAAACAAGTGGAAGTCTTAGTCCAGTCATATAGCATTAAAGAGCAAAGTTTTTATTGGGTAAAATTTATTTTAGCAGGTACTCAACTCTGTCCAAGTTTTATCCACCAAGTATAGGATATTTTAAGGCTTAGTGAATTGTTTAGATTAGTTAAATTTAGTGTAGGTTTTGTTGGAAATGGTAATACAACTGGGAACTAATTGAGGATATAAAATGTTAATTGTTTAATTTATAATCTGTATTGAATTCCCAACAATAACTTTGGGGTTAAGGTATACAAATGCCTATATATTTTTTCTGAAATAACACAGCATCACATTATAACACTTCTTTTACTTGTAGGACAATTTAAAGGAACTAAGGTTAAATTTCCTTCCCAAATAATTAGGATACAGTCAATGAGAAACAAGTTTGGCTAAATTTAATTGACAAGCTTATGCCTTGGCCACTGTTTATGGGTATGTGTAAACACAACTTAGGCATTCTATAGGTCAAAAACATAAAAACGAAAAAAAAAAAGAGGGAGGTGGGAGGTGGGAAGTGGGGTACTATCCTTTCTGGGATACAATGGAAAACTCTGTGTTCCAATCCTATAGATAAATTTTCAATTTTTCTGATCTTGAAAAAAACAATGGGAGGAGAATTTTATGTTCCCACAGGTAAAAATCACCATTCTAAATGCCTGAAAAACATACGACTTATGGCTGTGCAGGATGAACTGGGGAATGCCAGCAGAAAGGATGACCCATCTGAACATTAAAGGAATAGTGTAACCAGACTGCCTGAGCACAGGACACTGAGCATCTCTCTGAATAATATTGGGGTTGTACTGTTTAGGTTAATTGACCCTAACAGTAGTTTACCTTCCAGTGCTAAAGTTGAGAAACCTTCTCTACCTCTCTCCTCACTTTTTTTGTTTGGAAAAAGAAAAACATATGTGTAATGAAACCATTCCCTAACTCGTAAATCTAGAGCCAACTGGTTAAAGTGGTAATTTGCCTAATAAACAGCATAACGTATTAAAGCTGATAGTGGGTAGCATAGAAAACTTGGGAAAGTATATTCTCTCCGATATAGAGCCCAAATTCAATAGTAAAGATGATTATAATTTGTGTAATTAAGCAAAAATATTAATACAGGAAGCTCTGATATCAGCAATGAATTATTCTGCCTAGGAGAGTTGGCTAGGGGATCACAACACCGCGCACCGCAAAATATAAAGGCCTGTGTTGCCTATAAGTGGGGATTATATGCAAGGAGAAAGGCCAGGAAGCCCTGTTGGCAAAGACCTGGTGTGAGCATAAAAATGTTATAAGACGTCACTTGCTAGCGATACAACTGGCTCTGAAAAGGCTAAGAGCAGTTACCAAGGGCCACTAAAAGCAATACAGCAAAATATACTGGTCTCCCTGAGACAAGCCAGTCTCCTCCGTCAATATCAGCTACACCTCAACAGCCTGGAGATACTGTGCAACAGTGGCAGCCAAGTGTCTATATATATCCCAAATCTATTTGGCTATTAGCTCTCTCCTTGGAGGAATAACTCACAGCTGATGCCACAAGCTTGTGTCCTCGGGTGGTTGGGCGATGTTGTGAGCCACAGTAAGAACTTGTCACCCTTTATAGAGAAACCACAGTTTGCAGATTCCATGCCATCCAAGCATCTGTGTCTATGCTCACAGCTTAGCTTGACATAATAAGTGGTACTGCTTAAATGCCTGTACATCCAATAGCTTGTGCTTTGTTAATATGACTAAAAAGGGTATCACCGGGAAACCTGTCAATCCATGAAAGGAAACAACCTGAGCAGACTGGAGTCCAAAATGACAACTCCAAAGAAATTAGACTGTTTTCTTCTCACCCACTTGTGCCCCTTTCCCAAAGCCCAGGGACCAAACTGTGGAAGAGGAGGCGTGGTAGATTGTAAGGGCTGTGGAGAGATAGGGGTGAATCATGAGACTACAGGAATATAGTCTGGATTCCTGATTGATCAACATGGCTGTGCATACAAGCTTCTCCAACTGGTCAATGGGAACCTTGGGTTTTTCAAAATTTGGACACAGATACTTGAAAAATGCACCAATTACCTGATTGTATGACATAATGAGTGACGTCAATGCTATCTGCAAACAACTGTGTCATTGTATTGTAGAATCCCTTAAAAAATAAATAAATTAAAAAAATACAAAAATCAATAAATATCATAAAACACATAAATGGTCCTCAAGAAACCTTGAGAAAACAAAAACCTTGGTTAATCTGGGCTAACTGTGTGGCCTTAAGCCTCCAAAAGGAAAGGATAACCAGAAATAAATAATCAATAAGGTCTGAGAAATTGTACTTCAGATATAAAATTTGAGAATCCTTCAAACCTTCAATGCCAGATGGGGACTATTAAGATATCCAGCTTCTAGACTGCGTGGCTCCTGGGATTTCAGCCTCTTCAGTGTGTAGACTGCCATTGTTGGACTACCCAGGCTATGTCATGGAGGCCAGTGCAGGAAGATCAAGATAGGACACTCGCTTGCTGGACCTCATTTGGGTGACCATATGGGGGGGAGGGACCCCAGTGTGGAGCATGGGGGCAGGATTGATGGTTGTTTTGGTTTGCCAAGGAGGAACATTCAAGCACTTCCTTGGGGAAAACATGACATCTTTTGGTAAAAAAGAAAGATTATATTTAACAGTTAAAAATATTTTGTATAATATTTTCTCTTTTTATTGATGCAAGCCACAACCATTCATAATTTATCCTTATGTAATCCTATGGTGTGTTCTATCATATAGGAATATTAATATTCATATTCTAAAAAAAAGAGAGAATGTAAAGTTACACTTCTTTTTACCTGCATGCAACTTTACTGTTAAAATGTGAATCCCTAAATGTACTGTGGAATTTACCTATAGTTTATTTTCAGATTTTGTAATTTTGATTTATGTGTGGAGTGTATATATGCATATTTTGGAATAATATGAAATCAAAGGGGAGCAAAAAAGGAGAGAGAAAAACCTATTTAAAGAACTGACCAAAACAGTAAACCTGTGCACTGAAAAGGTTATAAAAGACTGAGGAAAAGATGGAAGACAGGACTTGTGTATGACAGAATCCATGAGCTCTGATGGGGGGTGGGGAGGCCTGAGGGGTGGGCATGGATGGGGGAATGAGTCTAAATTTGATTAAGAAATGTTGTATGAAATGAGCTCAATAAAAATTAAAAAGTTAAAATAATAAAAAAGAATTAAAACATTTCCTAGAATAAAAAAAAAAGACAACCCCAAAGAAATTACACTGTTTTCTTCTCACCCACTTGTGCCCCTTTCCCAAAGCCCAGGGAACAAACTGCGGAAGGGGAGGCGTGGTAGATTGTAAGGGCTGCAGAGAGATAGGGGTGAATCATGAGACTACAGGAATATAGTCTGGACTCCTAACTGATCAACATGCCTGTGCATACAAGCTTCTCCAACTGGACTATGGGAACCTTGGGTTGTTCAAAAATTTGGGCATGATACTGGCAAAATATGCACCAATTACCTAATTAGTATGACATACTGAGTAACATCAATGTTATCTCAAACAACTGTGTCATTATATTGTAGAATCCCTTAAAAAAAGTCTCCTGACACTAGGGGGTGCCAAGCCTGCAGTGTCAGCTGTGTGTCGTATCCCCCCTCCTCCCAGTGAGTAGGCCAGAGATCCAACTGGAATTTTTTGGGGGGTACATATACCAGTCTGCCACTATTGCACTACATCTCCTTTGGCATGTAAAAGTGCAGCACTTGAGGTCTGTAGTAAAACTTCAGAGACCATTTCTTTCCAGAAGTTTGTATAGTGCTTTCTGGCACTATGAAGGTCAGCTGGTGATTTGCAGTGCAGGTTCTCAGCATAATTTTTTTTTCCTGCACTCATATCATGCTGTATCCTCAGCAATAGGGTCTTAATGTCCATTTCTTACGTGCACCCAAAGTTCCACGCAAATGGCCTTTGTTTTGGGGGCTTTTTTTTTTTAATTTTATTTATTTTTGTATGTGTATGAATGCACTGTCTGCATGTAGGTCTGTGCACCCATGTCGTGCAATGCCGCGGAGGTCAGAAGAGGGTGTCGGATTCCCCTGGAGCTGGAGTTCTCCTGGAATTGGAGTTTCAGACGGTTCTCGGCCGCCATGTGGGTGCTGGGGATCGAACCCGGGTCCTCTGCAAGAGCAGTCGGCGCTCTCAACCGCTAGGCCATCTCTCCAGCCCTGCTTTGGGGGCTTTTAAAGCCTCTCTGGCCCACAGTTCCTAAGAAGTCTCTGTTCAGAGCTTTAGCCCATCTTTTAATTGGGTCATTTATTTTCTTAGACTTTTTTTGAGTAGTTTATATGTACTGGATGTTAAATCTCTCGTAGATGTATCATGGGTGAAGATTTCCTCCCAGTCTGTGGGTTTTCTCTTCATTTCTTTGATTGTTTCTTTCTAGTTTAATGAGGTCCCACTTGTTGATTGTTAACCTTATTTCCTGGGCAACTACTGTCTGATTTAGATCAGACCTATATCTTGTAGTTAGTGTCAATGTTTTCTTTTAACATGTTCAGAGTTTCAGTTTTCACCTTGAGGTCTTTGATCCATTTAGAGTTGACTTTTGTGCAAGGTGAAAGATAGGAGTTTAGTTTCATTCTTCTATAAGTGGTAATTCAGTTTTGCCAACACCATTTGCTGAATATGCTATCTTTCCTCCATTGAGTGTTTTTGGCTCCTTTGTCAAATATAAGGTGGCTGAAATTGTATGTACTCAAATTTGGGTCTTTGATTTTATTCCATTGACCTATGGGTCTATTTTTATGCCAGTACCATGCTGTTTTTATGACTTTAGCTCTGTAGTAGAGATAAAAATCTGGTATGGTAATTCATCTGCCTTATTCTTTTTGCTAAGTGTTGTTTTGGCTATCTGGGGTCTTTTGTTTTTCCATATGAATTTTAAGATTTTTCTTTCTAATTCCATGAAAAAAGTCATAGGGATTTTGCTTGGGATTGCATTGGATCTATAGATTAATTTGGGAAGGATGGTCATTTTACTCTATTAATTTTTCCAATCCATGAACATGGGAGATCCTTCCATCTTCTGATGTCTTCCTCAATCTCTTTCTTCAAAGATTTAAAGTTTTCATTGTAGAGATCATTAATGTCTTTGGTCAGGTTTATTCTAAGATTTTTTTTGAGGCTATTATAAATGGAAGGATTTCCATATACTCCTCCAATTGCTTGTTGGCATTTAGGAAAGCTAATGAGTTTTGTAGATTAGTTTTGTAACCTGCCACTTTACTGAAATTGTTAAGCATTTCTAGGAGTTTTCTAGTAGAATTTTTGGCATCCTTTAGGTATAATATCATGTCATCTGCAAAAAGGGGTAGTTTGACCTCCTTTTTTCCAGTACCCCTTTAATTTCCTCCTCTTATTGCTTTAGCAAGAGTTTCAAGCACTATATTGAAAAGGAGTGGAGAGTAAAGTCTGGTTCCTGACTTTAAGTGGAATGCTTTAATTTTTCTTAACTTAGGTTAATGTTGGCATGGGTTTGTTGTATATAGCTTTAATTATGTTGAGGTATGTTCCCTCTGGTCCCGTTCCCTCTAGGATTTTAAGTATAAAGCCATGTTGAATTTTATCAAAAGCTTTTTATGCATTGATTGAGATGACCATGTGGGTTTTATCTTTGAGTCCATTTATATAATTTATGACATTTATTGATTTACATATGTTGAACCATCCTTGTGTCTCTGGAATAAAACCAACTTGATCATGGTGAATAATCTTTTTGATGTGTACCTGTAAATGATTTGCAAGATTTTGAAAGTATGCCCACATAATGTTCTGAGTCCTTTTTTTATCTGTTACAATGTTTCCCCTTTCACCTCTAATTTTGTTGATTTGGAGTTGTTTTTTCTTAGTTTTGGTTATTTGGGCAGGGATCTGTTTATCTTGTTTATCCTTTCATCTCTTGGATTAATTGATTCTTTGTATTGTTTTCTTTTGTTTCTATTTCATTAATCTCTTCTCTGATTATTGGTATTTCTTCTTGTCCATTGGGTTTTGGATTCATTTATTGTCTTTCTAGTGTTTTAAGTTGCAACATTAAGTCATTTATTTGTGCTTTTTTTTTTGAGGCACTTAAAGCTATACATTTCCTACTTAGGACTGCTTTTAAAGTGTCCCAGAGGTTTTGTTGTGTTGCATTGTCATTTTTGTTTAATTGCAGGAATATTTTTACTTCTTTCTTAATTTCTTCCTTGACCAATTCATTGTTCAGTAGTGTGTTGTATAATCTCCATGAGTTCCTGTATTTACTAGGGCTTCTTTTGTTGTTGATATTAAGCTTTATTGCATTATGGCTTGATAAAATACATGAAATTATTTCAATTTTTTTTGTATTCAAGTTTGTTCTACGTCCCAGTATGTGGTCAATTTTGAGAAGGTTCCATGGGGTGTGAATAGAAAGTATATTCTTTGGTATTTGGGTGAAATACTCGGTAGGAATCTGTTAGGTCCACTTGATGTATCGTATTGTACAGTTCAGATGTCTCTCTGTTTATTCTTTGTCCAGTTGACCTGTCTAATGGGCACACTGTGGTAGTGAAGTCCCCTACTACTCATGTACTGGAATTAATCTATGCCTTAAAGTTCTGTAAAATTGTCTTTATGAAGTTCAGTGTGCCAGAATTTGGTGCATATAAATTAATGATTGTGATATCTTCTTGGTTAATTGTTCCTTTCATAAGAATGAAATTACTCTCTTCATCTCTTATGATTAGTTTTAGTTTGAAGTCTACTTTATCTGATATTAGAATAGCAACTCCTGCTTGTTTCTTAGTGCTGTTTGCTTGAAATACTTTTTTCCATCCCTTTACAGATTGTGCCTGTCTTTAATGGTGAGATGGGATTCTCGCAGACAACAAAATGTGGGTTTTAGTTTTTGATCCATTCTACTTGTTTATAATACCTCTTAATTGGAAAACTCAGTCCACTGATATTTAAAGTTATTATTGATTTATATTACTTCCCATCATTTTGGTTTATGGTGCAATCTTGTTCTAGGTTTGTATTTCCATACTAGCACCTTCGTTAAGTATTTTCTGTTGCTGGTTGGGTATAGTCATTCCTATCTTCCACTCTTTGTATTGCTTCAAGTATTCTCTGAAAGGATGGCTTTCTGGACAAGAATTCTTTTAGCCTATTTTATGTCATGAAACATTTTCCTTTCTCCTTCAATTATATAGACATTTTTTGGTGGATAAAGTATTCTGGGTTGACATCTATAGTCATTTAGAACTGGGAATACTTTAGACCAAGCTCTTCTGGCTTTCATCATTTGCAATGAAAAATCAGCTGTAATTCTGATAGGTTTTCCTTTATAAGCTCTTTGGAACATCTAGTGTTTTTCACTATGATATGGCATGGAGAATTTCTTTTCTGGTTCTGTTTACTTGGTGTTCTATGTGATTCTTGTATTTGTATGGGTATGTCTTTGTTTAATTTGGAAACTTTTCTTCTATAATCCTGTTGAAGATCTGGTCAATACTATTATCCTGGGCTTCTTCTCCTTCCTATATACATATAATGCCTAGGTTTGGTATTTTCATGTTGTTCCACAGTTCCTGATTATTTCGTTCTTTTGTTTTAAAAAATTTTTCATAATTTTTGCTTGAGCAATCCAGTTTTCCATGTTGTCTTCTAGTCTTGATATTCTGTTTTCTACTTCATCCATTCTGTTATTGAGGCTTCTCCTATCCTTTCCAAATGGTTTGTTGAGTGTTCCACTTTTTTATTTCAGTCTGAATTTTCTTCAATATTTCTCTATCTCTTGTGATTTAAATCTGCAGTTTATCATTATCTTCTCTTCATTTTTACCTATCTTTAGTTTTTTCATTTGTTTGAATGTGTGTTCTTTAAATTATTTCAATTCTTTTATCATGTTTATGATTATTCTTTTAAGATCTATATACTGCATTACATCTAGGAGGTCCTCACTATAGGGAGAGATGCACCCACAGAACCACCTGGGGTCTGCCCACTTGCCCTCTGCAGCTGGCTGCCAAAGTCCGCACCTGGGTCCAGTAGGAGGGAGGCCCAGCCCCTGCCCATCAACTCTGCTGTCTCCCAATGCCCATGGGCCATGTCCTCAGCCTCCTCTCTCCCCCACCATCTCCAAGGCCTCCAAATGCCTTTGGAGAGCATCCAGTGCCCCCTAACACTCGCAGGAGCCCCATTTCCCCTTTCCCTGACTTTGCCTCAGCTGCTCAGGCTGAGCCTACTGCCTGGGAGCTGACATATTGCTTCTCCAAGCTGCTGGTTTTTAAAGTGTAATTCAGGCTTAGAATATTAAAATATCATATATATGTATATATATCACCTTCAGACACATGTTTCATACTGTCAAGATGCTTTTGAACTTGTGTTCTGTCAGCTTTATGTCATCTAGAATTTTACCACATTCATCAATGTTTTCAAACTGATCTAAAAGTTGCTAGAATGCTGAAAATGACAGAATTCCATGAATGTTTCCTCCGGGTATGCAGCCCATGTTTTCTTTGAAACTTAGGAACACAATTGGCGATCTTTTGTCTTATATATTCTATTTCTTAAAAAAGATTGCAAGGATTTTATTTCTCTGAGTGCCCACTAATTTTCTTCTAATTCTTCATCATAGCTCTACTGTCATCTCTTAGAGTACAATCTTCATTTTCAGATGCATATACCTTACAAGTTTAAAACTATGGTTATATATTCTCATTGGAATTAAACTATGAAGAATTACATTATAAACCAGGATTATTTAATTATTCAAAATCTATACAATTTATTTCTGCTTCAGACTTCTGCTGGGAGTTGGCTTCTGCAACTGGGTTTACCCAAAGCATAAAGTCATCATAGAAATGATGCTGTTTCTTTCTTCAAATGTTATGAAAGGCATTTTCTTTGGTAATACTTCCTCTTCTAAATGATAGACCAGGAGACTTTAAACATTCTCTAGCTGATTGCTGTATAGATATGAGTAGCTTCTTAGAAGTAGGTCTCCTTTCTGTAGCAGCAGGCAGGGAGGCTTTGGGATTATGATGCAGGGTTGGGTATTGAGGACACTGGTCAGGTAGATACTAGGATATCCAGCCTCTACTCAGATTCTAGAGAACTGTGCCTAAGCTGCCTAACCTGAAATTTGCCATCTCTGGATTGTAAGAGATGACTTGGCTAGTGTGATGTCATTTATGACTAGAGATTTTTCCTGTTTCCTGGGGAAAATTGTGGGAGACAAAGAGTGCCGGAAGTGACAGGCTGAAAAGAAATGGCACTTCGTCTGCAGCCATTGCGCTTGGTCTCTGGCCAAAAGGCGCTGGCTGAAGAACACAGTGCGCATGCTTCAGTAACTTTTAAGATGATATGTTATGTTGCCTTGTCAACTTCATGAACATAGCATTTTACATAAGAAATTGTATCTATGAACACAAAGCTTCTTACATAAGGAATGGTATCTATAGATGTGAAGCTGCTGATTGGCTCAATACTGGTATAAATATTCTTGGTTTCTAAGCTACTGTCGTTAGTAGCATTAGTGGTTAGTAGCGTTAGTAATTGCATGCAATTGTAAATAACATTAAGAATTGTAAAAGTTAAGAAGTGAATGGCGCCATTAAAGAAACTGCAAATTATATATTATATATACCTATAGGGTGGAATCAAGGCACAGATTTCATCAAGTTCACCCATGCTGTTTTGGGTTACTGTATGTGATTAACCTGAGAAACAAACTTTATTTTTAAATTAAATCATCCTATAGGTGAAAGAGATTGCTACCAGGTGATACTATATGACAGCAAAATTATAGAGAACATTTGTTTATACCAATCCCAAAGTAATTGTTGTACAGTTTTTAATTAAAGCTAATGTGGACAACAGCAATTTATATCACCAATTAACTCAGATGCATTACCGTTTTTATCAGCCTTTAAACCAATGTTGTTTAATATACACATATTTACATTTACTAAGTCCTAAAACACCATGTATCCTGTAGACAGAGTCTGGGCAAAACTGGATACTTGTTGAACTCACGTCAATTAAATATGCACCAATCGAATATACACCAGTGTCCTTCTCCCACCCCTCCCACCCTTCCTGAGTCACCATTTCAGTCAGTTTTCTGATGCAATCTTTCTGTTGTTGTTCTTTTAATATGCATCCCTCTCCACAAGAAGTATTTATAACTGGGTTATTGGTACTAGCATCCACATATGAGAGATACCATTTGTTGTTTGTTTTTCTGGGACTGTGTTACTTCACTTAACATGATGTCTTCTAGCTCCATCCATTTACCTGCAAAGTTCATGATGTTGTCTTTCTTTACTGCTGCATAGAATTCCATTGTGTACATGTACCACATTTTCTCTATCCACTCGTCAGTTGAGGGGCATTTGGGTTGATTCCAGTTTTTTGCTATTGTGAACAGAGTGGCAATAAATATAGCTGTGCATGTATCTCTGCAGTAAGATGAGTCTTGTGGGTATATACCCAGGAGTGGTATGACTGGGTCAAATGGCAGGATCATTTTGAGTCTTCTAAGGGTTCTCCACACTGTTTTCCATAGTGGCTGCACAAGTTTACATTCCCACCAGCAATGGATGAGTGTTCCCCTTTCCCCACAC